>JAYXKI010000001.1:4200000-4540672 GCA_037892935.1 Phlebopus portentosus
AGTCGGTGCTTGCAACCCAGCGCTTCGCGATCGTAAGAGTGCAGGGCTTGGAGAAGAAGTCCAGTCAGACAATGCTCAGGCTTCCGATGATGGACGTCCTCATCCGATATACCAGCCTGCGCCCCAAGAACCTGAATTGTTTCGATGGAGAGGCCGTTGGATTTCGGTTAGCATCAGCATAAGTTCCTCGTCAGGATTCAATAAAGATCCGATTCAAGTCTTGACTTTAAGGTACTGGTACTTTGACATATTATATATTGATTTATATAAAATCAGCTTATATTTGCGCATCTAGTGTCTGGAGTCGAAAGCGCAAGATTCTGGATGATTTCGTGCAGGAAGCAAGAAATCATTACTTCGAATCACCCGTACCGCCAAGGGAGCTGACAAACCTACCGGATGAAGTAAGCTCAGTTCCGTGTCTGATCTTTTTGAAGCTTATTTCAAGCATTCTTCGCACACTTTCTAGAGCGGCTCAACACTCACTGCGCGTTTCTACCAAGGAGATTCCAGTTACGATTGGATTGTTGCATTTGTAGTATGTATCTATTCTCTGGTGGCGAAGATAACTAGTGACTTATCCTCGTTTATATAGAACGCGCAGGAGACGACGGAGGATACGACAGACCTAGAGGTGACAACAAAGCAATCCGATCTTTACAACCCTTCGAACCATCCTTCCGAAAGGCCTGTGGTCGGCTTCAAGCCCGCTCCACGTGTCAGGCAACGCTTGAAATGGGGGAACCACTGGGTTCAAGTTGATGTTGATTCCAATGCAGTGATGGCGAGGGGCCGATCGGCAGGTGGTTCGATCACAATTACGTGAGTTGTTCCACAAAGATTGATATGCGGAAAGCACTAATGATTTGGTATTGAGAATTCACAACTCAAAGCGTTCGGTCCTCAAAGACTTCATAATGGCTACTCGCGAAGAGTATCTGAAGACGACGGTGTCCAAAGTAACAGTACACCTTTCAAACGTTCGTGCCCTTTCCTATCAACTGAATCGGTTGCTAAAAGACATTATGTAGCATGGGGCGTGGATGAATGGCGTGACCAAGAAGAGACGGTCGTTGAATACTTTAATTCTTCCCGAAGGAGCCAAAGAGGAGCTTCTGAGGGACATGCGCGAGTTTCTTGGCAGCGAGGAGTGGTATGTGTGGGCAGGCGTTCCCCATCGTCGAGGTAGATTTTTCCTTGGATAAGGATCCCTATTCATGTGCTCAACAATTGTTTTCTGATTGCGCTAGGTTATCTCCTTTACGGCAAGCCGGGAACAGGCAAGAGCTCCACTATTCATGCCTTAGCCAGCGAGCTTGAGCTCAAGATATATTTCATACAGCTTTCTTCTCAAGGGTACGTGTCCTTATAAGTGTCCGTGCTTTCAGTCTTACTGACATTCATTTACTTTCAGTTTGGATGATTATCAGCTCTCGTCACTCGTCTCTTCAGCACCTTCTCGCTGCATCCTTCTACTAGAGGACATTGATTGTGCCTTCCCATCTCGTGAAGAGGATGACGATCTCGAGGACAAGAAGACCACTGACGCATTCGGAAATACTATTATCCGTTATCCGCAATCCAGAGTAACTCTATCAGGGTTACTCAATGTCTTAGACAGCGT
The DNA here is from genome assembly GCA_037892935.1 of Phlebopus portentosus. Lineage (NCBI taxonomy): Eukaryota > Fungi > Basidiomycota > Agaricomycetes > Boletales > Boletinellaceae > Phlebopus > Phlebopus portentosus. The sequence goes on from JAYXKI010000001.1 coordinate 4,201,625, forward strand.
TACGAGTGAGGAAGGGAGGATCACATTCGCAACGGTAAGTTCGTCGTGAGATATTTCTTGACGCCATTCTTGAACTTCTGGATTGTAGACGAATCATATTGAAAGGCTGGACCCAGCCCTGATCAGGGCGGGCCGCATGGATGTCAAAGTAGAGTATAAGTTTGCAACTCGGTACCAAATACAGGAGACCTACCTACGCTTTTTCGAGCGCAGATTTGTCAGTTCCGATGAACACACAAATCTGGATGTCAATCCGTCGGTATTGGTTCCACCACCGCGCCCAGCGCTCTCCGGGCTTCATTCAGACGAGCCTCCGCTTTCCGAAGGCGAGGTCCGCTCGCTCGCTCAGCATTTTGCCGACGCCATACCCGAGGATATGTTCGCCCTCGCTCAGATTCAGGGATATCTTCTGACCAAGAAGATGGAACCGCGTGGAGCAGTCGATGGCGCCCCTGATTGGGTCGAAAAGGAGATCGAAGGGAAGAGGAAGTTAGAGGAGTTGAAAGAAAAGAGGAGACAACAACGGAAGGAAATGAAAGCAGCAGCACCAGCTGCACAGGCAAATTTGCCAATTCCTATTCAAGTTCCTCCTCCAGTCCAGATCAGTCCTGCCCCGTTTGGGCGCGGCGGTGTGCTCCATTATGATTAGATGCTACTCACTATAACTTAGTTTCTAGCTCGTTTTTCAACAGTGGCAAATAGATTCGATCTGAAATTTTCTCTATTGTCTACTTCACTTAGAATATGACGCCAGATTTCGTTCAGAAAGCTGTGTGAACGGCCGGAACGAGGAGTATACTATGCATCACCTCTTTTACACTGAGAGCATGATCAATTCCATTTTCAACCACCAGTACTAGTGAGCGTCAAGGACTTAAGGTTGATTATAAATGTCGTCTCATGCGTTAACGGCTTCTTCGACTGTAACGTGTGGCTAAATTTCTTGATCGCTTCCGCAAAGTATGTATGGCGAGCCTGTCAGTCTTCCAGTCCAAACGTCTGCCGCCAGCAATGCAAGGCTAAAGTGCGACATTGAATTTACTCTAACGATATTGGTCGAGATCCCCAAAGCCATGAATATGAGAACATACCAAGAAGAATCATCTATCAACTCACTAAGACCAAAGAGTATGGAAGACGCTGGAACCCGCGGCCGACGTCGAAGGTCTTGATATATGTACTGTAAGTAAGCGACCGACCAAATACTTCCAAGCAAGCTATTTCTCACGTAACTCTAATAGAGTGGACCGGCACTTGAGAGTCAAATAACTCTATAGCCAAGATACTGCAAGGTAGTCTACATAGGAGACGTAATGTTTCATGCATGCAATTGAGGTAAGGGAAAACTTGGTTATTAAACTCCAAGCCGGAGCGATGAGGAAAGATGAGAAAGAGGGAAAAGCAAGATCCCAAGGAGCGCATTGCGCATCATAATCCGTCACGAGTATGCAATCTCGCTCAATCCCACGATGGCGAGGTGCTGTATGCCGAGTGGCGTGCCGTGCCATTCTGCGGATTACTGTTCTGCGCCGGACTAGATGGTGACCACTGCGGCGAAGTGGGGCCTATGCATGTAAGTTAGTGCTATGCACGACGTTCGAAAGAATAAATTAACACGTACTGTACGCCGGAGAAGCAGGTGCTGTTAATAAAAAAAGTCGGTTAATATACTGGATAATTTGAACAAATTATAACTTACAATAGGAAGGAGAGGCAGGGGAGTAAGCGGGGGATGTGGGAGCTTGACAAATAAGAGTTAGAACATCTCAAAGTTGTCATGAGAGAATTAATACTTACAATACTTGGGAGAAGCTGGCGACTGAGGGGAGGTAGGAGAATATTTCGGCGACGCAGGAGATTGCTGCATCGGAGAAGCTGCAAAACATCGCATAAGTAAATAAAGAGCGCCTCGTTAGTACAAGCATGATATACGCACTGGGTGAATCTGGAACAAAGAAATCATGTCAACAAGTAGCACAAAAAAGAAGCGTGCAGACTTACATCTCGGCGACGCCGGACTGAATGAAGGACTTGTCGGAGAGTAACGAGGCGACGTAGGACTAAAGGATGGCGACTGTGGACTGTACCGCGGGGAGGTTGGAGAGAAGGAAGGTGAGGTAGGCGAGTATCGAGGACTCGTCGGCGAGTAATTTGGGGATGTCAAGTTGAGCGCTGGAGACGTTGGCGAGTATGTCGGAGAAGTGGCTGCTCCACGATAGTAAGGCGATGTCGCATACGGTGACGTACCGCCAGCATATGGTGAAGTTGCACCTCCATAAGGAGACTGCGGTACGTAAGGCGACGTCGGCGAATATACGTTGGGTGAACTCGGGCTGTAACCCGGCCCAGGAGACATTCCACCAGCACCCATCGGACTTTGCCCGTAACCAAGGTACCGGATAGCGGACGTATCTTCTCCTCCGCTTCCGGCGAGCGGCGAGAATGCCGCCTGCTCACCTTTGAACGACATGTCGGTCGACCACATAGGAGAATTACTATCGTAGGGAGTCATAGCGACCTGAGCAGGTGTCATTCCTCCGTCAGCCTGGACCGTTAGCATATCATGCAGAGGTAAGCGATGGTCGACAATGACATCCTTAAGCATGTCCATATCGAGTGCGACATCGAATGCACCGGTACCCATCGGAGCCATCTGGCCAAACATGATGTTCTCCGCAATTCCATGACAGTCGTCCTTCTCGCCGACAGCAGCAGCTTCCATGAGAATTTCAACGGTCTCCTCAAAGGAGCACCTCATGAGTGCTCCGGTATCTGCACGATTGATACCGTGCCGAGTGATTGCCATCAATGTCCCGCGGTGTGTCATCAAGTCACAGAGGAGGGCAAGATGTCGATAGTTGACATACGAACCGTCGAACTCGATGACGTTACGCATCTCCTTCATGATTGCCGCACGTGCGGCTTCAATTCCGAGCACGTTGAAAATCTCCACGCAGCTATTGGAATAAGTGCGTCTCCAGTCGACTCCGTCGATACACATAACCGTCTTCAGGTTCACACCGTCAGTTTCCAATACCCATTCCTTTTCTTCCGACTTCTGAATTGACCCATCGTTGGTGACGACGATCCGATCGTGAGCCAGAAGGAAGACGCGCTGAATACCCGGGACACCACGGAGACTGACCGAGTCGAGCATCGTGTGCTCAAGCTGGCGTAGGAATATGTCTTCATCAACTGTGTCGCCTTCTTCCTCATCCTTGTCAGCACCACCTAGTACACGACAACGAATAATTAACTTTTCCGCGTTGTCTTCGCTCCAGATGACGAACAAGTCGGCCTTGAAACTCTCCGCGATACGTCCAGCAACGTAGTTCATCGTCAGTTTTCTATCAAGCATCTTTGAGCGGTCCAGCTCCAGACGAAGTAGCCATGGAGATTGAAGATGGAGGTTCTGCTCGATCTCTTCATCAGGGATAGCGAAGAACGCATCGACGAACTCCTTATCTTCCTCGATTATGGTCGTACTAGGGTCAGGATCATACCAGATCTCGACTGCTGCCGTGACAGTACGTAGTGAAGTGTATGCCAATTCCGTTTGCACCGCCTTCGCCCTTGTATCTACAGCTGCAATCTCAGGAGTCAGGTATACTGTAAGAGACGGAGTCTTGATATTGACAGCAACGTTGATGATTTCCTTAAGACGAGGCACACCAAGCGTAACGTTTTTGCTTGATACGCCAGCATAATGGAAAGTATTGAGTGTCATCTGCGTCGCCGGCTCACCGATCGATTGAGCAGCGAGTGTTCCACACATCTCGCCGGGATGAACAGTCGACTGGTTGAACTTGGTCTCAACTTCACCCAATACCCAGTCAAACGCCTCTTTATTCAGATGATACTCCTCCAGAACTGGCCGCGCTGCGAATGTAGCCCTGAGGTGCATGCGGAAAGCTAGCGAGGCATTCTCGGCAGCTTCCGTCGTTAGTGGATCATCTCCACGCACGACGACTAAACGTTCTGCTAGCCGTTGTACCTGATTAATGATGTATGCAGGGTCCAGATCACTTGGTTTCCGGCGATCAATGTGGAAAATCTGTGTCGCGTTTTGGACAATGCGGTTAAGATTGACAGGAAGATAATGGGCTGTAGTCGTGTCCCGGCCGGGGTAGATGAACTGGCGAAGTAATCTTCGGTCCTCGCAGAGATGTTCATACTCTTCGTCGAGCTTCTCTTGGAGCTCGAGAGAGGAGTCATCAATCCCGACTTGTAAGACACCAGGAAGGAAGCCGCCCTTCGGATCTGTAACATCGACACGGTAGCGATGCTCGAATTCGCGATCATTGATACCGAAGGTTTTAATGCTCTGTCTCTCAATGAAAGCCCCGTCCATACCATCTTCGCCATAGACAAACTGTATGAGATCGCCCAACGAATTCCGAACAGTCCCGTCATAATGTACCATGACGTCTTCTAGAGCCTTGACAAGCCGTCGTTGGATGTAGCCAGTCTCGGCCGTCTTGACAGCGGTGTCAATTAAACCCTCGCGACCCGCCATGGCGTGAAAGAAGAACTCTTGCGGTGTTAATCCACGCAAGTAGGAATTCTCAACGAAACCCCGCGCCTCTGGACTGAAATCATCCTTCGTGAAGTGCGGTAATGTTCGATGTCTAAAGCCGAACGGGATACGCTTCCCTTCCACGGATTGCTGACCGACGCAAACAGACATCTGGGAGATGTTGATGAAGGAACCCTTGGAACCGGCGACTACCATCTGCTTGACATTATTGTCCTCTTTGAGATTCTCCTGAGCATATTGACCGGAGCGATCACGAGCCAAATTGAGCTCCCGTTCGACTTGGCTCTCGAAGGATTCGCGGATAGTCATACCCGGAGCTGCTTTCAAACGATCCATGGCCGCGTCTTCTATGGCCTTGGCAACATTCTGTTTTCGCATCTTAATCTGTTCCGTGATGTACGCCATCGTTTTTCTGTCTGCAACCGTATCGCCGATACCGATACTGAATCCATTGTGGAACAGCCAATAATTGACGATATTCTGCAGACCCGTAAAGAGCGTTCGTGTAGCTTCAGGTCCCTTTTCTCGGAAAACGACATGTACCAAGCCGCCCTGGGATGCGCCAACGGTCTTCTTCTCAACAATACCAAAGATAATCTCGCCATTCTCGATCAGTATGCCATCATCGAAGACGGGACTCCATGACTTGTTGTCGGGTGACCGGAAAATGTTGATCCCACGTGGAATCGTCATGCTAAGAATCTGCTTGCCCGTCCATAAAGGTTTAGGTTTCAAGATGGTTGGTGTCGGGATCGTGCCGTCCCAATTCGGTACCCAAAGAAGTATATTCTGCACTTGTTGCCAATCAAGGAAACAATCGCGCAAGGTGAACTTGCGGATACCGCAAAGAGTATCCTGTACGATACCCATAACGGGTTTGTTCGCTTGGGGCGAAATGATCTGCCTGGGGACCCACGCTATTTGACTGAGCTCGGCCCGAGTCTCCTCGCTCTGGGGGACACTACACCGAGATGAGAAACTACGACACAAGGCGGAAATGATACGACATACTGCATGTTCATTTCATCACCATCGAAGTCGGCATTGTAAGGAGGAGTGACGGAAAGATTAAGACGAAAGGCTGCATAAAATCGGTCAGAGTTCAAAACATGAACATATAGGTCGAGCACTCACTTGAATAGGGCATTAGACGGACCCTGTGACACATCATAGACATTTTGTGTAACGATGGTTGTCGGTTGAAGAGGACATAACTGCATTGAAAGACAATTAAACTAGATCAAGTGCTATTGAATGGCAGGCTTACTCTCCGTTCTTTAAATGCCTTTCAACGACCCATCCATACTGAAGAAATGCATCCGCACGCTTATTGTACCGAAGATCTATACGCTCCCCGGTATCTCGAATCACATATCGCGCTCCAGGATATTCTCTCGGTCCGTTCCGCACGAGCTCTTGTAAGTACGCGATATTGTACGGAGTCACTGTCAAACAGTTTTAAATTCCACGTCAATCAAGACGCTCTTCCTACTAACCTCTTTCTGGGTACGTGAGAGTCATGGCGATGCTCTTCGGTACACCAACTTCGTCAAGTTCTAGGTTTGGATCTCCGGTGATGACAGTACGCGCCGAAAAGTCGACACGTTTCCCCATCAAGTTACCACGTAGACGACCCTCCTTGCCCTTTAAACGAGCGCGAATAGCTTTGACAGGTCGACCAGACTTCTGTAAAGCTTGAGGTATCCCAGCAATGTCGTTGTCCATGTATGTGGCGACATGAAACTAGACATAACATGGTAAGCGGTCTCTTGCCACACATCTGATTGCTTACCTGGAGCAACTGCTCAAACTCAGATATAACATGGGCCGGAGCTCCTTCTTCTTCACATCTGCGTACATTCGCGGACGCTTTTATGATGTCGCCCAATTTGTACGTCAAATCGTCCTCACTGCGCAAGGCTCCACCGTCGGTGGAAATGCTTGGACGCACTGGAGGAGGTGGAACAGGCAGAACCGTAAGAATCATCCAGTCTGGACGCGCGTATTCTTCTGATAGCCCGAGTAAAGCAAGATCATCGTCGGAAATTTTTCTCAAAACGTTAAAGACCTCAGCGGGCGTGAAGGGTCGTTTATCCGGTTGCGCTGCCTTGAACTCCTCATCCTCGTCATTCTTCGACCTCTTATATTGCAGGAACAACTTTAGACCCTCCTTTCGAATCTGCGGTTGAACGTGCCCGCAACCGCCATGACCCCGTTTTGGGACCTCAGGTTGCTCTGAACTATCGGCTTCATCAGGTTCAGCATCAACTTCGCACACCATCTTTCCTTTGCAATAGGACCACACCGCCGCCATACGGCGCTTCGCATCGCGAGCCAGTCGAATTCTATCCGCGAACGCAGGGTCTGACTGATAGTTATGAGACGACGTACGAGTGAAATATCATGACCGATCGATACGACATAAACGAGTAAAAATGTTAGCGTTTGTCTCTAAATAACCGCTCCACGCGGACGAAGCACAATGACATGAAAAGTATAATACAGGGGGCGGATATGTGAAGAGAAAAGTGCGCATGTCAGAAGCGCGACCTGCAGCTGCGACACAGCGCGAGGTTCGTCCGACACCATCCATCCCAAGCTAGAACACAGCGTTTCACGGCTATGACCGCTATACCCTTATTTCGCACTCCTCGTTCTGCCCCCCATTTCACCCACATGCTGTGGTCCAACCAACTCGCTAGCATGTGCAGTGGTCAACGCGGCGTGAGACTGGTCAAAGGCACGCATTGACCCATGCTAAGAGAGGAAGAACGCCCCGTTGTCGAGGACTACACTGCGATGTGGGTTTGGGGTTCTCCATTATTTGGAGAGAGCCCCCAGAAAATTTGGAGTGTAGGGTGCGAAACGAGCAATGGATGTTAAGATGTCAACTCACGGTGTCTGCTTTGAGTTTTCCACAGTTAACACAGATACACTCAAGTATCTTCTTCACTTTTACAAGGAAGCCTATAACGATGTCAAAATGACGAGTATATAACCATATCTGTGCTACTCACCTGGATGGAAGACTGGCCGCGCTAGCTCAATATGCCCGAAGTGCCCTGGGCACTCTGCCATCCCCTCACCACATGTCTGACACTTGAAGTTCCGGTCCGTCGTACCCATTCGGGGGTCATTCAAGCCACCGACTTTGAGCTTATGTGTCGACTCATCAATGACTTCCGGATGCTCGATCTTAGCAACTGAGTATGCTTTCTAATCGTGTTAATAGACGAGCAAACGATCAAGCCAGATGAAAAGAGAAAAAAGTTGATTGATCAGCAACAATACCTTGACGCTAGTAAAGACGACTCACAATCTCTTCCGGTGATAGAATCCCAAACTGCACCTCCTTTACCTTGCGAATAGGCGCCAAAGAGTGTGCAAACTGATGGCCAAGCATGTTGGGGGCAGAGAAGCCGCTGTCTCGAAGAAGTTGTCAAGGCGCTTAAGATGTGAAAACAAAGAACCAGAGAAATTTTGTAAAAAAAGTTTATAAAATACGTGAAAGGGTCCAAGATCCGCGAGGACCGATTTTGAAGATACGGAACAAGATTTAAACGTGAAAGAGCCGAAAATACGAGCGTGTCGTCGATTTTCACGGGAGCCTGGATCACGTAGGTGACAAGACCAAACAAGGACTCGCAGGACGTTTTCGACCAGACGACAGAGCACCGATCCCAGTCAAACTGGCGTACTGCACCAAAGGACTGTGCGGGCGATGGCCACGGGTTCGTGTCTTGACGATGCGGATGAGGACGGCGACGACGGGCGGCGGGGACGTCGTGGTCAGAGGCAGAAGAGCAATGTTGTCCCACGCCAGTGACGACTCATCACAACCACGCTGTGACGTCTTAGTCACGTCACAGCCACCTCGCTTCCGACAAGTGGCTCATGACTCGATATTCGAGTAAAATCTAGTCATTTATTAATACTTCTTCTTTCGGAGCCAAATGCCTAGGCAACGTTACTGTAATTCAGCATCGAGTCGATACACGCACGTCTCAATTCTGCTAATGACGCCGAGAAGATCGAGACTGGATCGAGAAGAAGCGCGAGGCAGATTGCATACAGATTAGCGCAGCACCGTCATTATGTCATTATGGACTCGGAAAATCAAATCAGGTCAGAGTTAGTTCTGGGTATTCTATTCCGTCTACAATATTAATCAGGTCACAAACATGTGCTTTTATCCAATTTTCACCGTGAAGGCGATTAATTCTATTCGCATTTCACGCTCCACCCTTTGTACTCAAACCTACCCTCCTGAATCGCTTCAATTCTCCGATGCAGGGCGTTTGCCACAGGCGTTTGCTCTGGAAGGATTATGTCCTTGTCTTCGTAGCCAATCTTGTCAACGGGAGCGACAATCGCTGCAGTACCGACGCAGAATGCCTCGAGCAACGTCCCAGCATCGGCAAACGTTTGCAAGTCCTTCATTGTCAACGTCTGTTCCTTGACATGTAAACGCTGCATAGCGGGTACCCCATCCAACGGCACTTCCAGGGAATGAACCTGTGCGAGCTCAAGCACTGAAGAACGTGTCACGCCAGGTAAGATCGTCCCGTCAAGAGGCGGCGTTATAAGATCCAGATCTCCATCTTCGCGCTTCACGACAACAAAGAAGTTCATTGCGCCAGCTTCCGTAATTCTGTGGTCCTCGCCAAATAACCAGAGCACCTGCTTGTATCCTCGTCGCGCAGCACGTCTCGTTGGTTCGAAGCCCGGTGAGTAATTCAGCCCGAGCTTGTGTCCGCCGGTCCCTCCTGGCCAGGCTCGGATAGTCTCGTACACAGCATACAAAGAAATCGTCTTCGTTCCCGTGCCGAAGTAGGGACCAGTTGGGCTGCAAATCACGTAAATCATAGCAGAATCCGACGCTCCCACACCAAGTGCTTAATAGAAAAGGGTCTTTTAGTAGGAGAGTTTAGGCTTTACACGCAAATAGACTTACATGAACGGGTGCCGATCATTGTAGGACGGACATACAAGCTAAATCCCGGGAGCGCAGGAATCCAGCGTTTCTCAATCGATATCAGTTTTCTTATGAGAATTAAGAGTTCATCCGAGTCGAAAGGCTGCGCGATTATTTGAGTGCCTTTCCTGAAATAAGGACTATGCTGTATAAGACATACCGGCAAAGCAATGCGCGCAGCAGACATTTTCATTCTCTCCATGTTCAAGTTTGGCCTAAACAATCGCACTTCACCATCCGGACCTAAGTATGCCTTCATGCCTTCAAAGAGATTCGTCGAATATTGGAGACACGACGCCGCTGGATCGATCTGCAGCGGTTGGTGAGGTTGCAGAACGGGCGCAGACCAGCCTGATTTCGGATCAAAGGACATGACCAGCATATGATCCGTAAAAGTCTAACGGCAACAAACGTCAATTCTTTGACATCCTGGTCCGTAAGATGTATGCACACCTGACCAAAGACCAAGGTTGACGGATCCGGAAGAGTCTTTGGAGACTTTGTCAGCTTAATGATCACTTTTGATGCCTTTGCATAAGGTGTCAGAGCTCTAAAGCAAAATACGTTATCAGAGGACAAAACGCACATCAAGCTTAGAAACTCCGGTGCCGTTCTGCTGCAATGAAGGCTCTCCATTCTTTGCTACAACATGTCCATTCGCAACACTAGTTACCATATCCAAGAAAGCCAAACGTAATCGGACGTCAGACCAAGGTGAGTGTAAGAACTTGAGTGAAGTGAGTCACCATCATGAATTCGCGCCAAGAACAAAGAGAAGTTTTTTTATGTAAATTTGATCGCGGAGGATCGACGTCGCTACTCATTACCATATACAGTATGGCTTTTCCATTACGAATATAGGTCCTCGACACTGCACGGTGAAGAATCGCTGCCGCGTGCTACCTTTTGTAAGCGATCTCCGATCCCCTATCCTTCCAGTACGGCGTCTATGCCTACATCGTTCATTGATCATCAAAATAAGGACTTGGCGTATCTGCGTTATTCTCCTTTTCAGTTTCTGCCGCTATCTTCGCTATTCTGGCTTGTTCGCCTTCAAAAGCTACTTTGAGCAGCGGCCTGCCTCGCCGCCTGCGCCTCTCGGCGTTTCTGGCGTTTTTTCACCTTCAGCTCCTCCAACTTCCGCTTCTCCTCAATCTGATTCTTCACCCATTCGGCCGCACCGTCGGCAGCTCCTCGTGGCTGCACCTTCTTGGTCAAAAGATACCCTTGAATCTGAGCTAGCGAAAACTTATCCTCAGGTATGGCTTCAGCGAAGCGACGCGCGAGCTCATGGACCTCGTCCCGGGGAAGCGGTGGTTCGTCATCTTTCTCGATATGCATGCTCATGAGTGAGGGGCGCGGAGGAGCTGGTCCTTTTCGTTCGGTGTCCCAGCTCGATTCCTCTTCGGATCTAACGAAACGTTGCTCGTAAAAGCGCAGATATGTTTCTTGTATCTGGTATTGATTCGCGAGCTTATACTCCAGCTTGACATCCATACGGCCCTCCCTGATCAACGCCGGGTCCAGCCTGTCAATATGATTCGTCTGAATAGCAGTTATTTAACTGAGATGCCAAAAATGAAGGAAAGTACCACAACGTACCGTAGCAAAAGTTATCCTCCCTTCTTCACTTGTGACGCTGTCTAGGATATTGAGTAATCCGGAAAGAGTCACAGTAGAATGCGTGCGTGTTACAGGATTCCCCCACCGATCAGTTGCATCATCATCATCCTCGCGAGAAGGAAATGCGCAATCAATATCCTCTAATAGAAGAATGCAGCGAGGTGGCGTAGACGAAACAAGCGTTGCAAGGTTTTCGTCAGTCATACTAAAACATGAGGTGTGTCAATAAGAATCATCAGGATGCCAAGTCATCAATTACTAGTCGGAAGAAAGTTGGATGTAGTACATCTCCAGACCTAGTTCACTTGCAAGCGCGTGTATGGTAGAACTCTTTCCGGTCCCGGGGTGGCCGTGCAAAAGATAGCCTATGACCCACAGAAACGCGATATCATCAGGATCAGACTTCAGTGGGTTGGAACTATGCTGGCGTACCTCGACGGTGTGGGACACCAGCCCACACATACCATTCCTCGCTTTGCAGGAACTCGCGTGCGTCTCTCAGAAGATCCTCTTTCACTCCTTCCGGAAGAATCAAAGTATTGAGCGAACGTCTGTTCTTGGTCACGGTCTTGGTCCAGGAGCCGTACTGCAGAACACCTATCAAGGCACTGCTCTGTCAGGCTATAGCATAACCGGACACGCACGCTATTTGCAATGTGCACTGTCACTTGTGCGACCGTGGTTTTTAAATATATCTCACGAGCGGCGACAATGAGCTCTTCAAGTACAGCGCGTTTCGAGTTATGTATTCTTGACGCCAGCTCATCAGCCCACATGTCAGGTTGTGTGAGAAAGGCAAACTCACGTAATTGTAATTGCACCACCTCCGTATCCACCATCATACTGCATGCCTCCGAATGGTACCGTGTTAGCATCAGTATCAAATTGCACCCAGTGGCCAGCAAACTTCAAGCGCTGCCTAACGCGCGGTGCAGCCTTGAAAGCGACAAGAGGTCTTTCCGAAGGACGGTTGGCGGGATTGTACAAATCTGTCTGTTTAGTTGTCACCTGCAGGTCCATGGTGTCCTCAGTCGTTTCCTGAGCTCTCTGAGCAGGCTTCAGATACTCTCCTCTCGAGAATTTCTGAGCTTATCACATACCATGAAAGCCATCATCCACTCATAGCTAGAATCCCCTTGGTTAAAGCGTGCAGTGAGAAGCGAGCCGCACTAGAAAGGACATACAGAACGAGAAGAGATATGTCAAGTATGCAGGCATGCAGGAACAATACTCACAGGGTCTGGCACTGTCATAAGCTCCCTTGGTGGCAACGGTGAGTTGATATAGTGAGTCCTTGCCTCTTGGACAAATTCATCCAGGATCTTTCGATTTCTAGACCAGACACTAAAGGCACAGAAATAAGCGCCAAAGCTAATCTCCCTGCAAAACCAGTCGAGACATCACCTCAAAGTCAGCATATACATGTTATCGTCATTGTATCCTGAGGAGGTCCCCAGATCCGCGTACACTGTTATCCAATATCCCCGCCACCGCAAGAACTCGGGTTGTAGAGATGTAGGTTGGTAAACAGGATGCGGATGTCCATCATCAAAATCTCTATCTGATTGAACCTTCTCACCAAGACCAGCGCTCTTGCGCTTACGGAGCGCGGGGCTGCAAGCGCCTACGTGGAAGATGCGTGATTGCTCCCAGATACGTTGATCTTCTAGATAGCGCTTGACCCAGTCGAACGCAAAATCGCCCTGCGTGAAAGCGGCCTTTACAATGAAAACTGAAGCACAATTCTGACGTCTGGAGCGATAGGAAGTTTCATGAGGACGTACAGTTGTTAAAGAAGTCCGACGCCTTCTGGCTCGCCGACCTCGTCAACTCTACAACGGAGCCCAAGAAAATGAACCGAAGTATCTCCCTAACATGTGGATTCGACAACAACTTCGGAAAGAGACTCTTCAGTATCTGCACTATCCGGGCGCCAGACAAACCCAGTGCAGTCCGTAGCAGGCGTAAGTAGTGGACTATACTGCGAAGTATGAGTTTCGTTCGAGGGACTAACACAAATGCAGGCGTCGGAGAGACCATCGTGCTGGGAGAAGAGGAAGAGCTGAGGTGTTGGTTACATCGTCGAAAGGGGCCGAATTTATAGGGGGAAGCAATCAGCGGATATAGAGGGCTCAACGAGCGTCTAAAGCCTGCATTGCGTTTGCCAACCAACTATGATTGCATAGCATTCCACCATGATAGGACTTCCATCGATCAAGTCACTGAGAGGCCTATTTTGCTCGAGAGGGGGACACTTCACAGCTACCGACTCATGAAACCCGGAAAGTCCAGAGATGCGCACGTCCTACGGTCCTGTCTTAATGACTCGTGCAGTTTTAATTCTCGAGCGGGGTGCGGACGCCAAAATAGTGCGAACGCACAGCCACATTCTGCGCTCAAGTACAGGTTTGGGCGTCTATCGCAACGTGATTAGCCTTGAACGTCAAAGGGACTCTCACCTACATAAATAGCCTTGAACAATTCGGACGTCGATAAGGTCCGCGAATTCAGTCGACTCAGATAAGTTCAAAATGACACCTCTGCGACTACGTCAGGGAAAACTGTACGTACGAGAGCTAACTATCAGAAAAGGCCGAAGGACATCAACCTTCGTGTTAACAAATGTTTGACCGGCAATAAAAGAGCAAATATAAATCAGCGTTGATATATAAATACAGAAAATTAGCGATAAAGACAACAGAATGCACTCAGGAAAAATGGAAGAAATTGAAGTAATCATGCATACTTAGAAAAGGTTAGTGATCATGCTTCCTTTTTACAAGCGTTGCACTCACTCTATTGAATGTTCTTGTCATCCAAGAGGCATCTCCTTTTATCGAGCCCTTCGACTTGCTCTCGTACAAACTTCGAACGGCATCGCTCATCTGTGCCTTCCGCTTGGTTTCCTCTTCTGCAAGGCTGTTTGCCACCGCCCGACTCGCTGCAGCGATTGTAGGATTCACAGTAGGCACCGCCTTCGGCTTTTTCGTTTCCACGGATGATTCGGCAGTGGCTTCTGCGTCTTCTGCTTTCCTCTTCTTTGACTTGCTCTTCCCTTTTTCGCTCTTCTCTCGTCTTCTAAGTTCCATCGCTGTGCGCATTGCATGTTCTGTCTCTGGGTCCGGGTTGATCATCCGGACGTCCATGGTGCGGTCGTACTTCGTTCCACATTGCGGGCAGAGCTCAAGCTGCTTCGACTGTGTGTCTTTCTTCTCATCCGTTTTCCCGTTTCCGCGATCCTCATCCGATGATGGCGATCCCGTAGACCTTCCGAGGGCCTTGAGACCGGACTGCGAAAAGACGCAACCACAGGTGGCAATGTACACGAATGGAACGCCGCCGTTCATTGCCCTTAGATTGAGGGGACAAATGAATTTAGTGCGATCACTTGAAGAGTTGGGGTCAGAAGGGGAGGGATTTAGTGTCAACTTCAGTGTCTTGACATCCTGAAATAATGAAGTCAGTGTTCTAAAGTACCTGCTTATCTTGCGGAGGTATCCCGCACCTTGAGCGACTTGATATGTCCGCATATCTCATCACCGTCACCATATGCCGACTTATCAAGTAAGTACTCCAGGAGTGCATCCTTATTGTATAGCTTTCCTAGAGCGCAAGACACGATCGGCTCCTCCAGTGGTCGCTACATGCATTATCAACTCATCGCTGAAAAAACCTTTCATATAGGAGATCAAGTCATACCTTTGACAAAGCGCAATAGAACCAACGAGCACGGGTCTGGTTCGCCTTATCTGCTTGTTCAGCCTACGAACAGAACTTAAGCATTGTCTCCCGGCTGAGTGATGGCACACTTACCTTGGCCTTTGTCCTGACCAGATCGCGTCTATCAGGGATGCTTCCTCCATCATTACCCATGGTTGTTTGTTGTTTTCAAGGTAGTTTAGCGATTAATGTTGTGGTTGCAAGTCAAAACAAGTACCACTCGTCTCTACTTAGCAATACTACTTCCATTATATAATACGACAGCTCAGAACGTGACCTAGTTACTCCATTTAGAAGTGCTGGTCAGAGTCAGGGGTTTCCTCAGTACGAGATTACTACATATCAATGCTTGTTGTGCTCTTAACAGCAATTACTTGTATTTATCACCTTCAATGTCCCCGCTTCGCATAACTTCTTACAAACAGGAAAGTGTCGCACCGTTCAGGCTCTACTGAAGATTCAGAAGAATCCTCAAGTCCACCCGAGTTCTGCCCTGGGCAACATAAGTGCTATATGCATCCTGTAGAAAGCAATACATAATGCCATAATGTTCAGAAAAGTTCATCTGCGAAATCAATATAGTTATAGGTAACCACCGCTCTTCCCACTCCCGAACCTATCTCCTAGAGAGCCAGCTTCTGAGATCAGCTTCCTGCGCTGCTTCTCATCCATAAGACGACCGCCAAGAGACATGTCCCGAGAGTGGTCCCAGATGGCCACAGGTTTATCATCATCCTCATCCTTCTTGGTCTTTTTCTCTTTCTTCTTCTCTTCCTCATGCATCTCAACGAGAGTCTTTCCTCGAGAAGATTTCTATTGTCGCAAATAGATATCAACTTGTTAGCGAAGTCCAAAATAAAGAATACTCTTGACAAACGCACATTATGTTCATTGACAACCTTTCGTAGCTCTAGATCCCTCTGCCTTTTCCTTTGAATATCACGATCGTCGGAAGCATCATCCTCGGCGTTCGCTGCTCGTCGTTTCTTGCCCGCGACCTCATCTGCAATACGTTGCTGTCGCTCCTCGGGTGTCTCCGTCCATAAATTATTAGGCGCTGAACGCGAGGCAGTATTTCCTCCGCGCGAAAATTGACGAGCTTTGAGTTTCGTCGGGTCACCGAGACCTGGAAAGGTGGCCGAGTAGATCAATATTTGTGCACAGGTGAAAATCATTGAAGAGCATACGGCCAAGAAGGTCAGATGAGGAAGGAGGTACCAGCATCCACTCTTCGCGCTTTGGTTTCTTTGGTTTTGCTGCTTCCTACATGAGCAATATCAGAACTGTCAAGACCCAAGTCGCGACTAAACTCACCTCAATCTGTTGTTTCCTCCTTTCTTCCCTCTCCAAGAACTCACGAACACCTTCGCTCATGACGCTCGGCTTCTCTGGAACCTCTGGGAGAGGCATTGGTCCATATTCGCCGATTCCATCCTCTTCATCTGAGTCGTGCGACTGACGGCCAGGACCAGGTAGTGAGGGACCGATGACTCTGCGTGCTGGAGCTGGTGATGACGAAGATCGTGTAAAAGGTACTGGTTCTGCGTCCCTACCAGACGCAAAGGACGTTTAGTAAGAAGCTCAGGTGGAAGAGCTGGCCCATATTCATCATCATCTTTGTCTTCTTCCCTCTCAGCAACGCTAGAGGAAATCACGTCAGGTATTTGTGGACCTATGTGTACCACCGAAGTTGACTCGGGAATTGGTCCAGCCCCTTCATCCGAATCCCCAAATTCATTTTTGTCGGACTTTTTCTGTTTGAGTAAATGCTCAGGTATTTGAGGGCCAATTGATGCCATGTCAAAAGAAGACTCGGACTTCAGGCTGAAGTCGAAGTTCAGGTTCAAGATCCAAATCCAATGATCGACGCTTAATTGTCACGGGATTAATTTGAGCGACCAAATAAGAACAAATAGTAAAAGGTTTGTTCAAAGTCAGGTCTTTCACCTTGCATTTATATGGACATCCTCCCAATCGAACTCATTGCGCTGATTGTCGAATACGCCTGCTTCGATGATCTCGGCAAGACTGCACGCCAGCTTGGCCTGGTTTCTACAACATTTCGAGTTATCGGCGAACCTATGGAACTTCGTGCCATCGCAGTTTCGGGCTTAGAACATCTTCAATGCATAATTTCGAAAGTTGAAAGACTCAGACACGTTTCACGAGATCGATACAGAAGGAAGCGGATGAGCGCGAAGTACGGCACTAAACATCTCTTTATTCGCGAGCTCACGAAGGAGCATGCGCTTGCAGTCGATACGGAGTCGGAACAGTCGATTAATTGATAGAAATCTAAGCAGCGTCTCGCCTACGTTAGACATACATAAGCTTGAGCAAGTTTACCGGTCGCAGACATTCGAATTCTAGCTACTGGCAGATAAGCTGATTAGAAGCTTCAGCGGCACGTTGGAGACTTTATCGCTCGTCGCCTGGGAGAACTGGCTTATGTCGACATCATGGGCGTCCGAACGCGAAGGAGATCCGGAAAGTCCCCAAGTCCTAGTAATGCTATCTGGCGCTTCGTTTCCAAATCTCGCATCCCTGACGGTAGTCCATAATGCAGCTTCCGGAACAAACTGCTTTGGTAGGGGCAATTATCATTTCATCCATCAGTTCATGCCACTACTAAGGAATCTTCACATCGCAACTCCGACTTCTTTGGGTGCGTATCCCAGCATGCCATCTTCGCGAGTCGGCCACCCGCTTCTTAAGGAAATGCATCGCAACAAGCCCAGCTTGACCCATTTGATTCTCTGCCATGACTGGTTTCCGGCGGAAGAGTTAGTCATGATGGCCTTGTTTGGACCAGATTGCCAGCGGTGCAAAACAGCGGAAGGTATCATCAGCTTGCGAGGATTTTTGTCAACGTCGTCCGAGGATGTGGCATAGATGGTCTGGAGGCTGATCTTCCGGAGCCAAGGTTTCCTCAAAGAGGTAGACGGCGGTACGAATTAACAATGTCCGAGTGGAAGGACGGGGCACTCCCGTATCACATTGGAAACATAAATGGCGCCTGACGCAGCATCCGCTTTCTTTTTAGCTCTCGTATATTGTTTGACTGAAGACGACTCGAGACGTGAAATACTATCATGGACGTAAACAATCATCGACCGGCTCAATTCCATCAATAGCGCTCATCTCATCTTATCAGGACCTGGATTACGACATCATGATCTGTGGAACTTCTCGTGTTTTTGCGCCAAGTCCTGAATGCCTTAGCTCAAGCACATACATATAACCAGAGGAACAGTAGTCTTTGAAAGCGGGTCTGTTATTGTTCAACTCTCACAGTTTCGCGAGAAAACCCTATGTTGTACTGGTAGTACATGAATGAACATCAACGGTATCTTTGTATAGAACATGCATAGCCTCGTGATCTCATCAATCCGTTGCTTTGACCCCTCCCCCTTGCGTTCACTCACCTTGCCAGTTCTCTTCGCCACTCAACATAGCTATCCTCCTCTCCCGTCAAGCATGGATGCCTGTCCCACTGAAGTCGTGACTCTTATCGTCGAGTGTGCATGCTCATCGGATATCGGTCAAACGGCTCGCAGTATTGGTCTCGTCTCGAAATTCTTTCGAGCCATCGCGAAGCCTATCGAGCTTCGCATCATTGCAGTCTCTGGTCTCAAGCAGCTTCAAGGTGCGGTTGAAATGCTGCATTCTTTGAAAGCTTCGAACAGTAGCAAAGCGGTCGACGTGCGGCATTTATTCATCTGTGAGGCAACGCACGCGGTTGCCGCTGATTACGTTCCACGAAGCAGCTTCAGGCATACAAGGCATGGTGTTCTGGGCGACGCGACTGATCGCGAGAACTCCGACAAGTTTTGGAAACTGGCTGGAGCCCTTGTACGGAATGCGAATCCCAAACTTCAAACCCTCTCCTTACTAACCTTGGTGAATTGGTTCGCACCTCGACGCTCAGTTTCAAGGCATGTCAACCCCAAAGTTCTCGGCGTACTGTCCGGTGTAGCGTTTCCGAACCTCGAATCACTTACCGTGAACCACGATGCGACTACCGAGTTTGTTTGCTCCGGCGAAGATAGGACTTTATTACAGTCTCCTATAACTCCATCACTTCGGAGACTGCACATCAGATCACCGATCATCCTTTCGAGAATGAACGATCGTGACCAGGACATGCCCCAGGAGATTCATCCGTTACTTGTAAACGTGAAACGCGAGGAATCCAAGATAACTCGCCTCAACATTTGCGAAGATAGGATGTGGGCAGCCGAACACGCGATGAAAACCATATTCGGCGTCGATTGGAGAGCCCAGCTGCGGAACAGAACATTACCAGGAGAGCTTCAATCGGTCATTCTGGAGCAGGGCATTATGCCGAAGTTCGGTTGCGGTACAGGATTTCGCAATTATCAGCTTCGGACGCGGCAGTTCGTTGACACCATCGTTGGGCTGAACATCGATGGATTGGAAGCGCGTCTCCCTACCCCAGTCCACCCGGAAGCATGGAAGAGAGAGTACGAGACTTTATTGTCCGAATGGAAAGAGCAGATCCTCGCAATCCGTAAATGAATCCGACCTTTACTGTCTATAAACCTCATTAGTAGTCCTTTACAACTACTGTATGTACATGTTGCTCGGCCATCGTCCAGGACTCTTGTCAATATCAACCCAGAACATTATGTAGAGTTCACATGCTGTGAAACTCCGATACGTACTTAGTCTAATTAGCAAGGATATCCGAATAGTCGTATGCCACAGAACAAATTCTGAAATTACTATGTATCCAGGATCACGAACAGGCATCTGATTGGATTACCACGGGTCCTGTTAACTGGTCACCTCTCACAACTCTGCAAAATCACTATCTCGCATTGCCATCAGAAGGACTGATAGATAGCCTTGCTGTTCTATATGACCTTCATAGCCTCGTGATCGTGTAAATTCGTTGCCTTGCTCCCTTTATCCTCAAAGCAACCCACGATTATTGACTCCTCCCAGCTCTCTGTCACTACTTAACATCATCCGCCGTTCTCGAGCATGAACAATTGTCCCACTGAAGTTGTCACACTCATTGTCGAGCTCGCATGTTCCTCGGATATCGGTCAAACAGCTCGCAGTGTTGGTCTCGTCTCGAAATTCTTTCGAGCCATCGCAGAGCCCATAGAGCTTCGCACCGTTGCAGTCGCTGGTCTCAAGCAGCTTCAAAGTGCAATTGAAAGGATATGCTCTTTGAAACTTTCGCAAAGTAGCAAAGTGGTCGACGTGCGGCATTTATTATTTGCAAACTGAAGAGCAAGCACGCAATTGCTGCTGATGTTGAATTTCGTAACATCATCGACGATTATCTTCCACGAAGCAGCTTCTGGCGCACAAGGCAGGGAGTTCAGGGCGAAGCGTCTTATCGCGAGAATTCCGATGAATTTTGGAAACTGGCCAGTGACCTTGTCAGGCGTGCAAGCTCTAACCTTGAAACGCTCTTCTTATTGGCCTCGGAGAACTGGCTCGCACAACGAGGATCGATTTTCAGACCCGTTAATCCCAAAGTTCTCGGCGTATTGTCTGGTGTAATATTTCCGAGCCTTGTATCACTTACCGTGAATCACGATGCGAGTGTCGAGATTGCCTACTTTGCCGAAAAAGGGCCCTTATTCCAGATTCCTATAGCTCCATCACTTCGGAGACTACACATTAAATCACCGATTTTCCTTTCGAGAATATATGATCGTGGCCAGGATACGCCCCAGGAGGCTCACCCGCTGCTTGATAATGTGAAATGCGAGGAATCCAAGATAACTCATCTCATGGCATGCGAAGATAGGATGTGGACAGCAGAACGCGCGATGAAAACCATATTCGGCGTCGATTGGAGAGCCCAGCTAGAGAACGGAACATTACCAGGAGAGCTTCGATCAGTCATTCTGGAGCAGGGCATTATGCCGAAGTTCGGTTGCGGGACGTGATTTCGCAACTATCGGCTCTGGACTCAGCAGTTCGTTGATACGATCGCTGGACTTAATGTCGATGGGCTGGAAGCGCGTCTTCCTACTCCCGTCTATCCGGAAGTAGGGAAGAGAGAATACGAGCTTTTGTTGTCCGAGTGGAAAGGGGTTACTCTCGCGCTTCGTCAATGGATATTTCTTCATCCGACACTGTAGCGTCTGTCATCCACTGTGGTCTTCGATAATTTTGTATCCTTGCGTACTTGTGTGACGGGAATTATACAGTGGCTATTTGTCTTTTAGATGTAAATAAGCTTCTAGAGCTTAAGTCACATCGACGCCTTCTGAAAGAGCTCCTCTAATCTTCTGGTACGCTCGTATACTCATTCGGTATGCATTAACCTTGGTCGATCGTAATAAGAGTTTTGTGCTTTAAAAACTTCGGCTTTCAAGCCTTCTCAATCCGCTTGATTACAAGTCTTACTAGTATCAACCACCGCTCTTCGCGCGACTAGGGATATTGATGAGCAACAGTTGATAAGCGCAGAAGTCTGCGGACGGATGGCTCGTGGCTACACTGGGTAGAACAAATCATCCGGAAGGAATAACAAATGTTGTCGTCGTATATATTCAAACTATACATACGTCCTTACAGCGGAGAGAAAGGACCGTAATGGTACATAGTCATACAGGATTCCAAGAAGTTGCGCAGGTGTCAAGAAAGGTGATATAATGCGTTACATTTGCATTTCTGATTGCTTTAACCTCCTAAGAAGAGATCATATTTATGAAGCTATCCGTGATTCTTTTAGTGAAGCAGTATCCCTCGAATTCTGCCGAGAAGTATTAGACATCCCAAGAATCAGTGAAGCAAAGCCTCCGCATTCGCGTTGAGGAATTCAATCTGTCCCGCGCGGAAAGTATCTCGTATCATCCTGGTATCCGAGCTGTTGAGTAGCAAGACGGACTGACCAAAGAAATAGCAGGTCAGTAGAGCACAAAGTTAAGCAGAGATGCACTTACGTCAGACTCCCAGCTCGAGTTATATTGCGTCCAAATGGGACCTGAAAAATGATGAAGTCAGAATGACAGCCTCATACGGCTAGGCATGTATCTTCAGCATACGCGACCCATTCCCGAACTGGTCGTTAGGATCGAGGCTCGTTGCAAACGAAATCCAATAATCCATCATGTTCTTACTCAACACAGACGAAGCCGAGATGAACTGTTGAACCCCGTAAACATACGTCACTTCGGCGCCGTGCGAGACTGGTACAACTATCAGCTTCCCACGTCAACTCCATCGGTCTGATTAGATGGTCACTTACCTCCGGCATAGTCCGCCACAGAAAGGACACTATTTGGATCCGCAAAGAGATACGCGAATGCCTTGACCCCATTTTGCGCTGCAGCCTGTGTCAACTGTCGGCGCAATGATGTAAAAGCGACATCACAGAATACTGCACACGCCTGCTTGTACGCTGGATCCAAGTCAAATGTATTGTCCCCTGTGGCAAACGGCGATCCTTCTGCCGGTATGTTGGGATAGATATCAAGGATAGCGTCAATCACGAATCCATGTTCCAGATCTGACACAACAGAAGGCGTCGTGTTGGTGAGCAACCATTGTCTCAACAAATCGGTCGAATTGAAGGTAGTCGGGACGAATGCAGTGCCTAGGCAAATAGCGGAGAGTCAGATCCAAACAAAACAAAAGTATGTTACTGCGTCTCGTACCTTCATCCAGATTCGTCCCTGCAATAAATGGGATACGCGCGAATTCCCCACGAGAAAGCAACCTGGACGGAAGGTCAGGAATGATCCCACCCGGTCCATCAATCACTGGCGAAAATGGGAACTGCGAGTTCGCATTTTCAAGCGCCAGAACTGTAGCGTTAAATATGCCCTCTGACGATGCATTACGCAGACAATCAAATGAGGCATTGTTTGATGCATTCGCGCATTCTGGGACGGCTGAGACGAAACCTTGCCAGACATCTTCGCGGTCAGAGGCGTTGAGGAGTGTATTCGTGGCTGCTAAGCCCGACTCCAGTATCTAATCTTTCGCTTTAGTCTCAGTGCATAGATCAGACATGTTTGATTTACCGCAGCGCGAGCAAGGTCGAAAGTCTGGTTAAGTAGAAGCTGAGCGATTATAATCGAACCTGCGCTCTCCCCAAATACAGTCACCTTTGAACCCAGAAGGATTGATCAATATCTCAGAGCAAGATTCTTGCAAAATAATATCTAACCTTGTTTTGGTCCCCTCCGAATGAACCAATGTTGTTTTGAACCCATGTCAAGGCCGCTCTCACGTCCTTGTTTCCCAGATTCGTCACACCTAGGTTTTCGGCTTCCCCACCCTGAGGAAATCCAAGTGGACCAACTCGATAATTGAAGTTGGCATAAATTATAGATGTATTCTATTTTGTACTTTATCAGCACCGTTTTCAATAGACGCAGCCAGCTCACCCTTTGTATGCTGTGGTCTACTAAAAATTCGCTGTCGTACATAGATGAATAGCCTCCTGGGAAATAAGTGAGGATAAACCTTTTTGAAAATGTACTGAAATACAAACCCTGAAAACCGCCTCCGTACACCCAGACCATGACAGGCAGTGCACTGCTCTCGTTCACTCCAGCCGGTCTATTGATATTTATAGTCAAGCAATCCTCTGACATGACGGTGGAATCAAATTCTCCTCCCTATTTAGTCAGTCTTTCAGAAAGGGCTAGGTAGATGTAAAGCGTATCTTACGCTTTGTATGCAGTATGGTCCGTAGTCTGTGGCATTGAGGACCGGGACTCCGGGATCAAGCTTCAGCACTGGAGCCTCAAAACGTAGCTCGCCGATGGGTGGTTCAGCAAATGGTATACCTAGTAAGCAATGCAACATTCAGTAGTCCTTTTCACTAAGTCTGAAAACTGCTGACCACCAAAAAATTCTTTTTCCGATGAGGACGACCCATAGATCGTCGTTTCGCCGAGCTGGACCTGAGGCTGTCCTGCCGTCAGTCCTACAAGGCACAGGAGAACACACTTGGTAAACCAGCGTAGGGCTGGCATTCTAGCAATCGACTGGAGTAGACGCCGCTGAGGTTCTCAAACGATTTCCAGCTCCAGTATAAATGCTTTGTTTATCTGCAGAAATGTACGTCAGAGAGAGAGAGCTGGCGGATAAACAGGCATCTCTTCCCAGCAGTTGGCAAAAATACACGATGGAGCATGACAAGTTTCCACAAGTTCATGACTACGATTTCTTCTGATCCTGCAGACATCGACATGTATGATGAAATGATCTTCGGACGCCATGAGTCCTGTGGTATTACATGAAGGTAAGGTAAGAAGTACGTCTCCATCCAGCGCTCATTCACGAGACCTGGCTCCGAGACAGTTTCGATTCATTGAATGAACATCGAAGGTATAAGAAATACTTATTATTACTCCGACATAGCCGGAATCAGGGAAGAATGAGTACCGGTTCTTGCTCACTGAGCGGACAGAGGGTCTCGTGAGTGCTGAATAGATTGGAAGCGTTTCTCCAGCATACGTCACGACGCTCTTTCGCGAAACATCCGATGAGTGCACGTTGGTACTTTAATTGCTGTTGCCGAACCGCAGGCCTCGAGGATAGACAGTCGTGTATGGAAGACCGACTGTGCATTATTGGCGGGAATGTGATTTCAAATGAAGAGACTGTTCATTCGCAATCGCCACCGATGTTTCATAAAGCTAGACCCTTCTGATTACCCACTTTTCTACTTGAACGTATGGATGAGATTTGAACATCAATGAAGTAGAGTCTCTGGGTGCTCGTTAAGTAACTTAATCTGCACTGCTCGGTGGCTGTCCGGAATCATCCTGAGGTTTTCGGCATTGAGTTCTAGAATGCTCTGCAAAGGCGGATGAAACTCAAATCGGATTCAAGTGAATTCCGACGCACTCAGACTTGGAAGTATATTGTGTCCAACGACTGCCTGAAAAACTTCGTAGGTACAAAGACAACTCGAGATAGACTGAACATACGTGATGTGTTTCCACGTCCATCATTCGGTTCAATACACGTGGCAAATGGAACCCAATAATCGATCATATTCCGACTCAGCGAAATGGAAGCGAGCCCGTTCTGTGGCGCACCGATTACGCATACCACCTCAGCGTCATGCGAACCTGTAGGACAACTTTAATTTACGCATTCAACATCATTAGCAGAATACGATAAACACTTACCTCCGAGAGATGGTGGAACGGTCAAGGTCTGCGGATGAGATACGCAATAACCTTGGTGCCATGCTGGCTGACATCTTGCGCCAATTTTCGGCGCAACGAGGTGAATGCAATATCACCGAATACTACCGAAGCCTCATTTCCTGTTCCAAACGGTGAACCAAGTGCCGTATTGTTGACATACAATTTTAGTATGCCGTCAATCACGAAGTTCTGCTCGAAGATACAGGAGATGGTGTAGTGTTAGTGAAAAGCCATTTCCTCAAGAGGGTTGACGAGTTAAAGGTTGCCGGGATGAAACCCGTTCCTAGGAAATTGCTTGATAGGCCTACAAAGAATCATGGGCCGCACAATATGCCCTCATCCAAGTTTGTTCCTGTAATTGTCGGAATACGCGAGAATTTGCCACGTCGAAATAACAAAGACGGAAGGTCGGGAATAATCCCGCCCGGACCGTCAATCACAGGAGAGAACAGAAACAACGTTTGCGCGCGAAGTCCGTGGTATTAAGCAGGCTCTCCACGCTCGCAGATCGAAGACAAGCGAAAGTCTTCCCTCGTGATGCATTCGTGCATTCGGGGACTGCTGAGACGAAGTCTTGCCAGAGATCTTCACGGTCAGAGGCGTGTAGCAGTGTGTTCGCAGCTGCTCAACCTGACTCGAGTATCTAATTGGTTGCTTCAGCTTTGGTACATAGTCTCGAATTGCTTGACTCACTGCAGCTCTAACAAGATCGAATGTCTGATCGAGTAGAAGCTGTGCGATAATAATCGAGCCCGAGCTCACTCCGAAAACGGTTACCTAAGATCTTGTCCTTAAACGCGGTGTACGGGGCAAATATGTTGCAGAGACGATAGTCTACCTTTTCTTTGTCCCCTCCGAATGCACCAATATTGTTTTGAACCCAAGTCAGGGCAGTTATTACGTCTTTATTTCCAAGGTTCGTTGCTCCTCGTCTCTCAGCTTCCACACCCTGAGGAAATGTGAGTGGTCCAAGTTGGTAGTTCAAGTTCACGAAATTATTGGAGTACCCTTAATCGCTTTCAGTGAACACGATCGTCATGGGGAATCAATATACACTCGCCCTGAGCACGCTTCGCAGGACGATTTCACTTCCATTATAAGTGGACGCCGATCCAGCTAGAAACGAAATCAGGCTCAGCGTGCCTCGACATTGTTGATGATTTGAGGTGAAGCGAACCCATAAAGCCTCCGCCATATACCCAGACCATTACTGGCAGCGCTACGCTTTCATTCCACCCAGCCAGTCTGAGGACATTTACTGTCAAGTAATCCTCAGACGAGCTATCAAACAAAGCACCCTTTGCAAGCAGAGTTCGCAGTCAATAGAAATACATAAAGGAGTAAAGCAGACTGTACAGTCTGTAGGCAGGCAGCTCCAAATTGCGTAGCATTCAGTGCCTCGACTCCTGGATTAAGCCTAAGGACTGGTGGTGCGAATTGCAGAGCTCCAATCGGTGGCTCGGCGAAATATATACCTGATGATGGCGAAAGAATGGACAGATAAGTGTGAACGGGAGCGTCAACGAAGGATGCTTACCTCCGAAAAAGTCCTGTCCAAATGTGGGAATAGACAGACCATTCACTGTCGTCCCACCAAGCACTACTTGGGGTTGCGCAGCTGCTCTAAGAGGCAGAACAAGATAAGTATGAAGAAGCTGCAGGCAGTCAGCATGTCGGTAATTCAGCGTGAATCATTCTCCAATAATATATTCGTTGTGCAATGACCGGCTCGAGAAAACAATGACAATAACTAAGCGAGTAAGCATTGAATTAAATCGTGAAGACTCGCAGGTTCGCACGATAGAAATGTTCCCAAATACCCAGCGCGGCACAAGAAGCCCGTTTCCAGAGGCATCTTCTAAGGACCAAATTGAGTGATTGAACATACTGGCGGTAAAGTCCGTCGGCATTCTCCAGAATCGTGTCGAGGAAGAGATCCAGAAAAGGTGGGAGAGAAGTGGAGAAGGCCGCACTGATCCCGACTAGCAAACAGTTCTACCCCTTCTGTAGGAGTTCTCATTAGCATGAACCTGGATCAGTTATCAATACTGAGTCAGAGATACAGGAGACCGTAGGAAAATGCGACGCACGCCGTGCGCCAGATACTCCCAACACGTAATTCTGCACAGACTAGACAAGCGATAACTCCAGATAGCACATTGGCTGCCGATACGAAAAGAAACAAGTACGGCGCCGAGCGTTGACAAGCCGTTAGAATTACAAGTATGAAAAAAATTGGGGTCAGGTCGTATTTGCAACATCATTGAAGCAGTGCTTCTGGATGTTCGCTCAGAAATCCCATTTGTTTTATTGGAATGTGCCAGATGATATCATCTCTGCGAAAAGTTAACGAGACCCGAATAAAGGCAAGACAAATACTAGCGAACGGCGATGTATCTTAGACTTTGAGGTATACCACGTCCACTCAGTACCTGATGAAGAGTTTACAGTAAATGTCAGTACAGACACTTGAAGACAGCTTCTAGATCCACCGTACGTACACGATACGTTTTCTGCGTCCATCGTTTGATCTGAGGCTTGTAGCGAACGAAATCCAATTTTAAAATAAATTGATGAATTGGCTCAACCAAATGACCACTGGTCCGTTCTGCGGAATACCACACACACATACCGCTTCAGAACCGTGCAGAACCGCGGCACAATTTCTGCATTCGACGCCACCAGCGAAATACAAGAAATGATTACTTCCGAGAGATGGACCTTTAGTCAAAGTATTCGGATCCGTAGAGAAACACACAAACGCTTTGATGCCATGCTGACTGACTTCGGTGCAATGAAGTAAACATAACATCAACGATTACTGTCGAAACCTGCTTGAACGCAGGAACAAGCCGAACATCTCATCTTCCACAGTCCTTCCAAACAGCATTGTGATTTTGATTAGACTTCTAGCTGACGGATCGACATGAAGTACCTGAGTACTGGAACGATTTCAGACAATAGATGGTCATAGGAAATACCGACTTACAGAAGTTCCATCGCCCAGCAAATGCGCCCATTTAGCCAAGGCATCGCAGTTGTGTAACAATTTCTAGATGACAAATTTGATTGCTGATATGGAAAACACGGTAC
The DNA here is from genome assembly GCA_037892935.1 of Phlebopus portentosus. Classification (NCBI taxonomy): domain Eukaryota; kingdom Fungi; phylum Basidiomycota; class Agaricomycetes; order Boletales; family Boletinellaceae; genus Phlebopus; species Phlebopus portentosus. The sequence continues at coordinate 4,229,733 of JAYXKI010000001.1, forward strand.
AGCACGTCAACAAAGCGGCGGAATTACAAGTATAAAAATTGTCAAGGTTAGAATCTATTGCGCTTTCTCGCGCCTTGTTTACCTAAATCAGTCATTCTAAGTGAAAACAACGCGTCAACGGACGATGAATCATATCCGACAAGAGCATATACTCACTTGAATTTCCTCCCCTTTCCCGCATCTAACACATTTGACAGCGAAGTCGTTAATCCACCTTGGTTCACCGTACCACTACCACCCCGAGGCTCGTCAATGTCCATATCTGCGTCGTCCCTTTCCCGATCACCGCCGCGACCAGGACGTAACGATCTGTTTTCTTTCTTCACTTCGGCAAGCGTAGCTTGGACCGCTCGTTCCTGCTCTTCGCGTGCGAGCTTGTTAGATAACACTTGAGAGGCAAGTTGAGCAAGTTGAGAGTCAAGCGTGGCGAGAATCGATGAAGTTGTTTGCGCCCTATCGCATAGCTCCAGTCAGTCAACGGATATTCGAACAAGGAGACAAAAACAACAAAGAATGTGAGAGAGAAAACAGCCCACCAAGCTTGCAACGAGCTCAACAAAGTCTGCACTTGTCCAGATCCAAGATCCCTCCCGATAACATATTCAACCTCAAACTGCTGTTCCTTCTGGTCGAGCTTCCCGCGCATGAGGTCGAGGTAGATGCCATCGATGATCAAATCTTCGAGCTCGCGTATCGTCGGAATTTGGAGTGACCGCAACAGCAGGGGGTAAGGAAGGATCTACAATTGAGGCGTAGAGAGTAAGCTACACAAGCGATCAGCCAAAAATGAATACATGAAAGGCGTACTCGATGGTCAAGGGCAAGAGATATGATCGTTAGGAGTCGTAGTTTCGTTAATTGAGACTGATTCAAAGGCGGTAATGTATCTTTCGAATCTACGTCGAGTTGCGAATCAACCATGAAACATGACAATAAGACAGTCAGGGCTCACTGTTATAATCGTCGAGTGTGCCGTATGCAAAGAGCTCTAACAATCTAAAATATGGTGCCTGTTCATTCTTTGAAAGCTGGTCCATCAATCAATAAGCATGTCGCGACTCAAGACAGCAGACAAGCGCAAGTCTCCATACCTCCTGGATGTTGGGACATGTCTAACAGCTCTTCGAATACAAAGACGCCAGGCGCAGACGTTGCGTCTTGACACAACTTCGCCGCAGCGGCGCCTTTCGCGCTTTTTGACATCAACAAGAAAGGTTCAAGCCTTGAAGCTGCATTTGAAGATAATTCAAGCGCCATTTTAGAGCTGTAGGAGATGGAGGACAGAAAGAAAGGCGCGGTGGCGGCTTTCTTCCCGGCGCGTGCATCACGGTATTACGTACGCGTAAATCTAACGTAAGCTTAGACCATGGCAGTACTCTACTCTAACATATGGATCTTACAGCGCAGCTATGAAGTAGGATCTGCGTATTTCAACAGGTCCTCCCATCGGAACTCGGATGGATTCTCGTTAAATGTCCTTAACAACTCCGTTCGCTCCTTACTCCTCGCCGTTTCCTCCTGTTCACCACGAGTCTGAGCAAGGTAAAACCTCTGCAATCCCAGAGCAAGCAGCTGCGCGTCCTGTTGGCTCAGTAGATACTTCCCATTGCCAGCGGGAGACGGCGTCAACTCGCCGCGCAGAAGAATGAGTTGGTGAGTTTGCGCAAGGTCCGGGTACATCGTGAGTACAAGGTGAGGTGTTGCGAATGTCTGATGTGTTTTGTATTCCAAAAGCGGTGTGAAGAGGACAGTAGCGATCGGATGAACAGGTGCAGGCGGTATTGCATTCTCTGGTAGGGGCGCATCGACTATACTTGGAGACGGTATTCGAGGCGCGGGATGAAAGGCCCATTGCATGAAGAAAAACTCATATCCAGTTGTTTCTTCTTTCTGACTACTATCAGAAGATTCTGCTTGACGAGCTTCCCGGATCAGAGGTAGAATGAAGCTCGGATATTGCTTGCCCGTCTCCAAAAGCTTTTCGTACGTATTCAAGGGTACGGATGCAGAGAGGAACCCTCGTCCTGTACCTCCAGATCGAGATGCATGAAACACCGTCCAAAGAGCGGATATTTGCTCAGGTGTGTGAGGAGTCCGGAGCACCTTGTGGATGTCCATAATCTCGGAAAGAGGCTGTATCATCGTCAATTAAAATGCGCCTTCTTTGGAGGACAAAGCAGCCAACAAACCTTCACAGGTGACTCATCTTTCCTCTCATTTTGCTTTGCCGATCCTCCATCTATTGTTTCGTCTACTTCAAGCTTCTTCTTTGCTTGTTCTTGGAGAACTTGTGCTTCTGGTAGCGGTGCCCGAGACTTCTCCTTCACTTTCTGCTTGAGCTCATCAACCGAAATACCTTGCCTATTCAACGAATACAAGTGGCAGTTCGATAACTGAGCAGAGAAATAACCAAAGGAGACTTGCCAACTTACTCCTCAGCTCGTCTCTGGACTTTTTTAAGATACTTCTGAGCGATGTTCCATCGAATGTGCGTTATATGGAACGCCCTTGAGTACGACGGAAATTTGATGAACTGATTCAAGGCTGACTGGCGAGCACACCGTGGAAGCAACATGGCCGACACGCAAAGTTCTGGCTGAAATTGTTTTCTGGGGATTTCTCGCATCACGTGTAGTGCCACGTCGCGTGACGGTGCTCTTGATTGCCGGCTTTATCATTACCCGAACACCGAGGCACGGAGTTTGGGCACGGGCAAGAGTTCTCAGCTCTCACCTTCTTCCATCTTGCTACTCAGGTTTGACCTCGAGAAATGGCTGATCGTCTCAAGCAAGTCACTAGCCATCTTACGAACAGCTATCCAAATGGCCTCCTTAATGGCGAAGTTGTGATCGTAACTGGTGCGTTTGATACTCAGGAATTGAGCTAAAAGTGTATTAATGATGGCTGACGGAGTTGACGCGTTTGATGGTGATTAGGTGCCGCCCAAGTAAGCTATTTATGTATACTGCATGAAACTCGATGTTTACACGTATGGGCAGGGAATTGGACGCAGCTGCGCTCTACTCTTTGCTAAGGAAGGTGCCAAAGTCGTGGTCAGCGAGTGAGTATCTTTTCTTCTCTCTATTCACGCGTTTTTGACTATTGATATAGCTTGGATGAGGCGAAAGCTCAGAAGGTGGTAGAAGAGATTAAGTCTGCTGGAGGAGACGCCATTGCCGTAGGCGGTGACGTTGGTGCAGACGACTTCCCTGAAAAGATTCTTAAGGCTACCATTGAGTGGGTATTTTCAGCCTTCTGTTTCTCGGTTAGTTTGGCTCAAATCCCCCGCCTTTCAGTAAGTACGGGAAGCTAAATCATATTGTAAACAATGGTCAGCAAGTTCCAGCGATATTAATTGTTGACAATCAAGGAGGAGATTACCCACTTGACGCATGCTCTGTATAGCCGGCTTTACGTATGACAAAATGTTGCATACGATGCCCGATGAGGCCTTCGATGTGATCATGAAAATTCATGTGCGGGCTCCCTTCAGACTCGTGCGCGCGGCTGCGCCATTGTTCCGCGTCAAGGTGGGTATAGCTGTATGTTAGCTCAGTCAAGGCTGCTGGAATACATTTGATTGAACAGGGAGGAAGCAAAGAAAACCGCTCAATAGTCAACGTATCGTCCATCGCCGGGCTACACGGCAACGTCGGGCAAGCGAACTACTCCGCTGCCAAGGCCGCCGTGACTGGCATGACCAAAACCATTGCGAAAGAATGGGGAGGATTTGGCGTTCGTGCAAATACTATTGCATTTGGTTTTGTCCAAACCCGGTAAATAACTTCGTCTGGAAGTGTTCCGCTTCATGTCCGGGTTTATTGAAATGAGATTCTCAGGTTAACAGCCGCAAAGGAGAAGGGCGAGGCGATCATCATCAATGGCAAGCCCGTTGCGCTTGGAATTCCGGGTGGCGCAGGTGGTAATGGTGGCAAGCCTGTCCCCGGCATTCCACTTGGTCGACCGGCTTCGACAGACGAGGCAGCTAATGGAGTCCTTTTGTGAGTAGCTCATTAGTTTTTGGAGAGAAACTCTAAGACACCCATTGACTCTGGTAGCCTTATTTCCCCTCTTGCGTCATACGTCTCAGGGCACACGCTGGAAGTTACAGGCGGCTCAGGCATTTGATTTTCTCATCCTCAAGTACTTATGTTTGCCTTGCTTGTACATAAATTGATCAATATGACTTACTCTGTAAAAGCGGAAATAACATGAATACTGAGCCGCCGATTGTCGATCGTCAGGATGTTCAAATTTAGTAATAAGTCGATCTTATATGACCTTGTGATCTACATCATTACATGAAGAACGTAACGACATGGATTCCGCCCGTACTTCCTAGCCCTTTCCTATGTCCAGCGATCCGGGTCGAAAGCCAGATTTAGAGGTCAATGTCAGAGTCGGGAATGAAATTGTGAAGCTCGATCCGGAGGCCGTTCGCCAGGTTGCTAGGGTGGGTTTCGAACCTCAAGTGTCTACCATGAATTAGCTTGAGCATGCGAATTTCATAGAACGCACGGAGGCGAGGAAATTATGCAGGAGCGGCAACAGGTGCTCTCGCAGGTGCGTAGTCCCCCAAGGGTTCATTCTTGCGGGGGCAGAGTTCAGTACGATTTCGCGTGCTCAATGCAAGTTGTCATTACTGCGTGGCGAGCGAAGAACTTTGCTTCCTGCTTCCCTTCCTTTCAATGTTTCATTGGTTTACTAGCTGATAATGCACCTTTCTTGCTTGCAGGATATGGAGGCTGGAGATATTTGCGCTTCAGCAGAAATAAAGCTCTATTGGCCGGTGCCTGTGAGTCGACGTCCACGCCAATTTCTTGTTCCTTCTATCTCGCTCTTCCGGACCATCGGGTTTGGAGTACATACAAACATGTGTTTTTCTTGGCAGCACTATCCTCACCATTGAGACAAATGTGGTCTCGCGGGGATTATGAGTCCTCTGCCACATAAATACGTTTTCCCGTCTCGTACTCACCAAGGATAGAATTGACGCTCCCACAGTGACATACATCTTTTCGGGCTATGCGTACGGAACGGTCTCTTTCGTGTCTCAAGTGCAAGAGATGGCCAAGGCACGCCGGGTGGCTCAATCATCCGAGTTAATTCCAGACGAATTATTACAAGATCCCGCCGAACAGTGGAAGCCCTCATGATTCCCGTCCAATTTTTTGCTACTCTCATCAAGGCATTTATTATAATGAACATCTCGAACAAATACATGTGCAATAGTTTCTCCCGCTTCAATCCATATTTTGAATCGCCTGGTATCTCCTGAAATCGATGTATGAGCCGTCGGCATTTATTGGGGAACGAAGAAGGTGCGGAATGGTGAATAAAGGGTGGCTAATTCATTGATGGATATACTTGCTGGATGATAATTACTGCTCACCGTTTTCTTTTCTCTGCAGTTGCTACGAGTAATGTGTCTTGATGGGCTTGAGTTACTAGCAATCCTCAGCATCTTCTAACTTATTCAAATTTCACGAGCTAAGTTTACAACGGCTCACAGCTTCGGATCCTGGGTCATGTCACCATTTTCTTCCACTAGAAACCTACTTGAGTCGTCCTTATCGGCATGCGCGTGCTTTCCAGAAAAGACACGCATTCCTGTACTTCATGGTTTTGATCTGGCTGGGAATGTCAGCGAATTCTACATACTCCTACTACTTACATAAAAGCGGGTTTTCCTGCAATCACACCTTTCAGGACTCGGACACGGTAAGCTTGCCGATATTGGGAATAAATACGCGAAATTAATCTTCACCTCTTTCCGGCCCTGTCTCTACTGCCGCGCCTTATTGGTCGCACGAAGCTGAAGAAGCACAGCGTTTTCACCAGGTCTGCCATTAACAAGTACGGTCAATGCGATCAAGAACCAACAAAGTCGGTCTTCCTCTCCTTCTCCAAGAGTTATAAACGTACGGACTCCACACCACCTTTAAGTCTCGACAATATAAAATATCATGTTGTTCTGGTTCTCCTCGTTCGTTTCTTTGGGTCTTTCTGTGCTTGCCTCTGGAGCTCCTACTGTTCAAGTAGGTAGCACGGCAGTGACGGGTGCTTCCCTGCCGGACGTTCAGCGAGATTTCTTTGGAGGTCGGTATTCTTTGTTCCGTTTGGATACCTACATATATAATAATTTCCTAATCTGCAAAGTTTTCTATAGGCACTCCGTATACAGAGCCACCCGTCGGGTCGCTACACTTTTCTGCACCGATTCTCAAACTCGGTCCAGGAGTCTCTGATGCTACCAAATTTGGTGTTGCCGTGTTCAGGGTGTAAGTTTCTACCTTCATCTCGTCGACTGAAGAATTATCCTAGACTGAACATACTGCTGCTAGCCACCGGTCTCGTCTCGGAGATATCTGAGGACCGTCTAACGGTCAATGTGTTCAGGCATGCGAGGATCAACCCGAGTAGCTCATTGCCAGTTATGGTCTGGGTGCAGGGCGGCGGTTTCTTCCAGTTCGGCAATTACGTTCAACCACTCTTGCAATATTCTCATTAACCGTGTGTTGCAGAGGTTCGGCTTCGATGTACATACAACGAAAGTGCCATCGGAGCGCGGAGCATCGAACGGGTGAGTCTCGCGCCTTATATGCAAGTCAATGTTGACTTGGTCCGACGAACAACACACCAGGGTACTTCGGTTGTCTACGCACATCTCAACTATCGCCTCGGTCCTCTCGGTTTTCCTCAAGGAGAAGAAGCGGAAACTCTGGGAGAGACAAATCTCGGGAACAAGGACGTGATCACTGCGTTGATATGGATAAAGCAGAATATCGGTGCATTTGGTGGGGATGAAGACAAGGTGTGATACGTCTTGGAACACTCGGATTTGGCCCTGTGAGTTAACTCTGTACAGATTACCATCTTCGGAGAAAGTGCAGGATCTATCATAATGTCGCAGCTGCTTCTCAATGAAACGTCCGACCTTGCTCGCGCTGCTGTATGAACAGCTCACCTTTTCCTGTTTGGGCAAAACTTAGAGACTTCATAGATATTCTAGTCTGGTTCGGCGGCTGGCCAACGACTCGTCAAAGCCTCGGACCGTGAAGATATTGGGAGACATTCATATCTTTCGTACCCGAATGTGAGGGTGTGTCATGCAACAACACTTTCGACTGTCTCCGCTCTGCCAGTTCGGATACCATTCTCAATGCAACGATGTCCACACTTGCCTCGGTACAGGAAAATCCCATTCTCTCCAGTAATAGATGGTTCGGGCGGCATCATTCCCGACATTCCCTCAAGCTGTTCGCAAATTCCCAATTCGTATATATCCCAATCATCGCCGGAGCCAATTTGGATGAAGGTGACATGCCTTATTTCTAGTTCACTCCTTGTTTAGCTTTACTGATAAAGCTGCTTGCAGGAACAACCTTCGTACCGACGGCCATCGAATCGACTGCATAAATCCAGCAAGCCGTCTTCGCAGCAACTTCGCCATCTCTTGTCTCTTCAGAGCAGCAAGCCAGTGTAATCAACACGATTCTCCAAATATATCCTGATGATCCGCTTCTGGCTCTCCTTCGGTACTAGCAACGAGATTTTCGGACTTAGCGCTCAGTTCAAGCGCGCTGCAACCATCGTATGCGATGTGTCTTTTACTTCCCTAAGGCGCTCTATTGCACGAACAGCGAATGAGCAAGATGTCAAGGTCTTCGCATACCTTTTCGCGGATCCTCAGGCTGCATCTTTGCCGGTTTATGTGGGAGGTGAGAACGCATCTTTCGCTTCGTGGCAAGGTCTCTGACATGGTTCAGTGGAACATGGCTCAGGTAAGGCCTACGTGTACGGAGCACCACAAAATGGACCTGACTCCGTAGTTCTGAGCCACAACATACTCGATTACTGGGTTTTGTTCGCAACGAGCCTTGATTCCAATGATGGTCTGGGAAACTCAACACGTAACTTACTACTATTCTTCTGGCACGCCTCCGGACGATAGTTTGATGGATTGTTCTCTCGGGTCCTTGTGGACTGAGCCTTTAGAAGCGATTTGCAGCTCAATAGTGCGAATACCTTGATAGTCCCCTGATACATTCCGTGAGGATCAGATTTCATTCTTGATGACGACCCGGAGGTCCTTCCTAGAGGCTAGACGAATGCAGCGCTCGGGCTTTGCGCATTTCAGCACCTCAGACTAACGATTCGGAAAATTGCTTTCAGTGCAATCATTTATTTTACTTTATTGGAAACGACACTACTCTATCATCCCGTTCAAAGTTATCTTGAGTCTACTTAAGCCTTGAGTACCAGCTATCCCTTTCTAGAAGTCAGTTGAACTTTCAATCTCCGCCGACTGATTATACATGTATCCACACATTGATGATATGCATTGTCCACGTATATGACCCAGAACATCTCCTTCTATAAATTGTAAATCTGTATAGCGGATAAAAGGTGTGTACAACTAAAGTCCGCTTCATACGAACGATAGTGTCGGAAAAGCGGAGAGGAAACGTGCTCTAGAGATCAGTATAGAAATTCGTGCATCCTTGTCTTTCCATTCGGCTAACAACATTTCGTAGCGCCACTTCCCTTGTTCTGTAGGCGCAGGAGACACCGCGTACTCCTTCAAGCCGTCGACGCCGAACTGGTCTAGAAACACAAGATACATTTCCGGCCAGCTGTTCGCGGAGATTCTGTCAGGCGAACGTGGCATAAAGCTCCGTTGCATGACGACGGACTGTAGCTTCCCGGGCAATGTCAGCCTATTTGATCGTGCTTGCCAGTCCTCGCCAAACAGAAGTCTCATCAACTCTGAAACCTCCAAGTTTGGGTCACTGATAATCAGGTTGGTCAGCTCCGGCCTATCGCGTCGCATTTCCAACAGCAGCGGATGAATAATTTCCCTGTGACGACGTTCTTCCAAGTAAAAGGGATTCGCTATACGAAGATAGCGGAGTGATGGGGTGGAAGGAGACTTGAATTCTGTTCCTTCTTTGTTAAAAGCCTCGAAGTCGAGCGTATGTGCATGTACCACAGCCAGATACGTGAGATTCGGGAATGAAATTCCGGATAAGGCGCCTAAAACTTTCGGATGGGGCTGTCCTCCGGACGGAACAGCATTAATCCAGCCTTCGGAGCCCAGCAACGAAAGTGATTCGAGACTGGTGCTGAATCGCCTGATGAGGGCGGTCGCCTCCCTCCAGAATTCAGCGGAATCATCGGCGTAGGAATGGAAGAGCTCGGTTCCTCCTGGTACGTATGGCCAATAGAAGTCATAAGCAACGTAATCCGATTCTGCCGTAAATGCATGGTGTTCCGCAATCTCGCTCAGAAAGAGACGGCGTACTTCGATCCTTCTCCTCTGTAATCCGTCTGGAACCGAAGTTGTATTTGTCCTGTCTATTCTCGTTGCTACAGCTTTCAGCTGCTTGAGACCAGACACCACAATATATCGTAGCTCGATCGGCTCTGCAACGGTCCGAAAGAGTTTTGATACCAGACCTATTTGGCCGGCTGTCTCCCTACTGTCGCTATCAGAGCATGCGAGCTCGACGATGAGCTCAAGGAGTTCAGTGGGGCAACTTTCCAAGCTTGTCATTTGTGATTTGGGAGGAAATGTCTGCAAGCAAGATTCTGATCTGTCAGAATTATTGACAAGAAAAGACAGACAGCCTGCAAAAGCAAAAAGCAAAAATTGACCCCCAATCTCAAGACCTGTCACAACCTGTGACAAACATATTGTGGCGGTGGGAAAGATCGACGCGCCTGAAATTCCAGCCTCCGACAAAAGATAGAAAGAAAAAGAGCGATGCGATGATGATCTTCCCCTCCGCCCAACTAGCCCTCTTAATACATGTCCGTTGAGCTACTCGAGACCATCATTTTTGAGCATGCTTGCTCCGGGAATACCGGAAAGACGGCTCGACGCATTGGGCTCGTATCAAAGCGCTTTAGGTCTGCTGTGGAACGTATCGAACTACGATCCATTGCCGTATCCGGTCTCAGGCAGCTAGAGGGCCTTACTTATTGGGAGGTTAGAAAGAGCTCGAGCAGCAGAAGCCGAATCGCGAAGGGGACAGATAGAAATCCAGCATCTATTCATAAGCGAGCTAGATCAGCAACACGCAAGGGACGCGGAGTTTCTCTTTATGACAAACTCTTCTGAGATGTACTAGTATATGATGAAAATTCAGAGAGTGGCAAGGACATATATACCTCGATGGTCGCAAATTTTGGGCGACAGCAGCTCCCCTTGTCAAAAGCTGCAGCAGTACTCTGAGATCTCTTTCTTTCTCTGCTGGGCACTGATAACTGGTTTATGAACGAAGATCCTCTTAACTTTAGATTCGCTCCGGGGCATCCGAAAAATATAGACATCCTAAACGTAGCCTCCATTCTGAAGCTCACTTCACTAACAATCGACCACGATATATATGACCATTATGAGGGCGCTTCGAACTTTCAGAGCCCCGCGATTCCATCACTTCGCCATCTTCGTGTCCTCTCGTCGATAGTATTAGCTTATGGTTTTTCTCCCTTATTCCACCCCCCCATCGTCGGCCTTTCACGCAAATTACCCCTGACTCGACACATCTATTCCTATGCGACAGGTATTTGGATGGACGTTTCAAAGGTAGTCTGGGTTGCTCTTCGGGTCGGGCTGGCTAGAATCATCCGATAGACGTATACGTTGCCCGCAAAGCTGCAATCCCGCTGTGGTGCAGCGGGGAGTAATGTCAGACTACCGTCTCGACGACATTACGTCCATTCACCGTCGGATGAACACTGTATCAAAAACCGAATGTCGACGGATTGGAGGCGCGTCTCCCGACTATCAGTATCAACCAGGGCAAGGCCGGGTGAAATGAAATGAGATATCGTTAGCTGAATGGATGAAGACGAGCAGCTAACGAGGGCATCCCACCGTGACTGAAACGATATTAATCAAATTTCCTATCCTATCATGAAGGTTCGTATCTTATCTTATCTATATGCCTTGAACATACTATGTAATGGAGCCTGAGCTTTTAGCAGCACCAGGATCGGATGTCCGCGAATTCGCGGAACTGTGGCAAGAGCGAGAGCGAGAGCGAGGACGCTTTCCCCCCTGCGTGGGCGCGGCCCCGCGTCCGACGCTAATATCTATCTAAGTATCAAGATCCTCAGCAACTCATCCATCCATCCATCCTTCTCCGCCGACCCTTTCCGGCATATCGACTCCACACACGATAACCTCATGATCAAACTCAAACTCAACTCATATCCAGTTTACATAACGAACAAAACACACAGCATAAAATCAACCTTTCCCTTTCCCTTTTTTCTCTCTCGATGAACTAACCGATCCCAATCCATCCATCCAACCCGACCGAACCGAACCGAACCGAACCGAACCGAGCGTCGTCGCGCCATACCTGGAGAAAAGAAAAGGAAAGGAAATATCTCCGCCGTTGCACATACTACATAGTACTCTGTTTCCGTTGAGACAGTGAGGAGAGAAGAAGGGGGGGGGCAATCACACTGTGCAGAATAGAATCCCACGTCGGAGCCGGAGTGACCGAATGAATGAATGAATGGCAGGCACAAAAGAGAGACGAGACGGCGGTGACTGGATACTATACTGTATGTACCCCTCGAGGTTCCACGTGCGCATGTCTTCTTCCTCTTCAATCATCATAGATAGAAACGAGAGAGACAGAGACAGAAATAAAAAAAAAAGGAACATATATATAGATTATTGAAAGAAGATACATAACATACATGCATGCATGCGCTGTCTACCTAGATTCAAAAGTTTTCTTTACACTTCTCGTTAGTGTTGGTGTTGGTGTTGGTGTTTTTGCCCTCTAGAGATTGGTATGTATGTATGTATATGTATGCATCGTAGGAGGTTGCTCTGCTCTTTGTTCATCTGAACTCTGTCTGAACTCTGAACTCTGAACTCTGAACTCTGAACTGAAGGGTTGTTTATAGGCTGGGGCGAAAGGAATCGAAAAATCAAAAAATCAAAAAATCAAAAAAACGAAAGAAAGAAACAAAGAAACAAAGAAACAAAGAAACGAAGTGATGAAAATCTCGGAAGATAGAAATAAGACTAGCCGGAAAGGAAACCAATATAGGGACGGATAGATGGATGGATGGATGGATGGATGGTAGAGAGCTCGAGAGAGAGTAATGTAAACATACAAGTACAATTCTTCCCCCCTTCGTTCGTTCTTCGCTCGTGAAATTCATTGGGATGACATGGTGTGTCGGGGAGGGGGATTTGGGAGAGAAAGAGAAAGAAGAAAGAGAAAGAAGGAGAGAAAGAAAAGAAAAGAAAAGAAAGAATAGAAAGTGATAGAAAAAAAAAAAAAAAAAGTAAACAAAAAAAAAAAAAAATCCAAATTCGTTTTCGTTCGCGTTTCTTTCGTGACGTGAGTGGTTAAGTAGTGTTACCGATTTAGCGTCAGAACGATGGGGTTGTCGCATGTTCCTTTTCGCAAGGAGGAAAGCAGAAAAGGGGGGAGAAAGAGAAGGGGGAGGGGAGAAGGGGGAGGGTTTTCTCGTAGGCAAGGCAAGGCAAGGCAAGGCAAGGCAAGGGTCCGCGCCTCAGGCATAAATAACAGAAATAGAGGGATTTTAGTTTGACTCCGATTCATAACATATCACGTATGTCACTGATCAGAAGGACTCGTCGGGCCTTGCAACGAGGCCATCCAGATGCGCGTCTTGTACAATCTATAATGACGCGGGGGGAAGATGATCAGATATATATGACGAGGAGGGGGAAGCGGGGGGGAAGAAAGACAAAAGACATACCGGAACAGCTCACGAACGAGCTCCCTAAAATCAATCCTCTTCTCCGCAATGAAGTAGAACGTCAACTTCCTCCGGTCCCTACAAACCCATACACACGCAAACAACCACCGAAAAAAAAAAAAGTCAATTATCGGCTCCTCTCTCAAGCTTAACCCGCAGAGGAAGGAAGGAAGGAAAGGAACAACGCACCACTGATACTCGGCATCGATCACCTCCATCGGCAGCTTCTTCTGCTTCACCTTGCTCTGGCACAGCGCAAGCGCCTTCGCCTCGTCCTGGTGCTTCGCAACGAGCATCTGCGCGTCCTGCGCCGTCGCCTTCGCGTATATCTTCTTCGGGTTGATCTCCTTCTTCCCGTGCGGAGGCGGCGGCGCGCTGGCGGGCCGGGCATGCTCGGGCTAACAGCACTATCGGGGCTCGTCGGGCCCCCAGCGCCGCCGCCTCCTCCTCCACCGCCATACGCGGACGAAGAGGCGAAGGCGGCAGCCTGGACGGCCTGCCGCGCCGCCTGCTCGCGCTGGAAGAGCTCCACCTCCTCCGCGGTGATCGTGTCGTTCACGATCTTGCCCAGGTCCTTCCCGCGGTCCGCCTCGACGATCACGAGGTCGCCCACCTGCAGCGGCGGGACGAACGCGGACGGGTCGGGGACGTAGAACAGGTCCGTGCGCCCGGCTTTGAACTCGACGATGTAGAGCCCCCAGGCGGGCGGCACGGCGTGCAGCGGGATCCCGCGCCCCAGTTCGGAGAGCGAGGGGTCTTGCGCGTGCGCGAGTTGTTGTTGTTGTTGAGGGTGTGTGTGGATGGGGCTTTGTTGTTGCTGCTGCTGTTGCTGCTGCTGATGCTGCGGGTGAGGGTGCCCGCCTATACCAATGCCAGGACCGACGGTGATGAACCCTTCGCCCTGAGAAGCCCGCCGTTGAAGAGGCGGAGCACCGCCGAGTTGCTGTTGCTGCTGTTGGTGGAAGAACTGCTGCTGCTGCTGCTGCTGTGCCTGTCCCGCACGCGTCGGTGAAAGCGGTCCTCCCATCTGCGCCATCTGGCCGCCCCGCATCTGCTGCATGAACGACTGGCTGCGCATGAACGTCGGACTCGGCGGTCCCCCAAGTCCATGCGTCGCATGCGCAGGCGACAGAGGTCCAGAAGCAGCCGTCGGCGCAGGCGCGTCCTCCGGTATATACTGGAACCCATGCCCGGGAACGTACCTCTGTTGCTGATGCTGATGATGCGGGAACTGTTGCAACTGCTGGCGAGAGATATACGGAGACGAAGACTCCCTCTCCAACACGGGGGAGTGCTCGATGTTCCGCGGCGGGGAGGGCCCTCCACCGCCGCTGGAGACGCTGTACCCGCCCTCGCTCGGCGAGCGGAGCATCCGGCGCGACGGGAAATGCTCCCCTGCCGCTACGCTCAGGCTCTCTGCAAGCGACGAGCCGTGTCCGCCGGGCACGCCGCTGCCGAGGTCGTGCGACGTACGCGAGAGCGGTGCGTATATCGGGAGAGAAGACGGCTGGCTCGGAGGGAGCGACGTACGCGCCCCACGCGTCTGCTGCGCCTGCTGCTGGTTAAGACTGAGCATGTTAAGCCCCACAGCAAGCTCGTCGTCCGAGATCGTCAACCCGCTCCCCACCCCTCCCGACCCAAGCCCAGCGCCGTGGCCGTTGCTCTGCGCGTAGAACTGGTGCTGCCCAGCCGCGTCCTCCTGGCTCGTACTATTATCCGGCGCGTTGAACCCGACAATCCCGCGCCGCGCAGGCTGCACGACGCTCACACTATGCCTCCGGCTCGTCGCCCCGCTATCGCCTCCATTACTCCACGCCCCCGGCGCGGTGTACTCCTCGTCAAGCATGATATGCCCCACGTCGCGCGCCATCGGGGAGATGTTCGTCAACTCCGCATTATTGTTATGTCCCGAGCCAACGCGCAGCCCGGCGGTAGGTGAGGGCGAGGGGTCGCCCGCGCCGGGCGCGCCGACGGGCGAGCGCGCTGACGAGGCAGAGGCAGACGCGGACGCGTAGGCACCGAGGGAGCCATACCTGCTGCCAAGCCCGGAGAGAGACGCGGAGGTGCTCCCGGGGGCGGGTGCCTTGGCCTCGCCGAACCGACCCGGGATGCTCAACGGACCGCTCCCCGCACCACCCCATCCTCCCCCCGCCCCTCCGAGCACCCCGCTTACAGGAGGAGAGCCGATGGGTAAGGGACGCGAGGCGGTTGTTGTTGCGAGGCTCTGCGAGCGGCTGCGCGTGTCGCTTGGGAGGAAATGCCGTCCTCGGAATTGCTGTTGCTGTTGCTGTTGCTGTTGCTGTTGCTGGTGGAAGTGAGAAGTCTCGGAAGAGAACCCAAAGTCGCCTGTTGTGTCCGATTGCACCTCCGACTCGTCGTCCTCGAACGTCAATGGGAAGGAGTGCGATTCACGTATGGCATGCGCGAACCCTCCTCCTCCAGCTCCATAGGTTGCACGTTCTGACAGAGACGAGGTGGGAGGGAGCGAGGATGGGATACCGATGGACGAGCTGACACTCCGTCCAAGCGTGGGTCCTCGTCCGTTGCCCGACATCCCCCATGGGGCGACACCGATGGCACCCGAGCCCGAGCCCAACCCGTCCCCATTTCCGTTCCCATTTCGTCCTATTCCATGACCGTCACCACTGCCAGTAGCAGCAGCGCCATAGATCTGCATGGCAGGCGACGAATAAAATCCCAAGCCGCCTTCACCATTCATGCCCGTCGTCGTCGTCGTCGTCGGGGGTTGACTCGCCGACCTCGGCGTGTCAGCTCCCCCGCCTGAATACGCGAATCGATTCTTCCTCTCGCGTTCTCGCTCTCGCTCGTCGGAAGACAGCTGGTGTTCCATGAGCGAGGCCGTGGGGAGCCCGATGCTTTGTAGCTGCCTATATGCTTCCGGCGACGCCACGGTAACGATCTCTCTCTCTCTTCAGAGTCGCCTTCTTTTCTTCTTCTGTTCGTTTTCTAATCCAACCGAGAATCTTCGTGTATGTCTAGAGACGAACTCGCCGTTAGCTCTTAAATACACCGTTCAAGACAAGCAACAACGAAAGCGGTAAGGCGTCTGCAAAAGCGTCAACTGAACGTTATACGCCTACCAGGTTTGGTAGGTTTACAAGTTCGGTAAGCGCCTTAGAAGAGCATATGCATATAAAGCGAAACGCGGGGAAAGGGAAAAATCGGGAACGGGTGGAACGAAGAGGAGATGAGACACGCGTTCATGCAACTCACCTCCAGTCACCAATGGATTACAGACCAACCCAAAGCTCCGTCCGCAACCTAAACGCGCCTCGACGACACAAGACGAAGGTTGAAAGATTCCGTACAAATAAAGATCTAAGGTGTGTTTAAATGAATGAGACAAAGATGAGAATCAAACCAAGAGATTGAGCTCTCACCTGGGAGAATAAAAAAAGAAATAAAAGCCCCGGTTCGTGTGACCGAGTTGTCTTGTGTCTCTTTTACAAGCAAAATCTACTTCCTGGACGTCAGTCAGCACGACAGAGTCTTTACAGCAGACGAGTTTGATCGCAGGACCCAGGCAGGATGAAGCAAGAGAGGGGAAGGAAAGAAAGTCATACACACGCACTTTGTGAGATGCGGGTGAATCTACCAACCCAACCAACACTAGCCGAGACGCGCCGGGAGGGTAAGGCGATATTCCAGTGACTCGTTGCAAAAAATACAGAAAAAGCAAAGACGGAAAAAACGAGAAAGGAGAATGAAACGTCTAAATGTCTAGGAGAGACGAGATAGTCGGTGAGGGCTGGTGGTGGTGGTACGGAGGAAAGAGGACGGACAGGAACATGTTCTGAATGCTTGCGAAGAGTGCTAGTGGTACAGGTGACCCGTTAGAATAGGGCTCGGCTGCTGGTCACACGCCGCCGATTATTCTCTATTCAGTCCATCGAGTTCAAGTTCAAGTTGTTGTTTACTTCCCCCGTCTCTACCTATGTTCATCGTCGTGTTGGGTCCACTGAGTCATTATACATCACCGACAGACGCCCGCAGTCGGGCATCGCCGAACTTGCCTTCAGTTTCAGTTCAGTTCATTCCGCTCGGCCGAGAGAGACGCGTCCAGTGCACCTCCTAACAACTGCCTGACCTAACCTTAGTCAGTTCGAACGAAGGAACGGAGAACTATGTAGTCGGTCTCAGATTGTTTGGATCACCCACCCAGTGGCCGCGACGCGCCATCTTTTCACCATTCAAGATTCAATAGAGGGGGAGAAGGCAGACAACCAGGCTGTACGTACTCTCCACTCCGACGAATGAAGTAGCCTGGATTTCAAGTTCATATATGTTTTGTAATGTTACGTTAGCCCGATGTGCTCATATCCAACGCAGTACTATGTTTTGATTTTGGAAGCCTGCTCGCTTCCAAATCATTCATATCACTATCATACAACACTACATATTTCATCGGCATCGCAAGATGTATGCATATACATGCCCACCCACTATGAGATAAAGATAAGATAAACGCATTCAATGAGCTCGTCGAGGATACTACGACTTGACCAAATGAGCAGAACAGCGCCGAGCGGGGGGCCTTGAGATCTCGAGTGACTTCTTCGCTCGAAGTTTGTGTCTGCTCTACAGCAGATGTACTATACACCGAAATTCGAAGTTCGGACTGTACCTGGCTGGCTTCATGGAGCATGTACTTCCGCAGCTTCAAGAGAGGCGCTAATGAGGAAGGAGCAGAAGACGGACGGATTCGTTTACGGTTTACAAGTATGTAACGTAATGCATGTATGTATGCACGGCAGGTCGTTATTCGTTCCTGTATCCCACGCACAATACAATAAAGCACACAGTGAGTGATATATATTATTGTCGGAATCGCAACAAGGCGCTTCGCAGCTCGCTCGATCACAAGCACAAGGGTTGCTCTTCGAAGCGGGCGAATGCGAGTCCTTATTCATTCCCTCAAATCAAATCTCCCTCTATGCCGGAGCAAGACTTTACTCCTGCCTATGTGTAGTCCCACCAGACCATCTTGTGAGTCATATCTCTCTGAAAGAGATACACCCGCAGTCGGACAGACAACGCCGATTTGATTCTCCATGTATTGTAAATACGCTTCAACAACTCAACTTCTGAGAGTAAATTTATATTATATTCAATCAATCAATTTCGATCAGTAAGTAAATCGCCGTACTAAGTAGCATCCCCCCCCCCCCCCTAACTGCTACTAGTATGCAGGGTGTCAGGTAGTATCGCAGAGATCCGAGTCGAGTCGTCTCAGATCAAACCAGATCCACATTCTATCATGCATATTGCATATGCCACAACATACCGTGCCAAGACACACACACACAACTACAACTATCTTCAGCTCGCCCAGCTCCGTCTGCACAAACTACAGAGTAACTCAAAGCTCGAAGCTCGGAATGCACTGAGCTATCGTACTTGTCAGAACGACGAGAAAGACGTTACTGCCTATACTCCCGGGCTGTGCAAAGCCTCTCATCTCATAGCGCATTACTATTGTGTCCGAAATCCCGGAACTCACAACCCCCCAGTGTGTGTTGCTGCTGGGCTGCTGGGATAGTATCAGCACTGATAGTATTAGTACCAGTCCTAATCCCAACAAACGAAATATAGCCCGGATTATACATGTAGTATAGCTTGGTGCTGTCGCAGAACACCACACCACTCGGTATTCTAAGTAGGTAGGTACCCCCAGGCAGAACGAAAACCTTCACTACCACTACCACTACTACTACCACTACCACTATTATTATGTAGTAACTCTTACACTACTGACTGCACGGTATGTACTGGTAGTACGTAGATCATAAAGGCTGAGAGCTTTCATTCTTCACAGTAGAGCACTAGCACCTATTAGCACTAGTGAGGTCCATCTCCTGGATTTTCGGTGTTCAAGTTCGAAAGCTCGACTGGTCGACGCGTCGGAGGACAAACTACGCCCCAGGCGCTTAGAAGCTTAGCAGTACCATGTAGTATGTAGGTTCGCAACAAGTCCTAGTCTTAACATTACATCCACATCCAAGCATATCAAACCTCGAGGATCCCAGATGACTTGTTACCAGTCCAGTCCAGTATACCACTTCCGAGCCGACACATATTATATTATATTATATTAATATAATAACTTCTCCCGCTTTGACGCATATGGAATAGGAGCAGGAGTGAAAAAGAACTTGCTCTTCGGAGTCTAAATCATCGCGGGCGCGAACGGTAGAACAGAACAGAACAGAACAGAACAGAACACGGAGGTGTGTGTCCCACATGATGCAGAGCGCCTAAAAGTGGTCAGAAGCGAAGCACCAGCACTCCCAACAGCTCGATCACAAGGCCAATATATACAGTATACAAGTCCGCTTTCTTCCTTGACCTTGGAATCGGGGGCGAAAGGCTGCGAAAGGCCAGCTAGTCAGGTTTAACCTCGAGTATAGAAACAATAACACGGAAGCCGCGAGAGACGGCTACTTGAACGAATGCGGATGCGGACGTCGGTATAAGTCGACCTTTCCTCCTTGGCCTCGATCTTGAGATCGAGCGAAACGAAGCACTCAGTCTGCCAGCTTAGTCGGGTTTAGCCTTGAGTTGAGAAACAATAAGAAGGAAGCTGCGAGAGACGGGAATGCTGGAGCGAATGCGGATATCGGCTTTGTGGTCTTCAGTGAAACAGCAAAAGAAGTCACTTTCCTCCACCACGAGTAAATGTAACAATAAGAATAAGATAATTCCTCCTCCTCCGTCTCTATACCAATAATACATCCTTCATCCTTCATCCTTCACACTTCGAACACAACCTCCAAAGGCCTAAACGCCGTGTTCCCAGGCCAAACGCGGATCGGCACCTCACACTCAACCGTCTCCGCGCGCAGCTCGCTCCAGCCCTCGTCCCCGCCTCCAGGGTCGAGGTCAATCCCCATGTCGTCGCGCACAGTGCGCGTCTCGTCGATCTCCCCTAGCTCGCGTACGCCGCTCAGCCGAGGCGAGGATGTGAGAGAAGAGGAAGAAGACGAGGACGCGACGTCCTCGTCTCCATCGTGGTACTCTCGCTCGCCGGGAGCCAGCAGTCCAGAGAAGAAATACGACGCCCATCCTCTCTGCTGTTGCTGCTGCTGCTGCTGCGTTTGTTGACCAGAACCATTCTTCGCACCAGAAGCGGCAAGCGCCTCGCGCTGCTGAGCGCGTCTTGCCGCTCTCGTGTCGATATTCTGCAGCGGCGCGATCCCTCGCGTCGCGCGCCAGGCGGTGCCCCATTCTCCGTGCGGACCGTCCCGTACGAGGCCCCTTCACGCACCCACCTGCGACTCCCTTCCGCGCGTACGGACTTGCGACGCCTACGAGTAGACACAAGCGCACTGTCCACGTCAGACCTCCTGGCGTGCCTTCGTTCGCTTGGCCCGTGAGGCCTAACCCCGTTGTCGATTTCGAAGGAGCAGGAAGGGCTGAGGAAGACGAGAAAGGCGGTGCGCAGACGTATTGGAACGCCGGTGTAGCATCTGAAGGGATGTCGAGCGCGAATGACGTCCGTAAGGTCGATAGTGTGAGTGATGTGTGGTATTCCGCGTGTAATTTCCGCAGCTTCTTCGCGCCCTGAGAGGACTGGTTTAGTGAGTCCGGCAGTGTCTCGTGAGCTTCCAGCATTGCCGACAGCTATTCAAGACGGGATAATCAAGTCTTGTTAGTATTAGATAAAAAGAAGAGTCACCTTTAAGACACGCGCTCTTGAGGAGATGTCATTAAGTTCGACTACACCAATGACCGTCTCTCCAAGCCGATAAGCAGACTTCGTAAACGTGAGGACTGCAACTTTGATGCCATCCTTGTTGACGTCGTACGACACTGTCAAATAAGAATCGGTCCAGTCCGGGAATAATATATATGCTACAATTACAGAAGATTCATACCTTTTCGCATATTTCGAGTCAAGATCTCCACGGCTTCGCGGCATCCCGTTAACTCGCCGCCGCCTCTACTACGCATCTCTCGCTCAGCCTGGGCGGTAGGCGATAGTGCCTCTATATCTGCGGGAAGCCGTATTCCATCTCCCGACGAGTCAGGCAGTGTACTCAACAGCCGCAGAGCATAATCACGCAGTTCCAAGGCAGTATCAGTTCCGGGCTTGGGCGACAAGGATTGACTTGGAGTTCGATGCGTCGAAGGTGATCGGTCGCTTTACTCTCCTTCCTTCCAGAAGCACTACTTGTAGAGATCTCCCGCACTTGGGCCATTTGCTCTTTGCTCGGAGGATGAAGTATTGGCCATAGAAGATCGTATGCACTCTGTACGCCCGATACATCTACATGATTGTAAACACGTATGGGCACGCGCATGACCTGGCTCGTACTCCCTTTGCCGCCCGGCGAAGATGGCGAAGGTCCTGGAGTACTGCGACAAACACCGACGGAAAGATGATATGCGAATTTGATGTTTCGCCCTCGGTATGTAGGTGGTAAGGTGGATGGGAGGGGGAGCGAGTACGTATCTAATGTAAATACATCGTCAAATCAGAACATGTTGGATACGGTCAAGATTATGACTGACATGTACGGCTCTCCCCAGGTGCGAGGACAAGGTCGACGGCGAGCATGGCAGGCTGCACTTCAAAGACCGGTAAAGGTGTGTCTGGAGGCACTTCTTCAGTGGCATCTAAAGTAGTACCTGAAGTACTGGAAGAACCAATGGAAGCGGGAGAAGAAACACTAGGAGAAAGAAAAGATGCAATGAGCGAGGGCGAGTGGGCTTTATGACCAGGCGCCCATGGCTGTCGCGTTGGTGGGGGAGGTGATAATAATGACATAAGGCTAGAAGAAAGTGACGCGGCACGATTATGTCCATATGCATGACTGCGACTTCGTCTTTGGGCTTGAGTCGTTTCGGCTGCTCGCCCCTCAAGTGTGGATGAGATGTCCATACGCCCGCCTCCGAACGCCTGCTTCTTTTGAAGAGCAAAACGGACAGCATTAAGTGCTTGTGCCTGCGCACGGCTTTCACCCTGCGCGACGTCGCCCCCAAGAGTGACCGTGCCAGAGAGCTGGGCGTACGCATAGAGCACGAGCTCAGTACCAGGCTGTGCAAATGTTGAAGGATATGCGCTATGCGGAGGTCTGAGTCCCTCTTGACCTAAAGGAGGAGGACCCAGTCCGAGCCCAAAATTAGGAGGTCGACGCTTGGGAGGGTATTGATGCGTATCTGAGTTCGTCTCGGAAATTGTATCGAGTGAAAGGGAGAACGCCGATGTCGACGCAGAGCCGGACGGCGCAAGAGCTGGTGAAGAAAGCTCTTTGACTTGAAGTTGGGCCTCGAGCTGGACGTCCTGCACCGATTGTCTTCGAGCATGCGGATGATGCGCAGGGACTGATCCGTCTCGCAGTGGTGGTGTACCAGGCGTTGCCAGCGCCGTGTCGAGGTCCTGAGGCGAAAGAGATACGGACAACGACTTTCCTTTCCATCTTTGTGTATTGTGAGAATCCTTCTCTTTTCCATATCCGTTGCTACCAATAGCAACTCCGATGATCCCTTTCCGTTCATATTTCTTCTTAACTTTGCTCCCTTCTCGCGTCGGAGGTGCGATTGGAGGAACAGCTGTCCTAGGTGTCACAGGAGAAGTCGGCGGACGCGCCAAAGGCGCAGAGCTTATCGAGTGCACCGCACGCTTATGAGTATGAGAAACCGTCCGTTTCGCCGAGGGAGTTGGACTGCGTGTATTTGTAAAGGTGACAGATATCGAGAATGGCTCGCCAGCAAAGAACGCTGATTGAGCAGGCACAACAGTGACACGGATCCCTGAATCAACTTCCATAACTACAAATCGCAGGCTAGCTCAGATTCACCCGTCTGGCGGCCTTCAACGTTGAAATATATGTGTACAAACGGAAGTCAGGTAAGTTCACACATCGTCAGCGGCTGAAGGAGCTGCTCACAAGTGAAAAGTCCTGTTATTGCTGCAGTTTATCAATCCAATCTCTCTTTCACTTTAAGGCAGAGTAGCCTGCAGATGACGGGAGGTTAGAAGGGCTTGAGGAGTGAGAATACTACGACCATGGTGGACAGTTTCTGAATTCCAGAGACGCGTTCCCGCAGAGAGGGCCTCGTGAGTGAAATCCATCACGTGCACTGCGATGATCGTAATTACGTCTTTCTTGCAATCACACTTTCATTATTACAACGATATTTAAACAAACCTAGAGTGTAAAGTACATGCATTCAATGCTCAGATAACATACTCAAACACCTTCTTCTTTACCCTCCCTTCTATCTCTCTAAACGTATCGATCTTCATCACACCCCCGATAGGTACGACCCCGTGGAATTCGAAATAATCAGAGAAAAGGTCACAGAGATCGTCCTCTCTCTTCACTCCGTTTTGAGTGAAAACGTGAATAGTTTCTTCGTCGTACTCTGTATTATGGCGCAGTAGAACTCAGCATGAGTCCAAAGATTCTTCCTTCCAACACATACGCACCGACTAGTTTATAGAGCTGCGTTCCGTCCGGGTTAGCCTTCTCGTAAAGGACGAGCAAGGAATCGTTCATATACTGGCAGACTTTTTGAATGACGTCAGAGCAACCATGATCAGTAAACAGCGGATAAAGTCATAAAGAGGAAATGACACTCTGACTTACGGATTGCAGTGCGTAGGTAGAGCTTAGGAATCGGCACCGTTTCCATTCCATCGGCCTGGCTGAGTTTCCTCGCCTGGCGGACCCAAGCTGAAAAAAGTAATATTCTGTTAGTACCCACAAATCTACCGCGGAAGAGAATGGGAGGTACAAACATTTCCTAGTTGCTTTCCAAGCCTCCTGACTAATCCTGATGTCTTTTAAGGCTTCTATATCTGTGCTGCTCGGCGCTTCGATGCGTACATATTCAGCAGTGCCTCCATCTAACGACCGTGACGGCGCGAGGATGATCAGCCTTCGAGGATTCTAATCAGAGCATATGGTCCGACCTGCCTTTTTCCAGAGTAGACGTCCGTCGGATTACTCTTTCTACCCTTTGACTTACGCTCCGTTCACTCTTGACGCCGTTGTTGTCAGATTTGCGATTGCTCTGAGGACCGCTTCTGAGCATTGTTACCCTACCAGCTTCGTGGATAGCGTGGACAAATATCTTGTGTTTGCCGATAAAGAAAAGTGATCATCTTATTCTTATATCGGCTGTGGCGACCACTCAAGAGAATGCAAAGCAAAAGTGGCGTCGCTCTTGACTATAGGTAGTAAATCGCAAACTTAGGAATCATGCTTTGTTCACAATGATCAAGGACTTGATTTTCCCTAAGTCCGACATGTCAGCACCGGTCATCCTGGAATGTAATGAGAAGCTTACCATTACGGAAACATCAGTACAGAAGTCATTTGCAGTCAGCACACTGTTGAGAATGATGCAGGATGACTCTTCACTGAATGCTCTTGCTCGTGGATAGTACATAAATGCTTGTGAGAAACACGGAGTAATTTACGGTACGGCTTCAACTAGTTTCGTGGTAGCTTCACTTGAAAAGTACCTAGAACCCCGTCAGTCAATGTTTGCACAGAAGAAATAATTCTCGTACATTGAGGTAAATGTTGAATCTCCGGAACCACGGTCGCTTGATACCCCATTCGCGCAAGTGCTCCTTTGATTATACCTACGGGCATTGCGACGTACTAAACGGAATCAGGTTTGGCGATCGTGTCAGTGAAATACTTTGTTGTCACATACGATCTTTGCTCGTCGAATAGCATCTGCGGCACCGTCGTAGGACGATATCCGAGAGATGGGTTTGAATTGGTTATCTTGGAGTACATATACGCCCTAGCAAGCCAACGTTCAGAGCCATCATGTTGTCTTACGGAATGAAACGACATACACGGTGGTTCGTCCGTAAGTTATCGACCTGCTTATCCCAGCACGTAGACCAAACATCTTTGCATATGAATTTCACCGCGTCAAGCGTTTCCGCAAATCGAGGACGATCCCGACATAGCCTGAAGTTATCTCGTTCAAACGCGACGAGTCACTAGCATGTTACGAGCGCACCGTTCAGCGATATTAGCACCAACATGCAGCCCAATGGCCTCCAGCCGTAATCTCAGAGCTTCCTCATCCTCTTCAGAATCTTCCGTTCCCTGCGCTTGGACCTGCCCCGCCAAAGAACTGACCCGCGTCCGCGTACTCGCAACAGACTCGCGCCCATCCTTCTTTGGCCGTTCCTTGTCTTTCAATGGAGTTGTCTTCTCTGGAGGAGTGGGCGCAGGAATAAGCCCAGCATCCAGCATCTCGCGTTCGACGCGCCGAATGCGCTCCGTAGCGACGGTCGCGGACGCTTGAAGCGTGTGCACCATCTCGATGAGTAAATAGTCTAGCGCTGCCGCATCTGCTTGTCGTACGGGAGGATCCGCGAGGATTGAGAGTGTAGGTGTGACCAGCGAGCTCGAGGATGCTGCTGTTGATGTGTATGCTGGGCTTTGAAGCGAGCTGCGTAGAGCCATGGTGGATGAAGGTCAAGTCGCGGTCTGCAGATCTTCGCGGGTTGGTCTCATCCAACTACTACGTACTCTGGATAAAGATGATCTTCATTTCTTTCTAGATTCTTTAGCGAAAAACGATTCATTATGTATATAAAATATTCAATTGACACCCCAACAATATGGACACGGTTTTGCAACTATAGAGGAGACCCTTAGTTTTCCGACGGTATTTCTTCCCTTGAAACTATCTCTGCTTGGACCCACTCCAGCGCGTCATACAACCGACGAAGTGTTTCATCCCGACCAAGCAGGAGCATGACAGTAAGCAACGGAAGACCAGTCTGTGAATTTTCAGAGTAAGCCCCTTAAGAAACACAAAGATTTGGGTTTCATGTACATGCCTTTTCGCCAGTCAACGCCCGTCGTAGGAGGACTAACTCATCACGACTCTCGCGACAGTTCTCTACTTTCTGAATAGTCGATTCATCCCAACGTTCCTGGGCCAGAGACGTCGTCTCAACAGTACCAATATACTTCATTAGAACTTCCGCTTCATGCTAGCCTGTCAACATCGGCTAAAAAGAAGCGGAACGACGAACTCATACCATAACGATCAATATCTAAGTTTTCGTCATTGGAATATTTGACCGAAGAAGGATGCTTGTAGGAAAAGAGAAAACGTAGGAGGGTCGGTAATTCTCCCAATACTTTCAAACGGTCCTGGGACAGACATCAGATCGACATAGCAAGTGAGTTTACTGCGTAACGCACCTTTGTCAAGCGGATAATCTGCTTGAAATCCAATTCTGCTATAATACTAAGAAAACTCAGCAAAGTGATATGCTTATTATGGGGCACACAATTACCAAACGTTCTTCGAGCCTCTATACCGCTGCACAACGAGTGTCCTTGCTGCAGCCGCAATGTGATCGATCTTTGATTCATCTTCAATTGCACGTTGTAGATGTTTCGCATTCAGGACTTGAAGCTTATGAGGATCAAGAACGCCCCGTCGGGGTGTGAGAACCGAGAGATCGAACTGCAGGAAGGCAGAAGGATGAACAACAGAAACTTCAGAGCGTACCGGCGAAACAAACGCGTACCTTCTCAATTAACTCAGGAAGCGTGAGCACCTCCGTACTGGCCGGTGCTGCTGATTTCTCCTGTCCTTCTACGTTATCTCCATGACTTGTGCCCCACCCTGCGAGAGCAAGCCAGTTTAATACGGCCGACGGCATCCAGCCTTTCTCCTGAACAATGGTCAGTTAGAAACCCAGCATTCTTTCTGTAGTACGCACTATGTAATCCAAAACGCTGACGTCTCCATTCCGTTTCGACATTTTCGAGCCATCTGGATTCAGCAGTAGAGGAAGATGAGCATATTGTGGTGGTGTTAATCCCAAGCATGTATATAGATCAAGGTGCAATGGTAACGAGGGCAGCCATTCCTGAGTTTAAGATTTTCTTCGAGCTCAAAGAGAAAATTTATTATTGTGCACAAATGCTTACCTCGCCCCGAAGGACGTGTGTGATTCCCATCTCATGATCATCGACAACGGACGCGAGATGGTACGTTGGATATCCGTCCGATTTGTAAAGAATTGGATCCGTTGGTAGCGAGTTGTGTGCATCCTTCAGAGAGCCGAAGACGATGTCAACTGGTGCTGGACGATTGGGGGGAGACTCGTCCTAAACAATACTATCAAATCCACTGATAACTTATGTCGCGAACGTCCAATCCATACGTTCAATCGAATCACGAATTTCTCGCCGGCACGCTTCTTCCGAGCGACCTCCTCGTCAGAGAGATGGAGACACCTTCTATCATACGTGGCATTCAACCCGCTTCTTGCAAGTTTCGTCTTGATGTTCCCCAGTTCTACGGGCGTACAGAAGCAACGATAGGCATGACCTCTCTAAGTGCCAGACGTAAGCAGAGATCATCTAGAACGCTTTTGTCCCGTACCTGAACGAGTTTCTTAGCGTAGTCTCGGTAAAGATCTAAGCGCTCTGACTGCCAGCAGATTTTAAGATGACATGGCCTCCAAAATATTTTTCCCCTCCTCACCTGGAAGTATGTGGCATGCGGACCGCCGACGTCAGGACCTTTGGATCGGTTAGCACTTCAACGGCAATAGTTTGAAGCCCTTCTACCCACCATAGTCGTATTGAAGGCCGGCCCATTCCAAGGACCTAATGATATTATCTACTGCACCATGCACAAACCTATGCTGTTATTGCCAATAAGTAATCTTGGGAAGAAATAAATATGTCCTTCAGTACTCACTGCGTCAGTATCCTCGATTCGAAGTATCCATTTTCCTCCGTGTTTCCTGGCAAAGAGATGGTTATAAAGGGCTGTCCTCAGACCGCCAAGATGAAGAAATCCTGTTGGCGAAGGCGCAAAACGAAGGACAGGAGGTTTGGGAAGATGCATCCTTGCCTCTGCTGCTTCTCATCTTTGCTCCGTTTTGATATACACGTGTCACGTGCAATGTAATAGACGCGTCCAAGATTTTTCATTTTTTTTTAGCTATAACTACCAGCGACTCGGAAGTGTCTGCCAGCCGTTCCGTTCCTCTATTTTTCAATGAGGCGGGTCTGAGATGCCTACCACACCGGGCAAAAACTCAGTCCGAGCCCTTAGAAATTTTGATCGGAACGGGTGGGCTCTCATCCGATTGGCTCTTTTTCCATTTTGGGTAACATTTTTCATGGCTTGGAAATGAGTTTTTGCCCGGTGTGTACGGTTTGCGCGGAGAAATGATCTCGAGAGGGTGCTTGTTCCCCGAGATCCATGTACTCAGTCCTCCGAATAAATCGGATTGAACCAGAGTGCGATTGTTCCGATAGTAACTAGTATGCATTTGGATTATAATTATGGTTCTCAGCATTTCACCCTTTCATCTGTTTTGTCTCTGACCATCTGACTTCCACCCGCCCAGGACTCATTTTGATTTGTGCCTCGGAACAAAGACTTCTGGCCGAAGCTACGTCGTACCAAGTCTAGTCTGGTTCGTCGGGATGTTAGATATCTGTCGACTTTAAGTGTTGGTATCAAAAGTGAAGTGCAGATTCGGAAGCTGGTTAACGAGGTGAAGGACGTTTCTTATATCAAACAAGGACTGGGGTCTATTCCACTCCTTCTATCTCTACTCCACCTTCGTGGTGGGACTATTCCCGCTGACTAATGAATATTGTTCCTCACCTCCTTACACCGGGCCAATGATTGGGTCACCTGAACACATATAATAAAACCGGCCGGGGCGATCACTGCTCGCTAGCTGATTGAGCTTCGGTTTGAAAGCAGGTAAGCCTCCAGGCCTTCGCTGACACGCAGATATGAGTGAATGATTTCCATTTCGCCTATAGAAATCAAAGTTCGCACCTGATAACTTGCAGTACACATGACATGCTCTTCTGCATCTCTGATCTCCATATTTAAACTCGGTATATCTTGAGAATGTAAGGCCTGTGCCATCACTTCTTTCCACTTTCTTTCCCTCATTCTCTTTCCCCACACGTTCTCGTGACTATGCCAGGAGACGCAGTTCAGACTCAATCTCCAACCTCCCAGCGTTCTCTACCAACGCTCGATCAGCTCAATGCAAAAGTGCCTCAGAATATCGACGAGAAGGCAGTAGCGCAGAAATGGTTCCAGGACTTTGCAAAACGTATCGAAGAAAGGAGTTCCGATGCTATCGGAGCATCCTTATTGGACTTCGCGCTCTGGCGTGATATGTTCGCTCTGACGTGGGACTTCCGTACATTCGAGGGCTCGCAACGTATCAAGCAATTCTTAGGCGACACTCTATCGTCTTCTGGACTTTCTAACCTTCAACTGATTGATTCCTCGATCGAGCTACAGCAGCCGTATCCGGATATCGTTTGGATTCAAGGAATATTCAAATTTGAAACCAAGATAGGGAGCGGCCGAGGTGTATTCCGCCTCGTTCCAACATCGTCGGGAGAGTGGAAGGCGCATGTTGTCTATACGAACCTGGAAGAATTGAAGGGCTTCCCCGAGGCGACAGGTATGCACCGCAATTGGGTTCCGAACCACGGCATGTGGCCAGAGCAGAGACGCCGGGAGATCGATTTCGAGGATACGGAGCCTGCCGTCGTCATCATTGGCGCCGGTCAGAGTGGACTTGATGCTGGGGCACGATTGAAGCTTCTTGGCGTGCCAGTTCTGATCGTCGAGAAGCAAGCGAGAGTTGGTGATCAGTGGAGAGGTCGATACGAGGCCTTATGTTTGCATGACCCAGTCTGTGAGTTTCTGTCAGTAATTTTCATCTGCGGAATTCGTCGTAATTTGTCCCACCTCCAGGGTACGACCATTTGCCTTATATGCCGTACGTATTCTAGAACTTATTTTCCTCCGAGCATCGGGATTAATATATCAGTAGATTCCCTCCTTCCTGGCCTGTATGGACACCCGCACCAAAAGTCAGTCTTCAAGACGTCTTCCTACTATCAGCAACTCATCTATAATTATTAGCTCGCGGATTGGTTAGAGTTCTACGCACAAGCTATGGAACTCAACGTTTGGACCAGTGCAACAATCGAGAAGCTACGGAAGAACCAATCCGGTAATGACTGGACTGTCGCCATCAAACGTTCAGACGGAACTACTCGTACTTTCAAGCCTCGTCATGTCATTTTCGCACATGGATTTGGCGGCGGTGTGGCAAATATCCCACAGTATCCTGGGATGGTGAGTTTGTCAATCCCGATGAAGACCTTTCTTTAAGATGACGAAATCACAAATAGGATAAATTTGAAGGAAAGATGATCCATTCCTCAAAGTATAAGACCGCGCGTGAGCATAAAGGGAAGAAGGTAGTCATTATCGGCGCGTGCACTTCAGGTGAGGGCAACATAGCGAAACGCACTTCTCAGCTCTCAGTTCTTAATAATCGATGCCTGTAGGCCATGATATCGCTTATGATCATTATACTCATGGCGTTGGTGCGTATTAGCTATCTCCACACCTTCCTGGCGCTGAGAATAACAAACGTGAGATGTGACAATTTACCAGAGGAGTTCGACTTACATCATGTCGACTAAAGAGGGCATGCCGAGACTCATGAAAGGTCAAAACAAACTTGCTTCCTGTGAAGATTGTCCTGACACGGCTCGTAGGTTTCTATTGGGAAGGTGGCCCTCCGACAGACATCGCGGATCTGGTTTACCACTCTTATCCGAACAATCTCATGAGACTCCTGCATACGCGCATAACGAAGGACATTGCTGAAGCTGACAAGTACGTTGTTTGATATTGCTCAAGAGCAAAGCTACTAAACTCAAAACATAGGGAACTGCTAGAAGGATTAGAAGGGTGTGGATTCCGATTGAACTTCGGAGACGACGGTTCCGGTTTCTTGATGAAGGCGTGGGAGCGCGGAGGCGGATATTACCTCGGTATGTTTGATCTCTCAGCGTACTTGTGTTCTGTGCAATGACTCACCAGTTTCCTGTAAGACGTTGGAGCAAGCAAACTCATCATCGACGGAAAGATCAAGCTCAAGAACGACAGTCAAATCTCTCACTTCTCCAAGAACTCTATAGTTTTCGAGAACGGTAGCGAGTTACCGGCAGACGTGGTGATCTTCGCGACAGGGTAAGTTGCGCTCATCGTTGCTACAAGCACCCAATTTGAAGCTCGAGTAAATTTCTAGCTATGGCCAACCCAAGCAACTTGTAGAAGAACTTGCCGGAAAGGAAATCGCCGATGGAGTGCCCAAAGTATGGGGTCTGAACGATGAAGGAGAAATCAACTCCGCCTGGCGTTGGAGTGGCGTACAAGGGCTGTACTTCATGATGGGTAAGAACTATCCCTTTTCTTCCTGTCTTGTACTGCGATACTGACAGAGACCTCAATAAAGGCAACTTGGCGCTCTGTCGCTATTACTCTAAACATCTCGCTCTTTGTAAGTCCACTAGCTAGCTGACGCGTAAGACTATTATACTAATGATTGTATTCTGCTCCATTCCGTAGACATCAAAGCTCAAGAAGCTGGTCTAAATGTAGAACGGTACACTAAGTAAAGCGTCTCCTAAGAAACCCGGATTCGGTTCTGTCCAAAGCATAGAGGGTCCGGCGAAATTTTTGATTTGTATTATTAGGTCAAAGGAAACTCGCAAACAGCCTTTTCTGTCGTGGTTCATGGTCTCGACCAATGAAAAACACATTCTGGTTGAAACTTCATACATCTTAGTGATTTGCGATGGTTTACTTTGAATAATTTCCCTAGCGGCAACGATCACATTGTTCTGGAAGGTATTCACAACAGACGTGGATAAATACGTCCGATCGAAACTCGTGATCTCATCATTGAGTTGGCATGTCTTGACGATGCTAGGAAGATGGTTCAACGCATTGGTCTTGCATAGTGGCTTTGTCGGTCTATTTCAGAGTCTCTTGAACTACGAACTATCTCGGTATCTGGTTTCAAGCTATTGAGAGGAGATTGAATCTCGACTTGATGGGGCGTGGTTTTTCTTTCTAGTCTCTGAGTTTATTAGCTCAGAGGATGCTAGACGTTCGATATCTATACACTTATTAATCAGATTTGTTGAGGATAAGGGTCCCTTCGAGTCTTGAGTCCGCTCGGATTCAGGGCGGAGAATGAAACTCGCAAATCCATCATGGTGAAGCAACAATTGAGATTGAATTTGCAGAAACTGGATGATCGTCGCAACCTGCGCGACAAGTTACTCTCCACCATCACCACGAATACTTAATCCCTTTCCTTTAGCCTCACAGGGCCTTCGTTCTATCTTGACACTGTGGGGAGAGCATACTGTCCAATCCTTTTTGAACCCACTATCGACGCTTATGTCTGGTGTCAGATCTCCGTGAGCCGTCTGTCTTCAGCGTTGGACTCGGGCTGGACGTGTATAACAGCTTGTCGCATGACGCCTGACTTCTGATGATCGACATCATGCATGTCGCTATCCTTTCGCGCTCTTTATTTGTGCTTGATCATCGCACTGCTGCTCTGAGGGATCCATGCGCATCATACACTCGGCTGCTTGTTCTCATCGCTATTCCAGATGGATGCGCCTATTGTTATCGTTGCTGCGAGTTTTCCTTTCCTATGTGATGTCCATCAATACTATTCTAAAGATCGCTCCGGCCTCGGATCCTATTCTTTTCGTCTGTCTGCTCATCCATCCCTATGCTGGTCCGCTTACTGTACTTTCTGCTCCAAATCTATTCCGAGCGCTGACTCGAGAAATATCAAACGTTTATAATGAGCCAAAGCATTTCTGAATATTCTCTGCATGACGTTGCATCGACTTCGAACCGTGAAAATATTCCTCTTGTTTAAGTCTCATATTTCAGCTTCGACTATACGTGTGGATAGGCTCGGCTACACTCATGCACCATTTTGACTCATGGCAGGACGATTGATTCCGGTCTTTCGAGAAGCTGTCTACTTATTGCTCTGGTAGACATGTTGGACATCAAACCCTGGAGATCCCATATTCTTCTATTATCCAAGCTACTAGACTATACTTCTCCGTACCGGTGGCCTGGAGGGAATTCAAGTTCTACCAGTCCCTAACACCTGTTCTGAAGAATACAATTGGCTTTCTACCTATTCCCACGTCAGTATGTTAGTCAGATATACATACAATCAAAACACAACGAGTTATCACTACGCGCGAACGTCAAAAAGAGCAGAACGGACAGCGCTTCAGCCTTCGCTTTCGCACGTATCCATGATAATGATAATACACGAAATCAAATCAAACCAGACAAGCTTTTACAGTAAATTGTCGAAAGGAGAAACATGAAGATTTGAATAACGTGAATCAACCCTGCAGAACAATCAAGAAGGAATTTGAAAACGGGCTACCGGGTGGGTGTCGTTAAAATAATTTTGATGGTCAAGTTCATCATTTCTACGTGTATACGCGAATTGAAATATATAAGGCGCCGCAGTGTCAACGCGTGTTCTTGAGACACTTGTCGTTCCGTTCGGTCATTCCATCCGAGCCTCCGTCAGCCGTGATCCACCAACTGAGATCGCGTTGCAGTCGGTGGTCATAGGACATAGACTATATTAGTCCTAGACTAACGCGCTAAAAGTCGTGAGTGGAAGTCGGACTTGCAGGACATCAAGAATTTTCGTTAAATAACCACGTCATCGAACGTAAGGATCGAAGAAATATCACGAAGAAGCGCTCATATACTCCGGAGGCGGGTTCTCGCGCTCCCGGGCGTTGGGCGATCGCGCACCTGGGACAGCAGCAATGACATCGCGCGGAGTCGTCGTTTGTCCAGCAGCAGCTACCGTCCCACCCAGCGGCAGCGGCGCAACGTTCGTAGGAAGATCTCCGTCGTCCGATTCAAGGTCCGCGTCGGGATTGAGGTTCATCACGGCGCGGCGCTTGATCCAGGGCGGATTCTTAAGCGCGAGACGCCGCGGATGCTTCGTATGCGAGGTGCTTTTATCTGGATCTGCGAGAGACGGAGAGGTATTCACGTTTGGTGACCCTGTTCCTGAATGCGAAAGCGAGCGGGAAATGGCATGGCTGATAGCAATGGCGGTGCTGCTGTTATTATTGCTCAGCGTCTGGCTCCTTGCATTAAGGTCGTCGAGACTATTGCTCCTGCTTGAAGTAGCCGTTCGTGTGACAACGCCTGCAAAACCTGTTGAGTTATTTCGTCGTTGCTGCTGCTGCTGCTGCTGCTGCTGCTGTTGTTCCGCGCGGATCCGCTTCTTCTCGTCAAGCTGCTCTGCAACAGTCGGAATGGATTCTCGCGACGTCCGCCGAGGAGTTGAATGTGTGATCCCAACCACCACATTTGTAGGTCCTTGCCCCTGCTGCCCAAGGACTGGATGGCTTCCCGCCATCGCGGGTGGCGGGAACGTCTGGCTTCGCGCGGGATAGCCCTGGGACATCATTTGCTGTTGATGCTGACTCGTCGGGTTATATGACATAGGACTTGTCGGACTGGTAGGGCTCGTCGTCGAGTAGCTAAGGCTCTGCGAGCGTAAATGCGCTGCGAGTGGGTTCCCACTCTGTGCCATAAGTGAACTCGATCTCGCAAGGAAGTCACCATCGGGCTCGGCATCCAAGTCGACGTGCTCGCGCTGACCTCGTCTTCGACCGTTTGAGCGTCCACGCTTCTTAACCAGGAAAAACCAGAGTGTTATGCCAGCTAGAAGGAGCACCAGAACCCCGGCGACTACACCGCCTGCAATCGCACCCACGTTAGCCTTCTTGTCCCGGCTGAAGTTGAGTCCGAAGAAGAGGAAGGCGATGTCGATGAGGATGATACGGTAGGCTGACTCGCCGACGCATCTGTCACATCTGTTAGGTCTTCTCAGGCGGACCGGAATCCAGTCAGGAATACACGACCAATTAAGATAGGAACGATTGATGGTTAGAGCACATGAGCAATGTCGAATGTATTCTTAGCGCAAGATCGATTGCGAGCTTACTTTGGTTCGCAATTTCCTCGGCTTGGGCCGCACTGAATGTTCCGGAGTCCCATTTCGAGGCTGGTGGGAAAAGTAGAAGGTGTCCTTAGCTTGTAATCCAGAAGGAACATCTGGATAAGAAGGGGAAGGTTGAACGGCTACTCACGGTTGAGAATAGACCATCTGGGAAGTCGCGTTCGGCTTGCGAAAGATGTGCTAGACTGCCAATAGCTAGTAACGAATGAATACATGCAACAGGAGGCATATGGACAGATGACTCACGTCGACGTGGACGTCTGACCGAGGACATTGCAGCTACTGGACCATGAGGAATAGCTATTAAGATATCAGATCGAATGAGGTTCGCGATCACATCCTTATGAGACAGCCCACTCTTGCGCAGTGAAATCCTGACAGACTGTGCAAGCCTCGATAGTATTGTAGAATGCCCAAGAACTTGACAAGACAAAGGCAATAAGGCACCGCAGTGACCTTGTCAGAAGCCGACGAAGAAAGGACAGAGGAAGCTGAATATACCAAGTACAAGCGGTTGCGCTAGTTCCGTTCGGCGGGAGGTAGCTCGTCTGGCCATTCCAATTGGCGCCACGCTAGCTGGCGAATCTGCGAATGACACATACAATATATCAGCAACCCCCCTTCTGCAATTCCTCCGATTCAGACTTTGAGAAAACAAAATATATCGACGTACTGCTCGTTGGATCCACACAGAGTGCGATGAGCCACGCTGCGATAGTACATGGGTCCTGCCCAATCCCATTGTTCATCCAGGAGAAGCTAGATGGACACGAGGCCAGTTGGGAAGTCATGTTCTACTCGCAGCCGCCTCGAACCCGGTTCGACTCGATGCTCTTCAATATCCAAAAAGAAAGGAACGCTACCTCCGTGCACGCCGAGTTTGCAGGCTCCAAGCCTTACTAGCAAGCCCACAATAGCCGTTTTGCGCAAGACGATATAATTATCAGACGATAGAAAGCCGGCCGAGTGAGCAGAGGCGTATACAGGAAGTGCACGTTCAAGTCCGAGAGCAAGTCGCGCGCACGTCTACCCTTGGCAAGCGACGCGCAGAGAACACGAGCCCCGGAACGATTCACAACAAAATTAAAAACACAAATAAGCCAGTGCAAACAAGAGCAGCACAGCCAAGACCCCCGTTCAGCCTTGCGCGAACGCGAAGGGAGACAAGTAACGCCGGCACTGCCCACCAGGTGCTCTGATACTTCGCAAGTGGAGAGATCTGCTGAACCCGATGTCGATTCTTCCGCCGTCCGCCGGCGATCCAAGATAGAAAGAATATCAATATCAATATGGAAACGAGGCGCCGACGAAGTGAATATTCTGTAAGCGGTTGGTGATGGCAAGAGCAGAAGAGACGGCCAGCGAGCTGGATAGAACGTCAGAAGACGTACTGGAATACATTATAATCATTTGAAATCAGTTGATGGGTTCGTGGTTAAGTCGTTGAGCGAGTATCACACCCGCATGTCGGATTTCGGAAGCAAATAGAACGGCGATCAGTGGATCAATTTCCCTTGATCATCATCACACAACGTTTAGAGATAAATTCAGATAAAAACAGGACAAAACAAATAATTTGAAAGGCAAGAACTAGCGGAGCATCACCCAATATTCACTCCTGAAGCCCGAACTCGCCAGATTGTTTCAAAAACATTTATATTATATTATTACCAATGACATTTGCTTTCCGGAGGTCGATTACATAAAAATGCACGTGATCAAGACGCGTGCGTCGGAGTTTCAATGAGCATGTACTGTATGTGAATTTTTATTCATGTCCATGTCCAATTTCCTGAAGTACTCGTTTAGATCTATTGGTCCGCACCTCGAAAATCCGAGAAGTCAATACTCACTCAGCTGGAAAATTGCATCTTGATGCTAGATCATATTGCTGCAGCGAGATCCGAGTAAGAAATACAGAACTGTTTCAATGAAAGTAACATAAGATAGCATTCCGAACATCAAAAAACATCTGAGCACCCATACAACGAATATCGATACCAGTCACCAAAACAACAAAGTAAAGTAACCGAAATGCAGAAGACAGCAAGAACAGTAACACCGTCGATCACACCATAATCCTTCCATCCGTATCCTTTATCAAAGTACACTTCTCATTCAGCTCATGAAGGCTGAACCTTCCGATCAGCAGGGTACCCATGCGCGTTCCTTTCCCTCTCTTCCGGCCCAGCTTGGGAACCGTCGGCATCACCAGCAAGCGTCGTCGCCGCCCGCCCGCTGCTCGTCTGCCCACGAAGCGTCGTCCCGCTCAAAGTCGTCTCAGCGCGCTGAGCTTCAACAGAAAGCGCATCTCCCTCCGTCGCGTCCTGCTCGTCTCCGCCGGCTTCGTCAGCGCCGGGAGCGATACCAGGAGGGATGGGCGGAGACTCGGGTGTATAAGCAGGCGGGTTCCGGCGCTCGGGCGGTGGACGACGGGGTGCGTTCGCAGAAGTGAAGAGATCGGCTGCGTTCGTCGTGTTGTTTGTATTCTGACTCGAGTCGCTGGGTCCTCTTCCATTCCCGGCCTTCCCGTTCAACCCAGGAGTGGCGGACCTCCCGATATCAGCGCTGGCACCCATAGGCTCGGGGAGCACAGGCGGGAGGACGAAGGGCGTAATCGTCCCCTCAGGATGCTCTCCCCCCATACTCATACCGTGCGAGCCAGCAGAGAAGACAGCGCTATCGCCCGACAAGGTGTGCGCATGACTGTTCCTCGCCATTGCGGAGCCCGAGATCGCCGATGGAGCTCCGGTAGCGTAGGCGCTGCTCACCGTAGGGTTGGACGGGTTGTTCATCGTCACCATTCCCATTCCCGGTCCTAACATAGGCGGGATTCCATATCCGTAGTTCTTCCCGGGCTGCGTGTGGGTTATGTAGTCAGCGCCTAAGGGAGGTGTCGCAGTGGCAGTGGGACCCGAAGTGAAGCTGCTCGAACTTGGCATTGTGTTGTACGGTGGCCTGCCGTTACTTGTATTTCCAGACGCGCCGGTAAGTGAGATCGGTAACGACGGCCCAGGGCTCGAATTCGATAAGTTGTTATAGGCATACCCCGCATGCGTTTGTCCAGCATACTTCCCTCCGGTGTGAAGAGGCTGATGGCCATCAGCCGCAGTAGTAGCGTTACTTCCAGTCCTCCAGTGCGACAAAGGCGAGAAGCGAAAAGTGGAGAACGTCGGGCGGTGCTTGAGGTTCGCTCCTTGCGCACGACCCGCACGAAGACGAGCTCGACGCCGGAGGAAGAAGAATAGGAGACCCAGAGCGAGGACACCGAGAACACCCCCTACGACACCACCGACGATCGCTCCTGTGTTGCTTCCCTTCTTGTTGCTCTCGTCGCGGCTAGATTCTGTAATGTCCGATTTATCTTTGCAATTAGAAGGCGAAATATATTAGATTCTTTGTTTCGGCTACAAGTTTCATCTCGACGTACTTTCGTTAGCAATACTCTTAGCCACCGACGGATCGAAGAGCGCGTTATGCCATGTCGATGCTACAGGACAATTCAAATTATTAGGGCCTGAAAATAAAATTTATTTGCCGGACAGGGGCGAGAAACTCACGGTCAGTCGTAGCCCAGAAAGGAATCGCCGTCTCGTCCGGGATAGGCGTGTCCGCGGGATAATAGCTATATAGAGCACAGAGATAAATATATCGCGGAGCCTAAGATCAGGCGCAGAGTACGTACGTATCGTTTGAGAGTAGAGATCCAGTGCAGTTGGTACTATATCCAGACCACCTTGAAAATAAAGGTATCAATTTTTGCATGCTTACTATGTCGCTTAGAAGAGAGGACCCACCCAAGCATAGCACTATCGAAGTTCTCTCCTTGGCAGAACGCACATGCTTGCAAGGTATTATACACCGCCCACGAACTATAACGCATTGCGCAAATGTGTTTCTCGTCAATACAAACCCTCAATCAAACAAACAAAATAATAAGCACTTACCACCTACAACCATTCGCATTCGCAGCAGTCGGCGGTGTATAATGCACACTAGCATTTTGAATAGGATCGATCTCCCAGCTCCCACCCGCGCACTGAGCAAGGAGATACGCAGCGACGATACAAGGGCTCTGTTCAAGCGAGTTGTCCATCCAATCGAACTGGGTGAGGCATGTTGCAGAAGATTGGACTGCTCGCGAGGAGAGGTGCAGAAGACCCAATAGTGGATCCAAAGACAAGTCTCTCGAGAAAGAGTCTGCCGATGCTGATGATGCTACTACGCTCGGAACCAACAGCCCAAGAAAGACTGCACAAATAGACGCCCTAGGCCTATTCGTAAAGCCCCAACTTGATCTCGCCATCGCCGTCTCTTCGATCGGTGATTGTGAGCCCGAATCCAACTCAACCCGTCTGTGCAGCGCAGTCTAGTCGACACCAACACGGATGGATAGGAGCTGATGGAAGAAAGCAAGGAGAGGCGGGGAGGACGGGGAGTGGACGGACTCACATTATGGACAGACCCTAACTGAAAGCAGATATAGATTGATTGAGAATGCGATCAGCACATGCCTGAACCCATATGCGTGTCGCTTATTGCCGTAACGTAACATCACACTTACCCTCAAGCTCTTGAAATCATCTATAATTTCAAATTGTTTCATCATCATATCAGCAACGCGTATCACGGAAAACCGCTTTGAACTTCTGCATACTTTACTAGTACTGTGAGGCAACAACAATGCTAATACTACAGTATGCACTCGCATTCGAACGAACGAGCGCTTACTTACACATTCAGCAGAAGGCTCCCATCTATTCACCGAAACTCAATCTGTCGAAGAACTTCGTACACACACCGAGGAAAGCGGACAGTAGCATTCAGGCAGAGCACAAAGAACAGAACACACAGCTAAGCTGCGGCCTAGACTATTCTATGGTACTGCACCCGGAACGACCTCGGTTCTTCTTCCCTTCCGCATGGCTTTGGGCGTCCCGATGTGGGTTGGAGTCCAAATAGAGCCTACGGAGTCAGATTTACGTCCTGCCGTCTCCGAAGCGCCGCTTTTTTTTTTTTTTTCTTCACCCGCGGATTGGCGCTGTGTTCATTCACTGCGCAATGCACTCGCGACCTTACTCAGTTACTGTACTGTAAAAGGTAGCAATCCCGAAAGGGAGAGGTCAAAAGTGCCTCGCGGAAAGCCGGACATTTACACCTGTTGGGTTGACCGGCGCCGGCAACGAAGAGCCATCCAATAGACGGCTGTCGCAATATCCCGATGAGCACGAACAGAACATCCTCTTTTAACTTCAGAAGTGATTGCAGTTGATTATTCGGTGATACGAAGCTTCATACTCGCACTCGAAAGAGTTTTAGCTATCAAAGACGTGCGAAGCGTTACGCTGTACATGTGAACAGAAGCTTTGTCGATATGCAGTGTCCATCCAACGCCACAGAGTCATGAAAAAGGAATATCCGATAGTTATGCTCCGAGACGCTGAACGATACTGGCACTCATGACAGAAGCCAGCCAAGCAGAACTGCACTGAGGCGCCGGAGGGTAAGTTCTCGCTGTCCGCGCTAATGTCAGATGAATATGAGTTGATTTCTGCCTTGTTGAGATGGAAAGTTATGATATGATATGAGAAGAACAAACACAGAGACTAGAAGAGATTTCAGAGGTCTTCTCGGTATGTAAGACTGTTTCGCGGCATGATAGCATCCACGTATTATACGTACATATCAATAAATATTGTACTAACGTTTCTTCCTATAAATACAAAACCATTGCAAGATTCCGGAAAAATAAATAAACAAATAAGACAAGTCCATAATCTTGACGAACAATAATCTGGTATATCTTCTTCCAGTGAATCGAACACTACGATGAAATGAATTTTAAAATCTTTCATTCGTTTCCTTGTAATATACAAAGTGAAGTCGGTAATGCTAATGAGTCTAGACTAGTTGATGAAGGGATGCGGACATTACAACATGCGAATCAAGGAAATGATTATTTGTACGACAAATTCTATTGGTCATGCGATACGAGAGGGAAAAAAGGCTTCCGAAGTCGAAAAGTTTGGAGAGCAGGGACATAGCGAAGGGAAGGTATTCAGAAGAGAATCGATAGCGAGTAAGCGTTGAGTATGGTCATGGAGATGAACATGATAATATACTGCGGAACGAGGAATAAAGGCAGTACACCCGCTTCGCCCGTCCCGGAGTATACCTGCGTCAGGTATACTTGGGAAGTTGCAGTTGGTACACACGACATGAACCTGGGGCGGGGGAAGTCAGCATCTAAGACCTGCGCATTTTTTCTACGGGAAAGACACTTACATGCAGACGTACCGCAGTACCTTATCGCTTGGGTCGACGAATCCCGTCTTTACCAGACCCTGGACGATAAGGACACCCAGGACGGGCAGCAAAGCCATCTTCGTCACCGAGAACCACAGAATCGCGCCGAGGGGCAGCTGGCCCCATTCGCCCCTCCTCGGTACCCGTACTCTCGCCACAGCGCTTCCTAGACAGATCAGTCCCAGCGGAACGGAGGCAGCGCCGACGAACTCTGCGCAATCGAGGATGAACGCAAGCGGTGGTTGGCCGTCAGGCGCGTTTGGGATCGGATCGTTCTCGACAGGCGTGAAGAGCGCTTTGAGGGGCGTGACGCCAGAAATGACGATGCTGACGACGATGGTTATCGAACAAGGTAGGAGCAGCGAGCGCATAGCCGAATGTGATATTCGCAGAATCTTCGTCCGAAGGGAAGGTTTGGTTGCGGGCTTCAAGACAGGAGCGGACGATGTAGGCCCAATTGACGGTGTTCGAGACGGATGAGGCGACGGATCCTGGGATGGTCCTGCTTCTGTCGGTGCAGCCGTCGACTCGTCCGGACTGAACGCGACTCGCTTCTCAGCCTTCTCAGCAAGGTCAGCAAGTATGTTCGGCGGCATATGGGCAGCTGTCACCTCCGCTGCACTCATTTCCCTTTCCTCTCCATGCATTTCTTCGTTCGTTACGCTACTGTTCTGTGCCTCCAGCTTCTCCTCGTCTCGGCTGATTGATGACGACTGATCTTTACGTCGCCGGAAACATGGAATGAAGCGGAAGATGCGCACAGCTGACTGTAATGTTCTTTTCGTCTGTACAGTCACGGAAGCTCGCATCTCGTCGTCACTAACGTCCGGACCTGCGTAATCCATCGCTACCAGTCGGTGAGAGCCCATAGGAAACAGGGAAATCTGTATCAAGGTCAGAAGTGCATTCAGATACAGGCTGAAAGAAGGCTTACGAAGAAAATAAAGATAAATCCCGCGACGTACGCGACGGAGATGGTCTGATCTGACGACGGGTCAAAGGGTCTATTCGCAGTTATGC
The DNA here is from genome assembly GCA_037892935.1 of Phlebopus portentosus. Classification (NCBI taxonomy): domain Eukaryota; kingdom Fungi; phylum Basidiomycota; class Agaricomycetes; order Boletales; family Boletinellaceae; genus Phlebopus; species Phlebopus portentosus. The sequence continues at coordinate 4,271,734 of JAYXKI010000001.1, forward strand.
TCGTGATAACCGCGGTAGCTGAAGAGCATCTCATTCTCAGTCCTCATATGTTGGCCATCAAGACATAGAAAATTACTCACGAATGTCGCTGTAGTTCGAGATCGTTCCAGCACATAGAATACCATACCGAAATCGATGCGGTATCCAGAAAAACCACTTGGTACTCCATGCAAGGAATAGGCCAATGGCCTCGTAGATGAACGCAATGGCGACGAGCACTCCGAGATTATTGATATTTTGCGGTGTGAACGCAGGGACAATTTTGAGAACATTAGACATGGCCTGCCAGTTCATTCAAAGCAACGATAGATGAGATGCTAGAAAAAGAAAAACGAAGGGGATAAGGTACTTACAAAGTGATGTTCAGGACTATTTGTCCTGCGCCTCGAGATGCCTCTCGAGGGAAGAGGTCTGCTTTGGTGATGGCAAAGCCAAACGCAGCGCTCAACCATCTGAAGGGACACGCCAATTGATTTATGTCATTAGCAGATTCCTTCAAACCGAAAAATGAGAAAATGGTACTCACAATCGGGAAATAAGAGGCCGAACAGAAACCCAGATGAGTGCCCCAATAGACAGACTATCCGACATCGTCGATGTCAAAAGTCGAGGTATTTAAACCTTGCAATGAGAGACGCTCGACGTCGAAGGTAGCTATACCAACTCAAGACGTCAAAAAGGGCTTAGAACGGGAGAAAAGAGGAAAAAGTTCTCTACATTCCCATCGCTTCGCCGCAACATAAATAAGAGGGATCCAACCAACCCAACAGCGGAGACCCGTACCACCCTTTGCCCCAATAACGGCGAAGGAAGAACCATAAGAAGAAACTTCGTGTTTCGCGCGCGCGGCCGACGGGAGCGACGGAGTCCAATCCAATCCTCGGTTGTTGAGGAATGTAGCAAAGCCGCGGCGATTATAAATAGTTTTTGTCATAAACGGATCGGCGGAAGCCCGTTGTCGAGGAAATTTCTGGAGACTTTGCCAAAATCGCTCGATTTGGATGTGATGTAATTGAATAAGCAATCCTGAAAAAATTCCTGTGAGTAAGCCACCGAGCATTGAGGCAAGATAAGAAACTGGTGACGGAGACTTACCACCGCTAGAATAAACAGATGAAATATCGGTCTGGAGGACCGAACGTGGGAAATGAAATGATGTGTATTCGTGTGCATGAGATTTACAAAAACTAGCTTTACTGTTCGCCTTACTACAGTCTTACAACCCAGCGAAGAAAGACAATATGGAATAAAAAGATAAATGAAGAATAACAGTGAATAAATAGTATGCGAAACGGAAAGATCGGATAGCACATATACTAACGAGCTTCGGAACTTCCACACTCAAAATCAAAGAAGACACAAGTTCGTCATAGTCCACTTCATAACATAAAATGAAACGACGCAGCACATCAAGACCCGCAGCAACGCGCCCCACCTTGCAAATTCGTCCTCTTCCTCAGCCACACTGACCGACTCTCCGCGGAACCACTGGAAAGACCAAGCCGCACTCTGAATGTATCGGATCCTGTCGGGCCCGGCGCCTGCTCACTCCCGTGCTCTCGATTAATACCAAGAGCCTCGAGAGCTTCGGAGTACGCCCAACTCATGCAGACGCGCCTTGCGATGTGTTCAAATGCGGGCCCGACACCTTCGCCTGTCTTTGCTGACGTGAAGAATAAATTAGGTCCGCGCTCAGGGCGGGGTGGAAGCGGCAAGCGCTGCTCGCGCTTTTTACGAAAGGAGGCATCGGTAGTGCTGTCCACAGGTAAGGCGGGCAAAAAGGAAAAGGAAGCGGAAGGTTCGATCGGTGTCGGAGGGGTAGGAGCGGCGGAGTGCGAAGCTTGGGACCGCAGGAAAAGGCTCGGGGTGACAGTCGGAACAGAGGAAGAGGAGGAAGCAGATGCAGAGGTCATTCGTCTCGCCCTATGTGAATTGCTGGGCGGTGTGGATGGCTCGCCACTAATGAGAGATGATGCCGAGATGATGATGGTGCCGAAAGGTCATATTCGACATGAAATGGCGACGAAGGCGCTGACTCAAAGCGGTCAAAAATTGAGGAAGAAGGGGTATGGTAGATTGTCTGCGTCGTGCGTGCGCTTGTCATCGTCCCGCCTAGCATCGACGAAGCCGCCTCGGAGGAACGTGATTTCTGCAGATGCCGAAATGGATGTATGTGGCCGTTGCTCGGCTGGATAGAAATGGACTGCGACCGCATCCGAGGCGGTGAATGGACTTTATGATCGTGCTTAATGCGATAGCCGACGCCTTCGTCCTCCTCGGGCTCAGAGTCGGATTTTCGGTGAGAAGACGCGGACGTGACAGAATGAAGAGAAAATCCGGATATCGCACGTCGCATGAAGTGTCCAGTGGATTGCCGACTATGGTCAGATTAACATCGGATAGGAATGGGTCACTTGCTTCGCCTTCGTCAGATTCAGACATGTAATGATCGTCTCCGGATTCATCTCGGGATGTCCTTGGAATGAGATCCTCTAGAAACCTTTCGACCTCTGCCTCCGTTACGCGTTTCCTGGCACCTTCACTACGGGTCTCGCTCGCAGCATCAGTTGCATTCCCGTTAGCCTCTTCATCCTCGCCAGATCAACCTTGTTCCCAACAACGATACAGCAAAACTCCTCGGCCTCTTCGTCCGGCACAGGCGCGTATGTCTTGAATGTTTCCCACCACTTTGTCAATGCATGCAGCGTTTCGGGTCGATTGACGTCAAACATGAGAAGCGCGGCATCTGCACCCCTAAAGAATGCAGTCGAGAGGCTTGAAAACCGTTCTTGCCCTGCTGTGTCCTGCAAATTTGCTTCGCTTCAGCATGCATATACGGGCCCCAGACGAGGAGGACGCACCCATATTTGCAGAGTAACGGATTCGTCTGGATTCTGGTAATGTGGTAAGGTCTTGGTGATGAAGTCTGTGCCAATCGTCGCGCGGTAGCCGGTTGAAAACTTCCCACTTATGTACTAAATGATTGTACACGTATATTCATAGGCAGGAAGCAGCATAAGGTAAGTCGTTGCTGGGGGAGAGAGAACACTCCTAAGTACTGACCTGATTCCGAAGACTCGTCTTGCCAACGCCCGAATCGCCAATTATGACGAGCTTAATGGTCCGCATCTTCTCAGCTTCGCCGCCGTTGCGTACACTTATCCAAAACGCGTGCTTTCATGCGTTGTCGACGACGTTGCTCGGGTTCAAGGCTTATCGCACACGGCCGCCAAGCAAGTTCATGTCAACGCCATGGAAGCAACGGGGAGCAAAGTGGGACCCCATTGGGAAATATGTTCTCACGATTGTTATTCCCGATTTAGGTCCCTTTTATCTCCGCTCTAAGTGCATTTCTGCACCTCGCGTCGGCCAGTTTTACTGATCCCTCGTCAGAATCTCATCTCTGTCTCTATCTATACTCCATCGTCCATCATATCGACAGAATCCGGCCGCCGTCGCAGCACAAGCAAAAGTTCGCGCTACTAGGGCCAGCTATTGTCAAGTATTATTTTGGTCGGTCGAATGACAAACATTTTATTAATGGATCCGTCTATGGAGACGATTTTCTTCTCCTTTGACTCTGCACACCATCATCGTCCCTTATTCGCTCATAGTCATTTCGCGGGTATAAGCCCCAAAGCGGGGGACTGACTAGGCGTTGGAAGAAGGTTATGCATTTACACCGGATACCTCGCATTTCTGCATCTGATCTGACTGCATCTTACGCGGTCTCATCGGTGAACGACGTTTTGAAGAGACTCTTACCTGTGTGCTTTGTTCCAGGATTCTGAGATTTATCTTATGGCTTCCGCTGAATTTCCAAGGATGTCTCTGTCATACAATCCTGAAGGCGGTCAGTCCCGCCGTGGTATTCTCCCTAGGACCAATCACCTGGAGCATGAAACAACTTTCTGTTGCTCCTTAGGCTTCCTCTTGAAATACATTTTGTCAAGCGGTTTGGCTAGGTTTGTTCTCTCACGCTGTTCTCTTGAGTTTCTCAGGTTGGAATGTGGATTGAGGGACAGACGTGTTCTGTCGAGCACTGACTTACCGAGCAACACGAAGGCTGAAACTACTCCGGCATTCTTGCACTTGCATACATTCTTCGTTTACGCTTTGATTTATGAATTGAAGGCGAGACAAAGCTATCCGCAGGTGCCGATCTAATGACGAATCTCAGCGGTTCATGCGACTTGGGAGCATTTGGGAGCGGCCTCCGTCGCCATGGCTGTTTCTGTCCGCGTGGTGAAAGGACGATACCTATTCGCCGAGACAAATTGTGTAGAAGCTGACATCTGGCTTGATGTCCCATTTCTTCTGCTGAAGCTAACGAGGTCATCTAATCAATACAGTTTATGAGTACATTATTATTGGGCGTCCATTCTTACAGTATGATTCTGCAGCGATCGGACAAGAGGAATGACCAGCCTGACCATAAGCTATCATATCACTTGTTGGAGGACCAAGAAAGCAGCACTTTTCCGAGTCCTGGGGCATTTCAAGGCATTTCGGAGGGAGGACCGCCAGAAGACGGAACGTAGTATCTGCACGGTATAAGACAGGAGTGTATTCACTTCTGTGAAGTGCGCCAATACGAAGGAAGCAATGGTAAATATTTCCAGCGTTTACTTCGATAATTCCGTGTATTTATCCCCAAGAACTACTCGCTTCCTTCATAGTCTCACGACCGAAAATGCTGCGAAAGAAATGGGTGATAGCATGAAATGATTATTCGTAAAAGATCAAATCGCGTAATAAAGCGGGGCTCCGTGCACCGTCGCGCTCAATCTCCGCGGTGTGTGACCACAAAACAGAAGCACCGGCGGCGTTTTCGGAACGTAACACCTCGTCAGATCTCGACTACGAGACTCACAGCCGTCGGGAAAGAAAGAAGAGAAGCATGATAGGCTTTAACGTTGGGATTCAGGCTGTGTCAGTGTCAATGTTCAATTCACGCGTCGATCTCGAAGCACAGGGTCCACTTCATCCGAGTTCAGACCACGGATGTGGCCATTCGCTGCAGTTAGTGGACGGGATGCATGGCGCTGACGTTGACGACCGTCTTCGTGAGTTGAAGAAGAGAAGCGCAGGAGAAGCAGATGATCTGCCTGAGTCGACTTGAACTTGACGAGACAAAGACTTAGACAAAAGTCAGAAACAGGAACCTATATCATCCATTCCGTTTATCTTTTCATCTCAATACCCCCATCGGAAATCACTCCGATACGGATATTGCTGCGATTCGCGCACCCCCCGCTTCGCGGGTGCCCGGAAACCCGTGCGCGTGACGCGGGGTAGACCGGTTGGGGTTTCTTGAGGCTGCCAATACTGAATCATGAGGGCACGCTAAGACGCGTCCAAGACCCTTCCAAGAGCAAAGCCCCGCACTCCGAAGTGACCCGCATGCGCGTGAGCTCCTTTCCCGCTCTACCCCGCATTTAACGAGATCTCAGATGCATTTCGATGATCGGGCATGGGAGTCGATACAAATCGCATTGAGCGTATTTTTGAAAAAAAAATCTGACTGACTGATTGACTTGAAGATTTTGAAGGCGGAAAGTCAGATTGATAAAGCGAGGAAAGCTATTAGTCTGCAATGAGAGCTGCGGCGGGCATTTTTCTTGGATCCATGCTGGACTTCAAGTACCCTTCACCTGATACGCGCGTTGTATAGAGACCGAAGGATGTTGTTTTACTCATCCGAGATCAGGACGTAATTTCGAATTGATCATAGAGGCATGAGAAGACATCACGTTCGTTCCTTGCATTCCATTTGTATTGTTATCTGCGCCATACATTCTTGGTTAGTGGATCTAGACGAGAACCAAGATATTTTCGCGGAGGTCCGCGAAGGAATCGCGACTGTTGCTCTCGCCTCATCGTGATACGCCAACTTCAGTGGATGTTGTCCGATTTGCGGCGTGCTTTACAGGTTTGCATAGAGTTTCGGGAGCTGAAGAGTTTCTGGGCTACTAATGAGGGGACTGATGTCCGAGACAAATCTAGAAGGGTAATAGGGCGCCCGTTTCAGCCGAATTGAATTGGTTCTCCTATTTATTTCATCACAGCTTTCTTCACGAACAGCTGATCGATCCTCCCTCGTCGTGAACTTCTTTGCAACCATGCTTGAGGGAGCGGCGGCGGCGGAGATGCCAAGTGGATGGAAATAACAACAAAGACGAGGTGCACAGAGAAGAATGGCAAAAGCTATCAGACCAGAAAAACGGAAAAGACTGGATTGGATAGATGAATAGACCACATGGATAAAATTTATTGGCGACATCATCCAAGATTGTGCCGAGCGAATGTGGGGGTGGGGTGACCCAGGGTGACCTGTAAAATGCATAGATTTACCGGGATCCGAATCGGTTATACTGGTTACCTCAGACCGTGCCTTTCCAAGAACGGCTTTTCTGGTCTCTGATTCTAAATAAATAAAATCCGGGCCACTCGCTTCGTCCTTGCCTCTCGTCCGTCTTGCCCTTTAACCATCACCTGCCTCTTTATCAACACCGGTGCCACCCGCCCTCCTCTCCCGCGCCATCGTCGACCATCTCCGAGCCAACCTCGCGCAATCTCATACACATCTGCGTCTCGACTTAAGCTTCAATCTACGCGCTCTCCGATAACGTTTGCCACTCAAAAACACTCTCAAAATGGCCGACATTGAGAAACACGGAAACGGCGGTTCAGTTGGTCACCCAGGTGCGCCCAACCAGGATACATTCCCCATGGGCGCTGGCGGAACGGGAGGCCCACCCACTCTCGGTGCCTCGGGCGTCCAGCAGCACTTCTACCAAGGAGGTCTGCCCCTTCGTACATTCGCCAACCCGGCACCTCTGTAAGTCTCCGCCAAGCTCTTCGTTCCCCAGGCGTTTTCTGATGCTACTCTATTTCTATCTGTTTCATTCCGCCCGACGATGTGCCACCCGACGTGATGTTGATAACGTCCCTTGCTTTTGACGTGATCATTCTAGGGGTCTGTTCTCTTTCGCATCGACGACGTTCATCCTATCGTTGGTCAATGTCAATGCCCGAGGAGTTTCGACACCGAACGTGGTCGTCGGTATGGCGCTCGCCTGCGGTGGACTCGCTCAGCTTCTCGCAGGCATGTGGGAATTTGCTGCGGGCAACACCTTCGGTGCAACCGGTGAGTAATGGACGCATATATGATCACCACATGCATCTGGGAGGAGAATCTTTTTACGACTTCCCTGCGGTGCATTTGATGGGTGCATTTGATGTTTCATTTGCAAAATCCGCATCGCGCCGGATCGACGTGATTGACTGATGTGCTGACTAATCTCTAAATTTGTCAGCCTTCTCTTCTTATGGCGCTTTCTGGATCTCTTGGGCCGTGATAGAAATTCCAGACTCTGGTGTCATTGCAGCCTATGACAATGAGGACGACTTGGCCAATGCCCTTGGTTTCTACCTTGCCGCTTGGTTCATGTTTACGTTCATGATGCTGTACGTTTCTTTGCTCTTTTTTTTTCATATAACTCCTGATCCGTTCCATAGGATCGCATCTTTGCGCTCGAACGCCGGCCTCATCTCGCTGTTCTTCTTTTTGACCCTGACCTTCATGTTCCTCATGATTGCTGAGTTCACCGGTAATAACAGCGTTCATGAGACAGGCGGAGGATTGGAATCGTCACTGCAGCCATTGCATACTATTGTGCATGTGCGAACTTGTTCTCGCGCGACTCCTCGTTCGTTTCGCTCCCTCTCTTGCCGATCCCCAAACCCCGTACGGCATGATATGTGATTGTCTACAATCTTCGCTACTAGCACTGTCCTTTCTTCCTTTTCATGACGATATGAAAATTCCCTTTGGTTCACGCCATCTTGGGTCCCACTTTCTTCCTATTACATTGTTTCCTTCGGTTATAATAGTCCTTTCGGATGGATGTCTGCACTTTGTCTTGCCCTGGAGTCGACAATCTCCAACACAATTTGAGTCGCATTCTATTCTTGGCCTGTTAGTGTTGATTGTCCAACCTCTACTTTCGTTTCCTCCTGTGAAAGTGGCGAGTATTTCTTGTTCTGTGCATCCTTTACATCATTTCTCCGATCGTCATGTTCCTCTAGTAATTCTGTGTGTATGGTTTCTGCGAGTTATATCGCTGCCGATTGTACTCCTGTAGTTCTCACAAAAAGGTTACGACATCTTGACTGCTAGATTTACTTACCTCGATGTGACAGAGCGGTGATGAATATCCCTTTCTAGGGAGCGAGCTCAGTATATTTAACGGAATCGTTCTTTCGTTAGAGCAGTCTACAAGGATGTTCCCTTCCTTTACTCGAATTTATATATTCCTTGAGTGTATTGATGATTATGAGATGGGGATTTTATCAAATCTGAAAAGTGAGAATCATATTATAAAACATTTTCCCTCTACGAGAGCATACGATCATGCCTAGCCAGAATATTCTGGTGACGGAGCACGAAGCGAGAGGGCGAGAAACGTTGCCCTTCAGAAGAGAAGGATCGGAGTTATCCGAATAAATGCATACAGTACAATCCTCTTCAGCTTTTCTATCTCGATGGTAGGCTTCATTATGAAGAGGGAGGAATTATGAACCAATGAGCCTCGGAATGTTTACAAGAGCATGCAGTGCAAATACGTGCAGAAATAGCATCTGAATAGCTTTGGCGGGGAGATTATCTCGCTGTGCATAGATTGCGTTTAAAGAGTTGTTAGATGAGATCATATATGATATCGATATTACGCCGGTGAAGAGTGTAAGGTTCAAGGATAGTGCATTCGGCCGTTTATGAGAGAAGCTTCTCTTCGAGATCAGATATGAAACGAAACTTAAGGGTGATGGTTCTAGTGGGATGGAATCAGTGTGCGTAGCCGTGGAAAGAGTCATGATAAAATGGCTGATGACTCACGATGAGCACAGGATCTATGGCATGCCTGGAAGTAGGGAGGTCCGGGATGTGCTGTATTCTGGTCAATTCCAGTTCAAGGGAGAGCTTGTGGTGGTAATAACCAGATTTAAACTCCGACTGAAATGAGGTGATCATGATCGTCACAACAGGACTCACGACACATAACGCAGTCCGTCGCTTGTAGACGACGACGGCGGCGAGCGACCGCTAAACACCGCTTATTCCATCGACGAAGCACGAAAATGAACAACAACAAGCCGCCACGCGCACCCCCGACGCCGGCACCAACGCCTGGGCCGGGACAACACGAGCAGCAACAACAGCGGTCGAAGCTGCCCAAGTTCCTCCAGAAGTCGACGACGCGGGATCGGAGCAAGTCCGTGATCGACCCTATAATGCAGCACAGCGGTGGTAGTGGTAGCGTGGATAGTGGCGTCGCGAGCTCCTCGTCGTCTGGGTCTATGTCAATGTCTGCGGGGAGTCCGACCGGCGAGACGTCCTCATCCTCTGGTGCCGCACGACATCGCGGAGATCGCAAAACGAGCAAGCAGAAGGGTACACTGAAGGAGCTCAAGGACGAGCGGATAGGCCAGATTGCTCATGGCCAGCACTCTGGGCGCGAGTGCGAGCTGGTCGACGATGGAGAGGGCGATATGCCTGTTATCATCGAGCCGGATAGTGCTACCAATTCGCCTACCAGCTCCCGCTCGCGCACACGGTCCGAGCGACCGCTCAGCGCGTCTTCTTCGGACTCGCACCCTGCTGTCAACTACTACCCTGGCCATTCGGCGCAGCGCATACCAGAGCCGAGCATGGGCTCCCGTCTCTCTGGCTGGTTCTCACATACCTTCAGCACCTCATCGACAGACCTGTCTCTGCCGAATATACTTGCAAACACTACGCCCGTGATGGGCGCGTCGAAATCAAAATCAGGCGGTGGTGGTGGTGGCGGCCTCGGTATTCTCACTGCTGCGAGGCATGGAAAGGGACACCTCGACAAGGCTATGCGATACTTGCTCGACAGCGACGCTACTCCTGACAAGTCCGCGGACCCTATCTGGCTCCTGGGTGTGCAACATCCCGGTTACGAGCCTCCACCTCCACCCCCGCCTTCCGCTTCTCCGCCTCCGTCGTCCGGACGACGGAGTTCGCTTGATATTCGTCGGACGACTTCTATTCGTAACTCTGTTTCATCACTGCGGGGCGCGACGTCCTCACCAGAACCAACCATGATGCATCAACAGAAAATGGCTGGTGCCCAGTGGCCACCAGGCTTCTACTCTGATTTCACATCGCGAATTTGGCTTACGTATCGGACTCATTATACTCCCATTCGAGATCAGACGCTGGCACAACTCGAGGCCGAAGCCAGTGGACAACTACCTCCGCAGCCTATTTCCGCTTCACCTCGTAGATGGAATATTTTAGGAGGTGGAGAGAAGGGCTGGACGAGCGATTCTGGGTGGGGATGTATGCTCCGAACGGGCCAATCATTACTTGCGAATGCACTCATTCATCTTCATCTCGGACGTGGTGCGTATTTCCCTGGGTTCTCAAACCCCTTGATCAATGCTCTATTGACATAATTGCCCCAGACTGGCGCCGACCTCCGCACCCTGTTTATACGGCGGACTACGCCACCTACGTCAAGATACTCACATGGTTTTTTGACTCTACAGATGTCCATTGCCCCTTCAGTGTCCATAGAATGGCTCTAGCAGGCAAAGAATTAGGAAAAGACGTTGGCCAGTGGTTTGGCCCCAGCACAGCTTCAGGTGCTATCAAGTACGTCTTATTGTTACAATTTTACCGAGGTCGAGACCTATTGTTTATCCGGCCTCCTAAACGCCGCTGTTTCTCTGTCAACGCGCGTGCATATGTCATGAGAACATAACATTTTACTTATTACGTCTTCCTTAGGACACTTGTTAATGCCTATGCTGAGGCTGGGCTCGGCGTATCCGTGGCTACGGATGGTGTTGTATATGAAACAGATGTGCTGGCAGCGTCGAACGCTGGTCCCTACATGTACAGACCTTCGCGAATTGGGACATCCTCACCAACTGCAAGACGCCGCCGGAGTGCGCAGCAGCAGCTACAGCAACAACAGCGACAACAACAGAGCCTGATGTCTATTTGGGGACAACGGCCCGTGTTGGTCCTCGTTGGAATCAGACTCGGGATTGATTGTGTCAATCCGATTTACTATGATGCTGTCAAGGTATGTTATGTTCTTTGATGAATCTAGAAATGGAAATGACTGAACTGTTCGATCAAAGGCCTTGTTTGCCTTCCCTCAGTCCGTTGGTATCGCTGGTGGCCGTCCATCCTCGTCATACTATTTCGTTGGTGTACAAGCGGACAACCTATTCTACCTTGATCCGCATCATACACGTCCCAGTGTGCCTTTCCGACCCCCACCCTCAAACTTCGAAGCGCAGACACTTCCTCGGAATTTCAATCACACTCCGTCGTCTCCAGCCGACTCGCCTCCGTCTTCATACCGAGAACCTTTCACGATACCCGGATCAAGCTCATCTCGACACGTCAAAGCTTCGTCATCCGCTTCTTCGTACGTTTCGCAGTCACGCATCTCGCCGTCGACTTCGCAAGGTTCTGTGTCTGTTTCGGGGCAGAGCAGTTACGGAGGACTGGATCCTATTCAGGAGCATTACATAACGGCGTATTCACCGATGGAGCTGCGCACATTCCATTGTGACCGCGTGCGCAAGATGCCCTTATCAAGCCTTGATCCGAGTATGTTAATTGGATTTCTGTGCCGCGACGAGCGAGATTGGAGGGATTTGAGGGAAAGGGTTACTGAGGTACGAGAGCTTTCTCTTGTTCCTAATATACATAGCCTGATAGTTTAATATAGATGTCAAGAAAATACAAAACGATATTCGCGATACAAGACGAGCCACCATCATGGCCGTCAGATTCAGACGAGATGGGAATGGAGTCTGTGTCGGACGTAGATATCGATATGGATGAGCCCGCCGACTCTTTCTCTTTGTCTCGGGAGCCAGAAGGCGAAGATCTTGGAGAGGGAGAGGGTTCTGATAATGCTGATGCCGGCAGACGGTCAGCTGGGCGCGAAGAGAGCAAAAGTCGACAAAGTGAAGAAGTAACAACGGAGGAAGATCTTGTTGGACCAATCACGCCAGGTCCTTCATCTGCCACTCAGCGGTTCGAGGACCAGCAAGACCAGCAAATGTCGAAGCTGGAAGAGTCGGTGAAGGGGGTGGACCTCGAGGAAGACTTGTTAGGTGACGACGAAGAATGGGTAGACACCGAGCCTGATCCGAATTGCCTGCTCCAACACCACGACCGCGCGAGGCGCCGAACTTCCCTGTATTGCCTATTACAATGGCCAACTCGACTGCTACGACAGCCTCATACGTTTCTGCGTCGACCTCTGTCAGCAGCCTTCAGATTCCGCAGGAGTTCGAGTCGGGAAGCAGGAAAGGGAGTCCTAGCGGAACGAGCGAACCAAAGAAGGATGAGGATAAGGAGAATAAACGGAAGGGTACCAAGATGCGGTCATCAAGGTCAACAGGCAAGCGCGAGGCATCGATGTCGAAATCAGCTTCTCAAGGACAAGAGAAGGAGAAGGAATTTGTTCCGTTCCCTGTCGTGGATGACCGTGAGCCGGATGACGAGGACTTCCACGTTCTGTCTTCCCACCCTGAGTTATCCACAGCTAGTGGGGCCTCGCAATCCGGTTTCAACCAGCAACGGAGACGAAGAACAGGCAGTGGAGAGAGCCAAAACAGGACACCCCTCGCGAGTGTTGTGGCTCAAGCTGATTCAAGTCTCAGCTTGAACCGTGGCACCAATGGCAACGATAACGGATCCGACAACCCGGGCAGCAACGGGAATGGGAACGGTTATGGGTACGTGCACGGTTATACCAGCGAGAACGGCACCGCGGTAAGTGGGACGGGTTATCGAATACGAAACGTGTTTGCGCGCGATGGAGGCCGGACGCAGAGCGGTGGCGTACGCGGAATCGTTGCGTCTGACCTGGACGATGCGAGCGATTCTTAGCTGATACGTTTACGAACCCGCATCAAACTCGTCTTCCTGCCTCATGGTGTTTGTTTCGCTTCTGTCCGTCTCGCCTCCTATCGTGGATAATTTCTCATAATACCTTCTGAAGAACCGATTCTCTATTCCACCTCGCATTGCATACCTGTATCTATACGCGCAGTGTCCCCATTTCCGCTCCTCTACTTTGTCTGTTTCCTTCTCTTGTTACCTCAAGTTTCGTCCGGCTGGCCTGACGCAGTAGTAATAAATGATTCCATGCCTTGTACGATTCTCTTTCAGTATTTATATAGGGGATAAGCACACAGCCTCGATACCACCTCCCCAGCCCTGTACACTCTTGTCCATGTATGTACGCGCATTTGGCTTTACGAGCCCGTCAGGTAGCTCTGACCGGTGGTCTTTTCTTATCGTATTTTGCCTGTCTGTTTTCTTCACGGTGCCTTCCGTTTGCCCTTGTTTCAATGTGCACTATTACCAAGAACCTTTGTCGCAATTTCGATTTATCCACGCTGTCATGGTGAAGGCTAGATTTGACAGAATCAAGCTATCGATTTCTATCCAGATAATTTTCTCCCGCTGTTGCGGATCTCGTACTCCCGTTTCTCGTCCCTTTGTGTTGCAGGACTATGGGACCCTGCAGTGCCAAATCTGCAATCCTCACCCAGCCGTTCTGATTGAGAACAGTGCTCCTGCATTTCTCCGCTGTCGTGAATTGGCATTGTGCAGCTTCATTACATAACCGGACTCAAGACGGATTTGATACCTCCCACGAATGAGTGAGAGTATCATATCTTCTTCTGTCCTCTACGACTCCTATTATCCGTTTTATCTCTTCAAAAAAAAAAAAAAAAAAAACTCTTTGTGTGCATGTTCTTCTCTCTTGAGGCTATCCTAACTCTGCACAGGAGGCATCCGAAGCGAGAGTTTGGTTTGTCGAATAACTTTGCTTCCGGTTTATGGCATGGCCATTTTCATTTTCAAATCTGCACTTGTATGACCACATAATGCCGACGGTCGAAGATTGTTTAGGTCTGTTTGTGACGCATCACTACAGGCATATGCAACATCCTAGGGAGACATATCGGCCCGCAAATCAATACGAAGGGGATAGACGTCAAGCCCAAGGGCGTAACCAGTCCTCTTCTGTGAATCTGTGCAAAATAGGGATGGCCGGGCTCTGTAAATCAGACTCGTGATGCTTCTTTTTGTAGATATGTTGCTGCTTCCGCTGCGCCTCAATCTCGTGCACGGTATTGCATTTTTTCCCACATTACGATCTTCCCTTTTCTCTTTCAACATTTCCTACAATGAGTATGGTACTGAACAGGAACCAGGACGAACGTCTGCATAGGAGAAAGCTTCCTCCAAACCTGAATGATGTGCTCATGTAGTTCTTCTCTTTAGAAATTCGTGCGCACTGTGAAACACGCCGCTTCCAGCACAACCCCTAAGGGCTTGGGTGATCAAGCCAGAGAAGAGAGATGCTATTGAAGCGGAGGCTCAGCCTAGAGGAACGTGAGTGTCCAATTTTTACCATAAGAATGTTGCATGTACTCGATTGATTCTGATCCGATTGCTGTAGCCCGGAAGTTCGTTGACTTGGTTACTGACGTCTTCTAGGTTGAGTACTATAGCTCGTTTGTTTATCACAAAATATTTTGCATGCTTTGCTTTTGAGATAGGTTCAAAACCTTGTGATCTGCACCTCAGACATTTGGTCGATTACGTGAACGGCACTAAATCCGCTATCGTCTAGACTCGTGTTGACTTGCTGTTTTGACCAGGATGACCCTCAAAGAACTGGTTGAACTTGCAGAAAGTGGGCTTGCACTTTATCTCTCTGCGATATCTCACTGCGATATTGATGCTCCTAGATCTTCAATGGGTGGCCAATCGCAGAGTAGAGAAATTTTTTTGAAAAAAAAAAGTTGTTCGCAAATATTACAGTAAATATATCAAAAAGCAAGCGTGGAGGGAGGAGCCTTGTACGTGGAGATTGCTTTATATCAGTTCCCGTATGTGAATATCTTATCTATCTGAGACAGGGATATTTGAGCTTTTGGGTCGTATGCGCAAGGTAAACCCACACAGAGCTCCTACGGCTGCAAAAGCTCGCTGACATCCGGTAAGATCTATTTGTACTTGAGTCTCTTGGAATCACGATTCTTACGGAAACCAATTTGCAGTTCCTAGTCAAGTATATCGGAGACTATCATGTTGATTTTTGGAGTGCTTAGTTTCTCGAGACTCGCATAACTTGATGAATTAAATGGGTGAACGTTACTATAAGTGCAAATCAGATCATGGCAAGAAATAGTCTTAACGTTTCCAACTGTTTTAGTTCTGGAGCTCTCTCGAATAAGAGATTCTGCTCAGCGGCAATACACTGATAGTTTATTTTATGCAGTCTTTGCTTATTCATACTTAATCATACACAATGCGCGATCAGTCTTTCTGGATGTTCAACGTACCCGCGCCAGCATTCTACGAATGCAGCGAGTTCTGCACCTTCTACGACACGATGGTCGGCACTCCAGCTCGCGCCGACCTTGAGCCGTCTTTCACCATCTCTCTCTTCGTCTCGTACCCATTTTGCGCGACCGATCGCTATGATTGCGACGCCGCCACCAGGTACGAGTACGGGACTTGCGAACTCGCCGTTCCCGATTGCGCCGACGTTGGAGACGGTTATAGTCCCGCCTGTACGTGGCATCTCTTGGGGTCCAAGTCCGCAGGGTGTACGCCTCCCTAGCGCGGAAAGATGAGAGAGCCGAGACGCAATGCTGTAGACTGAGTGGGAAGAGACACGTTGAATAGTCGGAGTGTAGAGCCCACTCGGAGTGGACAGTGCAATGCTAACGTCTGTATGAGGACGGACAGTCAGGGTCGGTTTTGCTGAACCGGAATCCGCTTCCGCAGAACTAGATCCGGGCGTGATAGACGAGCGGAAGAGTGGCCATTCGTGCATAGCGAGTGAAAGTGTCTTCAGAAGGAATGGAAGGTATGTTAGGCGTGAGTATTTTCCGGTCGGTGGTACGTCCGGGGGTGCAGGTGGCGGATGGATTGCTGAGGGGCTGACCGCCATAGGTCTTTCTGGAGTCGGGTCTAGGAGGTAATGCGGGGGTATATATGAATTGAGGACAGGTATTAAAGAGTGCAGTGCCGTCAGGTCTAAGTAGGTGGAGTAACTATTTGTCATATATTAGCGAGCGCAGAAGGACCAACAAATATTTGCCTACCCGAAGTGAGGAATTTCAAGACTCTGGGAAATGTAGTGAATACAAGAGAAATATGTAACAAATGAATAGTACTCACCTTTACCATGGCTTTCCACATTGTATGTCTGGTTCGGCCTAATTCTACAATGACTTCGCCATCAGTAGGAGATTGGGTAGCTGAAGCGCCGTGAGAAGAAACGCGGGATAGAAACTGTTCTACGTCTCTCTTTTCGATTCGACCACCCTTCCCAGAGCCTGGAGCAAGTAAAGACAAGTCCACACCTCGTTCCTTTGCAAAGTGTCGGACCGAAGGGAGAGCGAGCACGGAGGCCGGATCGGACTTGCGCTGACTGGTTAGATTCTGAGAACGAGGATCAAGCGGGTGTAATGAGCGCTCAGCCTGAGCGGAAGAGCTGACATGTTCTTTGACATAGCTAGTGTCTTGAAAGGGAGAATCGCTATAGTGCTCTTCTTGGAGATCTATCTAGTTTTGTCATTGTTGGTATCCTCAGTTTCTTCCGGCCTCTCGTCAACAACCTCGATCAGGCATAGGTTCTCTCCGACCTTTGCAACCTCGCCCTCCTTGACGAGAAGCTCTCTCACAATGCCTTGGAACGGACTCGTTATTTCGACGCTGGCTTTGTCACTTTGTACCTCGCATAATGGGTCAAACATTTGGACTTCGCTAGAGGCCTTCACATTCCTAGCTCGCAATAACGGAGCTTCAGATCAGACATGCCGACTGATAGGTTATGTGGATTCTGGACGAACCATCGGATGACCTCGCACTCCGTGATTCCCTCCCCAATGTCTGCTAGTTTGAAAGGCTGCACGACCTTACGTGCCGCCCAAACGGAGGACCGATGGAAATGTCGGGCGAGGGAAGGACGTCGTGTGATTATTCGTTGAAGATAGTGGCTAGGGAGCTTCAAAACCATCGCTAGACTTCGCGCCTGCGCGCCTGTGCCGTTCTTCGCTAAGTCTGAAGTCCACAGAGGCGCTCGTCGCTGTTGGAAAGAAAAAGCACTCCATGGTCCGTACCGAAGACCATCCAGGTCAAATGAGTGATCGCATGTCAGGTGGTCGTGTGGTGCGTCGATCTGAAGTTACATAATATTATCCCATTCAGGGATCGACGCTTTTACACTTGAAGTTGCTCCTCTTCAGATTAGATTACGCCAACAGAACTTAACAGTCAGAGCTGAATGCTCGCGGAGCTCAACGCTGTCACCTGGAATTTATGAATAAGGCAAGTTGCAAGTGAAAAGCGACTGTCTCATGCCGAGACTACGAATTGATCCCTGGAGTCGGCAGCGCATAACTTGCTCTGCTTTGTTTACGAGACAAGAAAGCCACACGAGACGGTATTTGAATTTGAAAGCTTTAGACGCTAGGTCATTGATATGATGTGATGACTACGTCTGACATACTTCAGGCTGAATGCGTAGCAACCAATATTCTTCAGCGGATTAGTATTCTGCCAGTGCTGCTCTGCACTGTCACAGCTTATATGCATCCATTATATCTCAAGGGCCACCGCGTTATGCAGCTAGGTATAAGTCTACCCGCTTTAGCACTACCGCATGGCGCAGGTCATGCGAATAGTTCAATGAACCGTGAATGTCAGTGAGTCTCGGTTAGACTCACACGACCAGAGCCATGGAGTAGATGCCATGCAGATGCAGCAGATCCTGACAGGTTTCCCAAGCATATGGACTGCAGAAAAATGGTCCTCTAGATTCTTCTGAATGGCTGGTAGACTGGACAAGACCGACGTCCGGTGCGCATCCCTATGCATCTTGACTAGCTAGTAAACGGAGGCCAAGGAAGTGACTTGACTCGAGACGACATTTCTAATTGAGTATTATATTTGTGGATGTGTGCAAACTACTGTGGAATTGGAGATTTTCTAGAACATCCTTTTCATGAGGTCGGGCGTCCATCCGAACCCCAGAAGCCGGGCCGGCCAGACCTGTCTGTCTTCGAAAATTCAACATCAGCTGTACTGTACCACGGCGTCGTCGTTCCTCCTCGTACCTCCACCATCTTTTCTGCGCGGAATACCTAGGTGAAAATGATTTCATTCAGGTCCACTGCTCGAGCTATTCTCCGCGTCCAAGGAGTATGCAGGTATGAATAACCGGCATCATCAATGCTCCGACGCGGATCTAAGGACTGCACCACCGTGGGGACAACGGAACTCAGTATAGCTGTATAATTCAGGTCGACTGAAGGCAAGTTGCTCAGAGACAATCACATGTATTGCTGAGGCATCAATCAGTAAATGGACCGTGCGTCACTACGCTGCTTTCGGTGCCGGCGTACGTACATCCGAAACGGCGAGCGATGCAACGGAATTCTTTGTGCCTGGCACCTGTTCGACCTACTGGCCACCGCTTTATATAAAAAATACATCTTTTCTCATGCCTGCGACTTCATCGCCTGACTTCTAGCTTAAGTTTGGTCATCTGCAGCCTTATCAGAAATATGGTGTGCTGCAGAAGAGGCACCGCCAAGACCTACTTGGCGGACTTCCAAAATTCTCATCAAGCTGAATTTGGCTCCGTGTCAGATTGATTGCCTCCGTCGCACAGCTTCAAAAGACACTATGAATATGCTCCGTGGGCGCCACCAAAATCTACGCGGGCCGGGTCTTGGACGTGATATAAATCCAGCCCTGCTGTACTCATTGAACTCCCCATATCCGCAAAAATCGACCTCTTCCTCTCGCAAACCTCTTGCCGCCCTACGCTTCGCTTCGTGACTCTCGTCAAACCATGCTGAATCTACCCATCCCGCACACTCGTTCTTCGAACTCTCGCGTAAGAAGCATTGTGGTACGTTGATTTCTGTCGTTCAGATTTCCCCCTTTGCTCGAGCTCACATCGACTTTTCAGTCCTCGTCCACAGCGTCATCGTCATCATGGAGACTATCACGGCTCCCAGGAATTCGTCCTTCTCTTGATTCCGATATGGTACGTTTCACTCATTCGATCCAATCGCACCGATCGGATCATTGACGTCTCATGCTATATATGTCTAGAAACGCAACAGTTCCGACTCGTCTCAATTCACACTATCTTCAACTTCGAGCAATTATGTTAGTGTTAACCTATCTATACCTTGTCGACCCAGTCATTTATTGTATTCGTATTATACATAGGCAGAAGACTTGGACGACGACAATATGTCATGGGGACCTGTATCCCGGAAGAAGAAGCAATTATAGTCCACTTACGCTCGGATGACGTTCTTCTCATTTATTTTATTTATACATACGTATGCGGCTTGAATTTCAGAATCCATGTGTTGTATCTTAGTCGTTGTACGAATAGCATTACTGAGAGATTTCTTTCCTCCCCGAATTCACTGATGGTCGTCCGAATTTGAAGAGAAGCCACTCATGTATGTCCCGAGAGACAGCAAAAACATGCAATATTTCTTCTGCCTGCTATGATCGCGATCAAGAATTACTATACTCTACCACTATCCTACTGACGAGGCATCACAGAGTAGGGATGATCATGATCAAGAAAACCATAGGTGCTCTTCACCCGGCGCGCCATCATCAGACTACAAAGAAGTCTTCCCCCGCGGCTCGAACGGCAAGAGCAGCGCGATCAGTCCAGCGACGAGGAACAGGACGCCCGAGATCCAGATGGGGACGGACGTGGTGAGGTCGGCGTATAGCGCGATGATAGGAGCCTTCGAGCAATGAATGTATAAGCTCTCAAGAGAGAGTAATGAGAATGAAGAGATCGTGATTTGCGTACCATCACGCCGAAGATCCGGTTCGCGGTTGCGACGAGTCCGTTGCCCGTTCCTCGATCTTTCGTTGGGAACAGCTCGGGCGTCAGCGCGTACAGGACTCCATACATGATCTAAAAGCACACACACAGGACGAAAGGGTGAAATTGGTATTTCAATTTCTCGATTATGGGAATAAGAGTAAATACCACTGACGTTACTCGTGAAGCTGTATCCACAGTTCCATCCCAGGAGAGCGTCGGACGTCCGTGCGGTGGTACTCGCGAAGAGGAACACCCCTGTCAAGACTATCAATGCCAATATGTCATTACATGAGCGCGCGAACTTCCGAACTTCGATGCAATACTGAGGATTAGATACCGACTGGTTGAGATAGAGAGAGAGCCTTTCCTGCCCATATGCGGAAGCTCGACTGACCACCCGGCGAGCAGGGCCCCAGGAACGCCGATTACGCTGAGAATCACTTGCTGCAAGATGATCAGATAGTCATTTTATAGGCACGACTGGGAGACGTTCGGGCTTACGTTTCGATAGGTGATGTATAGAGAACCATCGCCGAAATCCGCACCGCGAATAGCAAGGCTAGAGAGTATAGAACAAATAGCATCAAGTCATGAAATTTAGAAGTCCCTCACTAATAAGTCACAAAGCTGTTGTACCTGGAGTAAAGCAAGTCAGGACAATCTCTTTTACAAAAGAGGCTTGAGCTTACAGAGGAAACGCCAATCCAATAAGCGCTGATAGTCGGGTTTCAATGTTCTCTCTTCAAAGCTGGCAAGCAATGGCAGGAAACAACGGCGTACCCCACAAAGTGATGAGCAAACTCGTGTTCCACGCAAGCCTCCGCGTTGCAAACAGCGCCTTGATATGCCCAGCATCGAACTTCGCCAACTTCCTCCTCGCAGCCGCTACAGCTGACGTATCCAGAGTCCTGTTCCCCTTCCCAGAAGCGTTATTATCATCACGCTCCACAGCTCGAAGGTGCTCAATCGTAAGCCTGCTCGGCACGCCATTAATCTCAGCAACTTTATGCACGACTTTGACGGCATCGTGATCTCGCCCTCTCCCCATGAGGAACTTGGGGCTTTCGTAGAGATTGAAGACGAAGAAACGGATGACCCAGAGGACGAACATCGCGCCTCCCATCGTGAAGAGGAAGTAGCGCCATCCTTGGTTTTCCGAGCGCGGCATACCTCGGCGCCGGTAGGGCAGGAGAAGTTGGCTATTAGTGGCCATGCGACCTTAAAAAAAGTCAGATACGATCCCTTGGGCCAGCGTGCGTGTTTACCAGGCTGCCAATTAGTTGGCCGAAAGCCCACCATATCGATAGAATAGTTAGGAGGTACTGATGCGTCCCAGGAATAAACTCTAGTACAATCATATATCAGTTAGACGCACGTAAAGCTAAAAATCTACCTCGGTCCTCTCGTGCTTACCTAAGAATACAGCAGAATCGACGGGGAGATTACCGCCAACTCCGATACTCCAAAGCGTAGCAAACCATATCAAGGCAACTTTATTCGGTGAGCCGCCTGCTGCTATTGCAAAGACCGCGATGATGAGCAAAGTGATGTTGAATGACCACCTGCAAGATTCAATTTCAGCACCACTATTTTTCTTGGGAAAGGAAGAAATGTATACGAACCGCCTTCCCCAGACGTCGCTTCCAAGGCCCCAGAAGGACGCGCCTACGAGTAGTCCGATGTTCTGACCGAGCTTGAGGAACGGGCCTTCGAAATTGAACTCAGTGGTTACGGGATCCAGGATAAGTCCCGTCACGATCTGCAGGTCGTCAGTTAAGGTTATGATTGTCAGGATCAGTGCGGACATACAGGCCAGAGGTTATCTCTGAAACAAAAATCAAGTCTGAATCTCGAAATAATGCACAGATTGATATGATACTGACGCGAACCATCCGAATCCCGCAACGAAGAACAATTGCCACTGGATGACCAGAATAATAAGCAGACCGTCCGAATTTCCTGAACGTCGGGATTACCTGGTACTTCCCCATTCCAATTTCTTGAACAGCATGGTTCAGTATGCGCGCCTTTGCTTGATAGACAGGATCAATACTGTCATCAAAGAGATTGAGCGTCTCATTTTCTTTTACGCTCGTTATGCTCGATGCAGCGTCCGATCCGTCAGGTTTGGAGTCCTTCCCGTCGTCATCTCGAGGGTCGGACATGGTATGGCACTGGTAAGAGTCCAAGTCACATCCAAGCGAATATCGCGGCGAAGCCACATATCCATAAGTATTTTCATATCAAAATTTGTCTACCTGTACCTGTTCTGATTGCGCCATATCATGTGATCCATATAGTTCCGAGGTATCCCATAATGAGGTCAGAAGGAGAGTCCATTTGGGCAGCTTCATGTGCAGACATTTTCAGGACCCCTGGCAATTCCAGTAGATGCCTGTGCTGAAAATCAAGCATTTTATCCGGATCCCCTGGTTTATCCGGGTTGCAGACATATCGGGCATGTGGGCCGGTTATGACCGGACCCCTGATGCGTGACATCAAATTCGCGGCGAGTCACGTCCTATCACTGAACCTTTTTTGTCACGTTACTGATAGGTCGGCTATCCGGATGGGAACAGGCATACTATACTGTACCCCGGATAATTGACCCGAGCCCTCCACCAAATTTGGGCGAAAATATCCGGATCGGAACAGGCCTAAGGCTCAAATTTTGGCATTTTTAATCCAGATTCGGCACAGGGATCCATTGGAATTGCCAGGGGGTCCTACATTGTCCCGTTTATCGTACTGAGTTGCGGGGCATGAGGGTCGGTGGCGCAATTTTTCGACGTAAAGAGGTTATAGCGAGCCAAGCACGGAAAGAAACTTGGCGAGTAGGCACACTTTGGGGGGGACCTGCATCGTGGTGGCAGATAACGGAAGCATTCATGAGAACCAGGGAAGGAGAGGAGCATCTTCAAATGGGTCCAATACGCAGAAGTGAATCTTCTCCACTGTACTCGTCTGGCCTGGAGAGCTTCCAAGACAGAAGCGACCGGCGCCGTGGTATTTGTGAGTAAACTGACTTGGATTTGGTGCGGCCGAAAGAAAGAATCCTGCCATAGTCAAAATAGCTTTGTCGAAATCTCCGAGAGGGTACAGAGGCCGAAGGATGAGTTGGTGGTTTTTGGATAATAATTTTCTGAAAAAGAGGGATCTGAATGACGAGTCGTCAGATTGGTTTCCATTTGCAAGAAAGGTGCTTGGTCACGTATACGAACCAGGAATGCAGCATTTAGATGAAAGCGCTGGGGATGGTACGTGGTAAACTTGTTGGGACCCAGGGACGTGCGACAGACGCGCGGCGACGAAACGCGTTCTTCGTCAATCACCACCATGAGCGTGCCTCCGATTTTCTACCATTTCTTTTCATCACCTCTGCCATACGGACCAACTTTGGCACTGCAGGAATTCATACATGGTGTGCAGCTAGCAAGACGACGCGTGTCGGGAAACCATCGTGATTACCTGTTACTCTTAGAACACCGACCAGTATTCACGGCGGGAGACGTCAAAGAGAGGAAGAGCTTCGAGATGAGAGGGCGCGGTTACAAGGGATCGGCGCAGACTTTGAGAGCACACAGCGGGGCGGCCAGCTAACCTATCACGGACCAGGCCAGCTTGTCGGGTATCCTTTGCTGGACTTGGGGCGCACCGCACCAGCGATGCCGATTCGAGACTACATCTGCAAGCTCCAGCGCACCATCCAAGAACACCTTCGCGAAGAGCACGGGATCACACACGCACCGTCTGAGCATACCGGCGTGTTCATCGACGACGGAGACGGCCGGGGCGCAAAGACGAAAATAGCGAGCATCGGCGTGCAGGTCCGCCACCGGCTCACGACGCACGGGTTTGCTCTCAACGTGACGACGGAGCCGCTTGCATGGCTCGATACGATCGTGGCATGTGGTCTAGCAGACGTGAAGGCTGGCTCGATCGCCGGGAGGAGCAAGAAGGCTGCTGAGCCCGATGTTACCGTGGCCGCGCAGATCCCAGGTATCGTCCAGACGTTCGGGAAGCTTATGGGGAGAGACACGGTGAAATTGGACCTATCTGATGATGCAGAGGTATCCGAGGCCATCGCGAACTTGGAAGAAAAGTCACGGACGCTTCAACTGGATAATCCTGCCCTCGGAGGCCTACGCCTTCTTAACAATTCACCCTGCGAGGCATCATGACACGAAATCGCGTACATCAGGAAGACTCGCAGCCATACAATGTTTCGTGTGAGTCAACCTTCTGCTTGTGTCTTACTGAACGTGAGCTAGAAATGAATTCGGTAGAGTAACAAAAATTACATCTCGCTCGTCCTGATGTTCTTTCTGGGCGCAATCAACACGGACAGAAGGTCGTCTGATAGCTCAAAACCGCTTTCTGTCCGCTATACACATGCGCCATAGCCGTGTCAACGCTATTACCATGGTGTCCCTTACAAACGTGTGCGAGTCTTGATCGTCCAATTCATATACCACCTGGCATATGGCCCGGCATAGTTCAACGTAACAAGGAAACGAGATTCGCGAATCACGGGAAATCATACTACCCGATCGTCGAAGTTCATATCCATCCAGCGTCCACTATTTACACTCTTCTTCGATCTGCAGTATATATTTCTGTGGGGAGTCTGGCCCCTGATTATGTCCAGAATCATCCCTTTTGCTACCACCTCTGAGCTGCTTCGACGGCACGGAACTGGCACGGCCCACCGCTTCCGCGCAACTTCTGACTTCCATGCATGCTTACCCATTGAAGGACCCCCACTGGCTTCTGTCTTGCGTGCCGAGTCCGGCTATCTGTCCTGCGGGTGCGGGCAAATATAGCTGGTCTTTCAAATTATTTGTAAGATGATACCGTACTTCTTCTGCGTAATATTGCTCTTTTTGCTTGAAGGCGAAGGCACATCTCCGCGGTGCGGATCCTTACAATATCAGTTTGAAAAGTACATTTTTGAAAAGTAAATCGATTCTTCTTTCTGGACTTTAATCTTACAATCCAGGCCAAGGAAGTGGTATCTGAAGTACCTGCATACAACATTCTGGTGATAGGAGTCTGGAGGTTGGAAAGAGAGGGAGCGGAATGCATATCACCAGAGTCGGCATGACGCCTGGGTGGAGTCCGCGCTACTCGGGATCGAACTCGCTTCTTCATTCCTGTTTGATTTCGTATGCGTATTTCGGTGCTTAGGGCGCTTCGACGGCCGACCCCACGCCATATTATCTTCGTCGATGGACTCTGCTTCGAGCTGTCAAAGAGCCAAGTTCAGTGTTCCAACCCTCGACTGTGGAGGATAAGAACTCGAAAGCGTACCACCGAATCATCATCGCTCTGCGCGTACGCGTATGCGAGGCTGTCGACACTGCCGTCAACGTGCTTCGTCGGGGACTGCCGCTGGGAGTTTCTCCACATCAGTTTCTGCGCCGAGGTTTCGCGCGGGCGGCGAGATTTCTTTGGGAGGGAAGGGGACGTACGGAAGCGAACGCCCCGCACAGGCTTTTCCGGATCTTCTTCAGGATGCCTTGTGGTGATTGGCCGGGCTTCCCATCATACTGGCCAACAGGGTATTTGTGGTAGCTCTGTCCAAATATGGATTAGCACGTCAGTTCGCAGCCCAGATTATGAAAAGAGTACGAGTACTTACGGGAGCAGACTCCCAGGACGTTCGGTGTGTATGGCTACGATAGACAGTGGAGGACATGATGAAGCTGGTCAGACGGGGTAGATGGGTAGATCGTGAAGGCAGGGACGTGACGGAACGTATAGTTCGTAGCACGATATCGTCAAGCTTTAAGTACTATAAGCCAGCGGTCCGCACTCGGGGATAGAAGGCACACAGAAGGGAGCACCGATATCCTCAGAAGACTAGACTAATACAATAACTGCGGGCAGAGGGGGGACGGAGAGACGATGATGATGAATGGACCGGCGTGTGGGGAAGAAGGGAAGACGGGAAGAAACCAGGTCCACTCAGAATGAAGAAGTGCAAAAGGAAAAGGATGGGTGGGCCGACCAGGCTGTATGCTAGCTAGTGTGACCTGCTGACACGGACCCCTCCCTCCCTTTTGTTATTATACAATACATCATACATATACTTACGTGGATCGGCTTTAGCGAGATCTAAAGCGTCTAGGTAAGTAGGTACTTCGTGCTATCCAATCATCGTCGCGCGTAGAAGCAAAAGTATGTATGTAAAGTATATGTATGTACATTCCGCTCTCCTCGCTTGACTCCGACCTCCATTGGTCCAGTGCATCACATAACGCCGGCCCTATCCACAAATTTCGCAAATGCAAAATTACTACGTTCGGCCTATCTTCATTCGATCAGGCCGGGTGCTGCATTTCGGCTCGTAACTGCGATTTTTAAAAAAAAATCACGTTTTCGAAGTTATGGGGGGGGACTGGGAGCCAATCATCTAACTCTAACATGATCACGGAGGGATCGAAGAGGATGACTTGGAAGTGGAGGGGAGATGTTATTCTAGCTTGCTCGTCAAGTGAAGAAGTGAATTGAACAAACTCACTGCACGGCGCATCACTGAATGAACTATCACGAGACAGACGCACTCAGACGTTGACTCCAGGCTCCGGCATAAATTTATTTTCGCACAGTGCACAGTCAGAGAGGCCCGTGTCGGGAAGCATTGCTTTATAGTACGACCCCGTCGTGATGTATGCCATGCCATCATACCGAATACATCATACGAACATATTTTAGGCGAACAGACAAGCGCTGAACAATTTTCGAGAGTCGCGGAATGCCTCACCGTGAAGCCGAGAAAGTCCGTGTTGACTAAATCCTTATGAAGCCGACTTTAGGTTCCGCGCGTTACGATCGTACGTACAAGAATGTTGGTCCCCTAGAGAGTTCTAATTGGCTATTCAGCCCAGTTCAGCGCTAGTTCCAGATGAGGGGTTTTATAATTCCGTCAGCTTCGATCGATATTCAACTGAATACAAATGTCAGGGGAACTACATCATATACTTGATTCAGAACACATGAGCGAATCAAATGTACCCTCACATGATGATGCAATCACATCGGAACCAAAAAGGCGCAGGGGATGAAAGTCCTGAAAAATGAAATGGACGGTACACGATAGGCCGAATCGCCCGTTTCATGCTATGCCAACTCCGGCGTTGCATCCGCCACCGCTTTCATCCATCATTTTTCTTTTTCATCGCTCCGCAAATTAGATATAGTAATAGCACTGGAGCTTTTAATTCGGTGGCGTCCAATCCAAATCGAACGGTTGCCAGGACGTAACGTAAAGACACCCCGCAAGTTCGTCAACTCCAAGAAGGAGGACTCTGAAGCGGGAAACGAGAAGGAAGCTAGACGGATGAAATGAAGGAAGGTTTTGGGGGTTGGGTTAAGCTATTCAGCCCGACTTGCCGTGCCCGGGCGGCGAGCCACTCGAATCGTGCGTGGTAAGCCAGTCCAGTTCCTCGGATTGGATTACACATATCCGCCACTGTGGTTCATCTCCGAAAGGCACAGAACTGTTTTCTCGAACGGAATCGCGATTTTGTCGAGAGAACAAAAGCCCATAAACGGAGAGAGAGAGGAGCTTAGATGAAAGTTCCGAGCGGAAGGAACTCCGTTGTCATCCCTTCCTCTTGATGAAATTGTCAACGTGAATTAATGAACGGACCTGAGTGGAGGGTCATGAGTTCAGGTAAGAGTCGCTGGTAAGGTTCGACAAGTTGTGTTATGCCAGTGATATTGAAGGTACCAGACCAGGGGGTAGCTGACAAACGTTTCCACGGCTTATGAACGACGGTTTTGGCCTGTGGATTTACAACACAACACCTTCTGGATCCGTCTATTCTTGCTGGTACAAGAATATATTCTGGTGGCCTCCGAACCTTATTCAATTCACCGATCGCAGACTCCGGTGGCTCACGTTATCAGTCAGAATCCGGCACCCGACTGCGGCTGAAATGTTTCACCGCTGTTCACTTTTTTTTTGTTTCTCCCCTTTCTTTCTCGACTCTTCGTCTTTCTTCTGGGAGTCGGATTTAATCGCTGAGTACCCGCAGTCAACAAAAGAAACTTGCATCCTTGTTCTTCAACAAGTGAAATGTCTCTCTGCTTTGTGTCTTGACTGTTGGAACCATAACCTGAAACTGTATCCCGTCGGATTTCTTCACTCGAAACCCTTGCCTTGGCTTCATAATCATCGCCATAGTTTCATATCTCCTATGACTAGCCTAATATCGAAGGCCTACTTGTCTAGAGCTTTCAAAAGAGGACTTGTAGATAGCAGAAACTGACCGATATCCGAACGCGTCGGTGCCGTCAGTGATCAAATAGGAAAAATAATCCGAGTCTGAAGATGATCTGTGAGCGTCCTTCATGAATCCCGCTCTGAGTTCATTTACCGAAGAAAGGGAAGCACTTCGCGTTCGGCTCTCGATCCTTTGTCGCTTTTCTGATATCAGAAATCACAGCATTTCGGCACTACTCCTCCAAGAAAAGAATGCTCTCATGCAATTTCTGAGGAACGTGCTTCTGCTCGACTAAAAGCGGCTGATCAGCGGTGGCTCGCCCGCATTTGAAGGGAAGAACGTAGAATATGCACGTCATCGGACCTCCTGAACGATTACTCCGGCACCGATAGAGTACACAGTCAAATTCCAAAGGAGGGACTCCTTTCCCTTGGGATGGGGCCCCTTGTCGTAGACGAACGCCGTGAAGCGCATGCCGCACCTTTCGAATACCTCGAGAAGTCTCCGCTTATTACGTCGAAGGAGGAGGTCCTGAGAACGCAGAGCTTGCAAACCGGTTTTTCTTGAACCTGAAGGAGCGAGAGCTCCTCGGAAGTCTACTTCTTCAGCTTGAAGAGGGAATGCTCTAGACTTGCTTTGAGGTACTGTAAGTATGTGAAGTCGATCCTAATTGATTCCGAGTTATTATTGTTCTGATAAGCACTACGGCTCGCTCGCGATGCGAGCTCAAAAGAGCTCGGTTTGCATAAGAATAGATATCAAAAGCAAATTCCAGGTGATTCGAAGTAATTATTTTACATATGGTATTCTTCGACCTTTTAAATTTGGAGTCCTACGTGTCCGGTCGCGAACATAGATAACAGAAAGAACGGCTGAACTTGCTCGTTAAGAACGGTGCTTCTTGCGAGACGCAGGCCCCCAAGCGATGTTTTCGTCATCCATGTCCTCCGCCTGGATAGGAATCGGTAAATCATTCTATAAAGAGAACAATATCACTCACAAAATCTTGGGAGGGGCCTTTTGTCATGTTTCGGTAAGAGTCCTGGCTCGGACGTTTCTATAAATATGGTTAGGACGGTGAGTGAGATCCGAACATGAAAGGAGCGTACCAAATCGGACTCATAAGAGCGACGAAGACTAGACATCACAGAGAATCTGGACGATGAAGAGGATGCAACAGAGGATGACTGAATAGTACTACGTTAGACGAAAGCAAGTAAGCACGTTAATGTCCGTTTACCTTGATGCTCGAAGCAAGCGAGCTTGATGATGTCGGGAAGCCGTTCAACATTGTTGAGTAGATGAAGCAGAGGTAGCTTTCTACGAGAGCAAGCAGTCGACGAGGTTAGCTGATATGAGTCGTTGAGGAAGGCTAAGTCGTTGAGCTTCTGAGTATGATGAGCCGAACGGAGGCCAGCTTTATACTAATTTCAAGGCGCGGACCGTGCAAAATTAGCTCACGGATGCAACTTGGTATCAGCGGCTTTGGAGCGGCACCCCGGAGGTATTCGAGAGCAAAACTAGTACAGATCGAAGGGAAGCCAAGTTTAGAGTTCAGAAACACTGAGCATTTGTGGATCGCCAAGCTGCGGAGCCATCTCTCAAAAAAGCATCCCAATATACACTTGATGTGGTCTAGGCTATATCGGTTCTTGGCTAAAGCTGATACATGAACCATGTTACATTGCACCTAACAGAAGTCGGATACCAAGATCTACGGTGTCTCACAGCATGCGGTTGCGGTGAGTGAGCAGATGCCAGGCACATGCTCTTGAGCCATTCCGGATGTTTGCAGTGCTGTTGCCGAAACTCCAGACCGCGACGCTCTTAGAATGAACCATCGCAGAGCAGTTTGTTGATGCTCGTTCCTCAAATCTGACCATGTGACACACTCTATTTGCAGTTTTGGTCAGCACACCGCAATCAGTTTGGTGGTGTACACGGTGCTAGCAGCGTTAGGTCCGCTCCCGGAGCATGCTGACGAGCATCGGAAGTCTACTGAGGTGGTGATTTGTCCCTTTTGCATACGTCGCATGGAAGGAGAAACCTGAAAGGGCCGGTGATGGTGATGGTTCGATGAGAAGAAAGAGCCCAAAGAGGAGAAACGACGGATGTTTCTGGATCTAAAAGTTTCAAACTCAGATTAGCTCAAGTGAACAACTGCCGATCACAGTTTCGTATGTTAATAAATGTCATCGCGCTTCGTTCGTCCTTGCAGTATGATATCTTGATGTTTCGTTATCTCGAAATTGAGTATTGGCCCGCTTTCATCTTGATTGAAATCTTCGAGGTCAATTTTCAGCGATATTCTTTGCTGTTCGTCCTGCACGTTCGGGAGTAGTACTCATACTTTCGTTTGAAAGATGTTCTCATCGCATCCGGGAAATTTTCTTGTATATGTATGACGCTTGACAAGAACAGGCTATTTTAGTAGAGCGACGCGAGCGCGGCAGGAGTACGTTTCGCGAGAGTTCGATCAAGTGAGAAATCTCTGTTCTCATTACCAGCGAGTTCACTGGAAGAAGAAATCGCAATCGCTTCTTTCAGGAGATTCCCACCGCGAGAATAACAGGCTGTTCAGCCTCAGATTGCGCTTTGACATGCGCCAAGTACAGAGCATGCCCACACCTAATCCACTGTACTGGGCTCTTACCGAGATTTGCACTATGCTATTTTCCTTGGTCTCGGTTCATGGAAGACCGTACATCAGTATCAGTTCTCATGCTTAGAGCGCTAAATCACCAGTTGCCTTCCCAAATTTTCGCTCGAAGACTGTCTGGACGGAGAAGGATTCGCCTGCGCATAAATTTGCACTTTCCTAGCTGAGTCGTGTATGAAAACTTCAGTAGCAAAGATGCCATCAGTTTTAACAGTGTTAGGTAGAAATGGGAAAGCCACACCTAATCTAAGTTGAAAATCCTTGTCAAATAAGGTCTCTGCTGGCACAAGTCTTGTCCTGTCCGACGGTATTCAGTTTTGATACGTTTTACTCCACCACGAAGCACTTGGGCAGTAGATACTTTTGCAATCCGACGAGTCTTGGGCGTACTTCGACTCGGAGCACTTTCTGCGGCGGATTGACTACGACATTACTCCCACACGTCTGTCTTGACGTACATGTGAACGGGAACCCAGTAGCATACAATGGATAATGTCGGGTCCACGGATGGAAAGAGAGACGTTATTGTCTTAGAAATATTCTTGGCATACGAAACGCATCTATTTTAGTAGGTGTCGTGAGAATGTAGCGATATCGCAGGTTTGTCACCGTTTGGGAGGGCTGATGGGAAGTAACGATTCGTGCTGAGATCCCGAGGGCCAGGGAATTTTTCTGAGTAGGTTATTTTGTCTGGAATCATCGTGAGCTTGACCGTAGATAAGCTTGTGCGCAAACAACTCAGCAGGGGACACTGTCGTGCTTAGGACTTGGTGGTGAAAGAGAGAAAGGGCACGTGATGCGTATTGTAACTTTGGTATGTGAATTGAGTCGGAGATCAAATTTTGGATATGCTGTGTCCGAGTACCTTAGAGATCGACCATCACGACCAACGGGTGCAACGGATTATCATGGATGAACTCGCTCAAGACCTGGCAAATTACTTGATCGACAGATTGAAAGAGTGAGGTTTCGCATTCATTAACTCACCTGTAAAGCCAATTAGCCTGTCGTCCAGAATCGACAACTTTTCCCGTTTACTCGTTGGCATCTCGGGGATCCCAGCGAGCGGGAAATCCACGCTTGCGGAGCTCGTCGTGAACAAGGTCAATGAAGTCGCACATAACTCCGATCCTTCGTTTCCAGGACCTGGGATCCTCATCGGTCTGGATGGTTGGCACCTGACGCGAGCTCAACTCAACGCAATGCCCGACCCGAAGCTTGCTCATGATCGCCGTGGCGCACATTGGACATTCGACGGGAACGGATATGTTGCATTCGTAAAGTCCTTACGTGGACGTCTGTCAACAGACTTGGCGAACCAAAGAGTGATCAGAGCTCCGATTTTCGACCACGCCACAAAAGATCCCGAGCCGGATACAGTAGTGGTTCTGCCTGCTCACCGGCTAGTAGTCATCGAGGGTCTATATACTTTCCTTTCTATTGATCCGTGGGAACGCGCCGGAGAGCTGCTGGATGAGCGATGGTTTATTGATATTGACATCGAGGAGGCAACGAGGAGGCTTGTAAAACGGCACGTTCTCACAGGAGTCGCAAAAGACATGAAGGAGGCACTCTGGAGGGCAGAGACAAGTGATATGCCAAGTGAGCAAATTGATTCCGTTAAATGCACGATGTTCTTCCTCAATTTGCATAGATGGTCTGTTTGTTATGGAGAAAATGCTGGAGCCTACACGAAGAATAAAAAGTCCTAATGACCCATTGTTCAGAAATGCGGTGGAACACGAGCCGGAGTGATCGACGTGCCTATGTCGTTGGATCAATTTGCGATACATCTATTCTCGCGAGCTTGCGCTATTGCCTTTGGCTTGAAGCCAGCTGTAACCAGCTATATATCTAATGCCTATTCGGGAAATGCAGACTCTTCTTTTTCAGTTACGACGTACTGTCGCATGATCTCTATCGCTGCGCTGTCGCCTCATCAATATTCCTTTTCCAATCGCCGTACAGAAGAGAAGCTCGATACGGTTGTAGACGGAAGTAACGATATGCTGATAGTAGCCGCAATCCTACATAAACGTTATGTGTCTCGCTTCAACTTCCTCGTTCTGAACCCAACCAGCAGACAACATGACCTCGGGCTCTGAAAACAGCTATTTCCCGGCGCGAGGGGCCGTCTTCAACATGCAGGGTGCGACAATGAATATATTCTCTATCGTTCTTGCGCTCCTAGCTTCTATGGGCGGATTTATTTTCGGCTATGATACGGGACAAATATCAGGTGACATTCATCTCGCTGAAATTCATTTTCCAATGAAAAATCCTTCCTAAAACTGCGTAGATATCCTGCTTATGGATGATTTCAAGCAACGCTTTGCTGAATGCGACAGGGGGTCATGCACTTTTAGCGATGCCCGGAGCGGTATTATTGTCGCATTGCTCAGTATCGGGACGCTTATCGGCTCTTTAATCGGTGCACCGTGAGGCATATTTATGTTACATGCGAACGATGGTCTACATATATACCGACTGATTTCAGAACTTCCGATTTCTGTGGACGACGTGACGCAATGTCAATAAACTGCGGAATCTTCACCGTCGGCGTCCTGTTCAAATCACGTCCTTTCGCTTCTGGTTACAATTTGCAATCGGGAGGTTTATTTCTGGTTTAGGCATCGGAGGGCTCTCCGCCGTCGTTACCACATATATAGCAGAGTGCACGCCTCCGCAAATCCGGGGCTCACTGACAGGAACTTACCAGCTCTTCATTACCTTTGGGATCCTCATTGCATATTGCATCTGCATCGGAACCCGAGGGCTCAGTGGGTCAGGCTCGTGGCGCATCGTTGTAGGACTGGGATAGCCTTTGCGCTTTCCTTGGCATTAGTATTCAGTTCATGCCTGAATCGCCCCGCTGGAGTATCCTCCATGGTGATGCGAATGCCGCTCGGAAGGTGATATCCAGAGTGAGATCTCTGCCCGAGGACCATCCGATCGTCAACAGCGAGCTGCAGGAGGCCCTGAGAAGCGTAGAAACTAAAGCTCACAAAAGTACCGACTCTAATGAATCTTCGTCCGACGACAATGAAAAGAAAGAGAAAGTTCAAAGCTTCTCAAACGACTGGCTTTCTTGTTTTAGAGGATTTCGTGCGGGTTCATCTCGCCTTGGCTACCGAACTGTCCTTGGTATGGCCCTGCAGGGTTTGCAGCAGCTCACAGGCGCGAATTATTTGTTCGTCGCCGTATCTTTACAATCGTAAAAGTTCATCACCTCATACATTTATGCAGCATCTATTACGGCGCGACAATCTTTCAAGCGGTCGGGGTCTCGGATCCATACGTCACGCAAATCCTCATCGGAGTGGTCAACTTCGCTTGCACTTTCCTCGGGCTGTATGTATTCGAGCGTTTTGGAAGGCGCATACCTTTGATTTTCGGAGGGGTGCGGCAAAGTCTTTGGCTGTTCGTTTTCGCAGCAGCTGGGACAGCGAAAGAGCCGTCCGAAGATAAAGCTATAGGGAAATTGATGATCGTTTCTGCATGTCTGTTCTTCCTTGGGATGGCATCTACATGGGCGCGTGAGTTGTCTCCTTAGATCTCCTGGTTATTTTATGACCAATTGACGCTTTGCCTGATATTATAGCTGGAACATGGATCGTAATTTCCGAATACTGTCCCACTCATTCTCGCGCGAAACAAGTCGCTCTATCGACTGCCTCAAACTGGCTTTTCGTACGTCTGCTTGCTTTTACATCCTTTGCTTCCCCTACTAATTCAGCTGGTCCTTCTAAACTTATTATAAAATATATAGAATTTCCTCCTAGCTTTCTTTACGCCAATGATCGTCTCTGCACTCAACTTCCGATATGGGTGTATTTTCGCAGCGTGTAATCTTACCGGCGCAATCGTTGCATATTTCTTCGTCTACGAGTCGGCTGGAATGTCGCTCGAGAATGTTGACCTTGTGCGTCCAGATTTAGTTTCTTATTATCTTGTACCAGAACTCATTTCGTTATCGTATTCTTGCCATCGTTTTTATCAGATGTACCGCGATGCTCGAACGACACCATGGACATCTCGAAGGTGGGTACCACCCACAACAGAACAAAAGGGATGCAAATTTTTGGGTATCGACTCCAAAATGAGTGAGGAAGGACACTAGTTGAAGATACACATCGCCAGTTTTGGTATGCCCACACGTTTGAATGTAAAACAAATATGATGTTTTGATCCATGAGATATTACAAATATGCTGATATAATTTGTGTATATCCGTCCGCATAGTCATAAGTCCAAAAACTCAACTAGACAGACGTGCGAGCTACCCGTATGCACAAGAGCGTCGTGAACACACCCATTGCGAAGGCCGCTACCAGCCTTGTACCCGCGTTCGCATTTACCATGGCACTCTTCTCCGCGTCAATGGCATCTCCATCCTGGGCAGCATGCCCGTTTCCGACAGCATAGCTCTGCTTGCGATGTAACTTGACCCTCTCCTCGCTCTTCTTTCGCTCTTCTTCCTTACTCCAGGCGTTGGTCGGAGTCTCCTTCGAATCTGGTGCACACTGTACACTCGGCAGGCCGTCAATGCTCTGAGTGTTCTTCGTAGCCCAGTACTCTCGCATTCCTTTGTCAGAGCGGGGGTTTTCCGAGTTCGGATCAGTTTTGGCCTCGACTCTCTGGAAGTATTCAAGCAACTGCGTCCGATCGCCTTTGAAATCATAGTATGGAACAGAATAGCCACAAGACTATAGAATGGTTCCAGTTTCAAGCAAATAAGTCGGTCATGATTTAATAACTCACCGATCCAACTTTGTGGATATCTATCATAATAACGGACCTCGATCCAGGTTTGCGGATTTCCTTTGGAATCAATTCCTCATATTCCGGAGTGCCGAATTCATATACCGTGCCTGAACAGAGATGTGTGTGTCACTTGACGAAACAGTTGAGTATAGAAGGAAAAAGGTCAACCTGTACCAAAGAGCCTGACTATTCGAGGTGGACCCTCAAATGCAGTGAACATTATCGTAATGCGCTTATTTTCACGTAAGTGAGCAATCGTTTCGCTTCCTACCGGCACGATCGTAAACCATACGTTCTCAACTTAAGTAAGTGTCGAAACGGTAGGAACACGTACCGCTGCCCGTCAGATCTTCATACCAGACCTTGTTGGGTCCGACAACGTGAAAGCAGTCATAAGCGCCCTTGGGCGAGACATTTACATGGCCACTGGGAGATAGAGGTGCTGTAGCCACGAAGAAAAGGTGCTGCCTTTGAATCCAATCAAGGAGATTCTGAGGGCAAGAGTCGTAAAATTGACCCATGTCAGCTATATCGCGCAACTAACGGTGGATGTATTGAGAAGATGATGGTCGGAACCAAGGAACGAATGACTAGGAAAGCGTTTTAATCCCGATAGGTCGGGCTGGGGCGGTGAATTGTGGGAACAAACCATACTATGCTGCCGAGAAGCCAATCGGGCTTATTCATCTAATCTTATCAGAAAGGGTCTATATATATTTCGCATGACAGTCTTCTCGGGTCGTCCAACCATATTTTTGATGTACGTGTCGTGCTGTGTAGCTTCATCAGCATGCGCGTATAAGATCTGTCAGGCTTAATGTTCCCAATTCCCAGACAAAGATAGGCAAGCATCCCTTCTCAACTGGTTCATCTTTATTATGTCCCCTCAATGAGTCCGCATCACATCTTTTGATCAGTATAAGCTTGCTCAAAAGAAGTGATCAGCAAATACGAGTACGACCAGAAGGGAGCTTTGTAGACAAGCCATGATTTCTCCCCTTGAAGAATTGTCGAAACTGTGAGAGGTTGGGAGCTTGGAGTCTATCTGATGGAAGCCGCTTATCCGGTTCTATAAAACCAACATTTATATTTTTACCAATACTGTGCATTCCAGTGATAGCTAGCACTGAAGCTTGAGTTTTGCTCAAGCATTGCCGCGAATCGCCAAATACTTCCTCCGAATGTCCCTGTCAAACTTTCTCACCAGGTTCTCGATGTAGCCATCGTCATTGGCTATCTTGCCATGTATCTGCAGTAGCAAACGCGTATACGGAGTCTCGGGTTTGGTGTTTCCAACGCCAGGGCAAAGATAGACACGAGTCGTTTCGTCAAGTCTGCAACTATCAGATTCCCTGATGAGCCCGAGCCAAAGCCCGTGGCCTGCATAAATGGGGACCTTCGACGGCGTTACCGTTCAGCACGATAACAATAAAAAAGAGGAGAAACCTCACTGTGGTAGGGTCGACTGTCGGGCACAGTACGAGCGCGAGGTACCACTTGCCTTTGTACATGTGCCAAACGATGTTGTAAGGCTAACCACGAGGTGAAGTCCGTCAGGATCTGTCACCTCCGCATGATTGAGAATGGGGGAGCTTACTGCCGGCTCAAAATAATATGGCTCATTTGGCACACGGGGAAAATGGAACCCATCCACGTCAGGACAAATACGTTTGAGGGCTTCGACGGCGCGCTCTGTCTCGGAGTATTCGCTGTTATCCATACGTCTTGAAATATAAAATGAAGTGGTCGAGATAATGTGTTGAAGGGTCATTCCGCTCATCTTCTCGATAATTTATATGATATTCGAGCTGTGGCATACGTACTCTTTGCTTCAAAGCTCATCGTGCTTTGACCGAGTGGCGGAGCTGCTTGGATTAATGGGACCAAGATAGCGGACAAAGCTTGCCTAATCGAAAGAAATATGACTACGATGCCCTCCATTCTTTTCTCCGATCTTGCAACTTTGTATCGACTCGATTTTCCCTTCAAAGAAGAAAAAAGCGAGATTAGTCGCTGCTTGATCGATATCTCGCGCAAGGTCGTTGAATTATAATGCTGGCCCATATTTGTTGCGGTGTAAGGACTCGGATGAACGGATGAGCCGGTAGAGGCCCTTGGCATTTAGACTTGCCCGAGCTCCTTCCCGGCTTCGACATCGTCTTTCTGATTATTTTTTCATATGAAATCTTTCGCAGAGGACTAGTGGAGACCACTGGTTGATGGAATTTAGGCCAAGAAACCTCGTTGAAGATATGATTACCTAATATTATCTACATTCGTCCATTCTGCGTTTAGCCGCGTTTATGAAACACAACCACCATCAACGAGCACTCTACATATTCAGAAAAATTGCGTTCTGGAAGTCCTCCACCATTTTTTGAATCCGACTATCGTCATCGGATATCTTCTTGTATAGTTTCAGAAGTAAGCGAGTGTATGCATCGTCGGGCTTTGCATTTCCGCGAGACGGACAAAGGTAGACGTGCATCTTTTCGTTTCGGTCTCTTGGGTTCCAACCCTTGATCAGTCCAAGCCAAATTTTATGCTCAGGGTATTCGTTGTCCTGGTTTGTTTCCGGAGGAAGGTTTTCCTTCCCCTGTTTCCTTTTCTTCGTCTGTTTTGGAAGAGAAAGCACGGGGAGGGAAGAGTAAGTGTGAGAAAAGACGGGAAAGAGAGCTGATGCAGCAGACTGACAAGTTGGTCCGGCGTGTCTTTGGCTTGTCCCAATACCAGTGCGGGGTACCACTTTCCATCATGACTCCAGTACCATACGACACTGTAAGTCTAGCCACAACGCATACTCATCAGACTCAGGTTGCCGCAGCTACCAGCTGAACTCACCTGAAATTCATAAGGATAGGGTGCCGCTGGAGCCCGAGGAACGCCTTCGCCAACCCATGCTTGCTCTAGCTCCGTCGTAATGGCGTTGTTGTCGAACTGGTTATGGCAGAGTGCGGGCATCCTTCTGCGCGTCGCGTCGATCAAAGGCTTAGACGTGGTGGGTAAGTGGATAGGTTCGGCTTATACCTGCAAGTAGTTGTCGTTTCTTACTTGTGTGGCCGTTGTGGCGCATTCTGGAAGGGAAAAAATGATCGTGTGCTTTGTTGTTGTATTTACAGATTGTGGCTCTAGTTTCCATCCTATCTTGCCCACATTCTTCGCCGATGTGGTTCAAGCCACGACTTTTGCTGCTGAATAACGTTGTTACCTTGGAATACTCACCGAATTATAGGCCCATATATGACCCGACCAATGGAACAGCAAAGCTAGTCGAGCTCGTTCAAAATAACTTTATTCATGCCAATTGACTTCGACAGTGCATTTGAGTAATGCACACTTCAGAGGTCTTTGGATGAAGTGAGTATGCTTTCATGTTCACCTCCTGCTCTCTACATATCATGCATGATGGTAAATTTGAAATGATCTGGCCTGACTGCGTGCATCGTCGTTCGGTAGTTTGCTGAAGATCTTCAGTAGCGTACGCGTGTATCCATCGTCAGGCTTTGTGTCTATGGGGCAGAGATAGAAATGGATATTTTTCTTCGGACTCTGCGGATTCAGACCCTTTGTAATCGCTAGCCATTCTTTGTTTGCAATAACTCCGCTCTGCTAGAACATGCAAAATATAGGGTAGATGAGAGCGAAGAAGACACTGACAGAATACTCCTCTGATCTAGCCGGATCCAGCACGAGTACAGACTAATATCACTTGTTCTCATACAAATATCGTGCGACGCTATACGTCCGCGTATTTGAATACATGTAGAGATGACGCTGCCTTTAGATCATAAGGATAGCCTTCTTCCGAACATCGAGGCCCGTTCTGACCTGGACAGATGCGTTCAAGTCCTTCTTTGCCGCGGAATAAAGAACGCTGTTTCGATACAGGTGGGACATAGTGTCAGACAGAGAACTGTGCTCGGAAAGGGATGCTACAACGAGAAGCTGCAAGTCTACGAGATCCATCATTCCTATCACTTTCTAAATTTCATATCGTTTCAGAGTCGTGACCGGCGCGCTACGCAGTATTCTACGAGAAGGCCTGAAAGGGCCTGAGTTATTGTCATTGTTGTCAAAGCTACAATGAGCAAAGCCCAGAATTATCGTAGAATTATGGTCAGCGATATCGATCCTGCAATTTTCTTTGGCGAACTCGGGCTTGCTCACCTTCGTCGGAACCACGGTTGTCTACAAGCTGAGGTGACAATGAGAAAACCATTAGTGCGAACTCACTTTCCCGGAATTCTGGCCATTGATTGTGAAATAGCCACGACGTTATAAAGGTCCCAATAGTCACGAAGCGAAGGTAAACGTAAAAGGACGGTGATTGGTTACTGTGGCTTCAGAGGTAGCTTAGTAATCTTCCAAAAATAGCAAGAAATCGCGTGACCCGCGCGTCAGAGAGAAACCAGTTGCCTGTCTTGTCCACAACCGCATACGACTCTACACACATTCACCGGCATCGCGTCGACGATGAGCGATGGCCGCCAGCGACGGCGAGCTGACAACAGAGAACCTTTGGAAGATATCCAAACAACAGCATCGTCACAAAGTAGTAGTACTGGAGCTCATTTTCAAGCTGTCTCTAGGGCCATTCTTGCCCCCTTTCGCAGAAAAGCTGACTCTAATAACCTATTGACTCAACGTACGTCGTCAAAATACTTGGCAATAAAAGCTCTGGTTTGCGCCTGGCTAACCGTTAATTAAGTGGCACCTGTTCTTATGACTCCGAAAATGATTAGTAGTGCAGCGTCCAGCTCCTCGAAATCACGGGGGTCACTCGGTGCGACGGATGCACGCATGGATATAGCTGTTCTTGGTCGAGCCCCATTGCGCTTCGGTCTGGGGACGCGCCGCATCACGTCGACGGACCTCCAGGTAGCAGAAGCGAATGCTGAGCTTCTTAACGAGGACGTGCCCGAACCAGCTGGTGTCGCATCCGACGTCAGTTTGCTTCGTGGCTTCAAGGCCACAATTCCGAGTGCAGAACGGGGGAAAAGTCGCCGTCATCAGATGCGCAACGTCAATACGGTCCATATTGGTCTTAAGAAGCTCGGTACAAATGCGAGAGGATTGTTAGCAGAAGATGCCTATCATGATCACGAGAGCGGTAGTGACGACGATCTCGTAATGGTAAATGCGCATCCAAAGAAACG
Organism: Phlebopus portentosus; assembly: GCA_037892935.1. NCBI lineage: Eukaryota > Fungi > Basidiomycota > Agaricomycetes > Boletales > Boletinellaceae > Phlebopus > Phlebopus portentosus. The sequence goes on from JAYXKI010000001.1 coordinate 4,312,505, forward strand.
ACGCGGGCGTAGTACACGTGAGAGCTTGGGAGCAAGCGTTGCCTTAGGGAAAGAGGAGCTGCGTCGCCAGGAACAAGAGATTCTTTTTGACAAAGAAAATATTCACGTCCGACGCACACTCATGCTAGCGGAAATTTCGGAAATCACAGCCAAAGTAGATTCCCTAGAAGCCATTCGCTCCCAGCTCGAATCTGACCTTCTGAAATTGAAGGAGGACGAATTAGAGCTCGACGACGAACGTATGTTCCCCTGTGGTTTCCGCGAATTTATTCTGACTTCTGGCTATAGTTGAAGGTGTACGGGACCGCAAGGCAATCGAAGAGCCGAACGGCCAAGCAAAACATGTTGACCAGAGCTCAAGGCGACGAAAAGGACCCGTGTTTCTTCCGTCGGAACACGACGACCTTCCGCCTGGTGTCGCCTTTCTCACGCTTCCCACCTCCCAAAACGCTCCTATCGCCGCACTTGACTTTTCGGAACCATATGGAACTTTAGTCTCTGCAGCCTCAGAAAGTGATGATGACCCTTCGCCTCGCGTATGGGATATGCTTGAGATCGAGGAAATTGGGCGATTGCGAGGGCATAGGGGGCCTGTTCGTGCGCTGCAAGTCGAGGATCACGTTTGTCTAACAGGTGGTGAAGATGGTGCATTACGCGTATGGGATTTGAGACGCGTAGGCGATCAGGATTGCGAGCTCATCAATCTTGCGGATATTCGCGAGGAGCAAGACGATGATAGCACAACTTCATGCATCCGCAACGGAACCGGAAATGGGTCGATTGTATCCGGGACAGACGGGCCTTGCGCACGTGTACTGGAAGGTCATAGCAAGGCCATTTCAGCGCTCTACTTCGAGGAGAATTGTCTCGTGAGCGGTGCATCCGACAAGACTTTGCGACAGTGGGACCTCACCACGGGTCAATGCGTCATGACGATGGACATACTTTGGGCTATTGCCCATCCATCTGGTTCGAGCATGAGCGCGTCAGCGTCTGGCTTGCTTTCTGGTGCTGCGTCTGCCATTGGGAACTTTGCTGTATCGATGCCTCCTCGTTCGGACGGGAGCTGGGACATGTACCAGGATTTCATCGGTGCTGTGCAGTTTTGGGGATATGGACTTGTGAGCGGTAGCGGAGATGGCGTGGTACGGATGTGGGACAGTGCGTTCTTTCTTCTTGCCGCTTTCTGTAACATTAGATTTAATTGCTGATTGTTATTTTGTGACTCCAGTGCGCACTGGCCAAGCACATCGAACACTCTTAGGTCACACAGCACCTGTGACCTGTCTGCAGTTTGACCAACTGCATATCGTCACCGGCAGTCTAGACAAGTCCATCCGAGTAAGTACCTCAGCCTTCTTTCGGTGATCAAACTTAAGTTCAAGTTGAATTTATGCTGTATAGATATGGGACATCCGAACTGGCGGTATCACTGACACGATCAAATTCGATCACGGTGTGACTGCGCTACAGTTCGATACGCGGAAAGTCGTTGCTGCTGCAGGCGAGAATGCCGTGAAGGTGCGTTTGCATCTCTTCGTTCCCTGGTCCAGATTTCGATTTTTGCGTCCACTAAATCGGCTGAACAGATCTATAACCGCACAACGAGGCAAGCTTCCTCCCTCGTCACGAACGGGCACACAAGACCCGTGGAGCGGCTGCGATACATGGATAGGTACCTCGCGACAGGAGGACTGGACTCGACGGTTAAGATCTGGGCGTTATAGTAATTGTTTTTTTACATTACTCAGCCTGAATGGCTTGACTACATCTGTCATACCGACGTTTCCTCGTCGATGGCCACGCTGCAAGTAGTAATAGGTAATATTTTATCAAAGGTCATGCCTTCACAGAAACGCTTTCTACTACCCGCTTTCCTTTATTTCTTTATTTTCTATTCAACTTCCAATAAAGACCGAGACTCTTGCACTCATAATGTCCATTCCCTTAACAACTGAAGACCTCGCACGTGTATATTATTACATACACTTTCAATATCCAATACAACCAATAGAATTATGCTGCATAGTTATCTCTTGGTCGTTGACGGGTTGGTCGGCTTCAAGAAGAATATGTCTTGACCTGATGCGGTCCTGCGCCGGTCCAGTAGCTCTTCTCTCAGGTCCGCACCATGGCAACTTCAGCAAATAAGTTAGTGTCGTTAATTCTTATTACTTGAGAGATGGTGTACGCATGCCAATATGAATAAAATTACATCGATTCTTGATCTTTACTTTTACACAAGGGCATCAGGAAGTCAGAAAAAGAAGAAGTCATGAGTTCGTCTGCGTATGCGCATTTCGATCCCAATGAAAGTCGAGCGTGATGTCGATGCCGTACGGTCGAAGATCGTAATACGGTCGCAACAGCTTCAAGCGCTGCGTCGGCGTTGGTGAGGTTGAGAAGTCGGTTATGGGAGACGCTTCAGGGTCAGTATGCTGCGACTCTGGAATGTTTGGTTCCCCGAAGGGGGTTACAGTTGGTTCGGACGGACTGACCACTGAGGGACAAGGTGGAGATGAGGGTTTGAGTCGGTATTTCGGCGTGCTTGCTAGTGAGGCAGTTGGGAATAACAGCTCGCGCAGGCCACGGAGGGAGAATGATGAGCCTTCATAAGTACCATCCACATTATCGTCCGTACCAGTCGCCCTTTCATTGGATCCAACCTCCTCCGTCGAATCCTCCCTGTCCGAGAGACTCTCCCTATTCTCCTCTACAGCATTCTTTGCGCGCATCTCGATGGCCTTCCTCGCAACTAACACACTCTCCATCTCCCATCGGCTCACATCCGTCGGCTCGAACAGCCCACTCCGCGAGAAAATGTTGCACCAGCACCTATCCAGGAGCTGAATCGCCGGTGGGAGGAGTCCGTCCAATTTCGTACTCCCATTCGATGGTTTTAGCTCCAGATGTGCTGAAAGGGACGAAGATGGATCCTGATTAGAGTTTGAGGTATCAGGTAAAGACAAATTCGCCAATATCGCCTCCCTAAAGGTCGTTGCATTCCCCACTGGCCGACTCAGCGGCGAGTCGATCGGAACGGCTTGCCAGTAACATGACGAAGTGAAAAGCGCGGTCAAGAGCATCATGCAGTAAAAGCTGTTCATTCGAGGACGATAAACTCAATAAGCCTCGATGAGAAAGATGAAGGACGGACCATGGTCTTGCATGAAGGAACATCGAGATTAGAAAGACCGCCAAGAAATACGGAGGCGCCGTTGGTAGAGGTAAGATTACAAGTGGTAAGAACCATCGTGTACACCTAACACGTATGAATTGAATAACACAGTAAGTTCAAAGAAATCATGAACACGCATACCACATCGTCGCGATAACTGATGGGGAGAGACAGGAGGGACGTGGCTGTGACACATCCCGTGTCCTGAAACGCGTCCTTGTTTGCTCTTGTTTACTGCCTTGGTTTTCTTCATCCTGCATCCTTCGTCTAAAATGTCTGAAATCAAGACAACTAGTCGATACTGACTCTTTGGATACAGTTCGGATTATACGTAATATAGATGCTCTACGGTATGTCGTGCTGGACGGCTGAGGATAGATACAAACCGACAAGGTGGCCGTGCCCCGAAGACAACTCCCTAGCCACACCCACGACAGACAAGAGACGTACACAACCAATTCATGCATAGTACATCAGCCGGCTCTGTAACTTGTTTACATCATAAAACTTCCATTCCTGCTCATTATACTCCGCGTCGCTGCTGCCCATCGAGCTCGGCATTGACTGGTTGTCCTTATACTCGATATGGATGCCTGCGCGTCTGCATGCTAACTGGTATCTACCGGTCATCTTAAATAGTAAAGTGGCTTTTGAGAGAAGACATACGTGAGCATCTAGAGACGTGCATGTAAGTATAAGTACAGTCTCGTATGGCGACCCGAAGGCTGATGCACTTACAGTAGACAGGAGCGGGTACGGAAACTGCGCGGGTCGCGCGTGCAAATGTATGGCAGAGACCAAACGTTATGGACTGCAATCTATAATCTACCTTATAAAAATCCGGAATGAACGAAAAAAATTTAAAAACACACGCGTCCGTGGAAAGGTTGTTTTCATCCATAAGGACCATATAGTGCGCAGGTCTCGATGCTGAACAATATAGTAAACAGTTACCGTCAGCAATCTAGTCCCCTTCTCGGAAACCAATATAACCGGCACTCACTTCCAATCAACCCAGCATGCGACTGGAGGAAGAAATCATACATGTGCGGACTCGTGATTCGTGGGTCGTCCGTTACGAAGCCAGATGGACAATTTTCCGAACGATCACCTTGTCCACGTTCAGGGAAGAACCGAATATGATGCCTCTTTCCGACTACGATGTACGTGATTTTCGGAAACGAGCTTGTCACTCGCAAGTCCTTCCAAACTTTCTGGATGCCAGCTTCTCATGAGTGCGTTAGATCGACCGCTTTTGTTATGTGCTACTATACGTACCCTTAATCGCTTCAATCTCCAGCTTACCTACATTCACGAGCTCCCCGTCCGAAAGCCCATCACGGTACACAAGAATGCGCTGAGGAAGGAAAAAATTATTGAACGTCGCCCGAACGTGGACTCCAAATCTATTCATCGCCGCCTGTCATTTGGCGCTGGTAAGCACCACGATTAAATTCGAGCATGGAATGAGGAACTGACGTAGATCATCTTCGACAGATCTTGTACGATCTCCAACCTAGGTGGCTGACTTGAACATAGTGGAAAATATCGACTTGCGTTCGGGTCGACAGAATAGACCATTGAAGCCATCGACGGCCGGAAAATACCAGGACCCGGATGTGAGACGTCCAATCCTACAATGGGCGGATGCAAAGTATCTGTATGAGAAAGAGGAACTTCGCTACTGCTACTTCAACAGTAAAGGACTCACCGACTACCATCGTGGCTTCGCCGTTCCTCGGACTATAGATCCATTCCAGTCCTTCTTTGATCGGAACGAAGTTGATGCCACCCATCTTAGCGTTAATCCTAAGTCAGAGACAGTAAATCAGCGAGCACCAGAGGTTAAAACGCAAAAGGAGTACTTCAGAGTGATGTTCGTAACATATTGGTCAACAAGTCCCGAATTCCGCTTGTCCATGACTTCTAACGCATCCCATGACTACGTTTTCCCACATTGCTACAGTTGCGCACGACCAGAAGCAAAACAAGAGAACCTACCAGACATTGTGTGATAACTCCTGGGCTAGCAGTAGTATCTCCCACTCTCTTGATCTCCTCGTGCAAGACGCTCTTTCCGCCTCCAGGAAGAAAAACAAGAATCAAGAAACTTTGGAGGTCTTCTAGACTGAGTTTCCGTTTCTCGATAGCCTGGACTTCCGTGAGTAACTCTTGCAAGTGCTTCATATGTGAGTAATTTAGGTCGTCAGTAGAAAAATAGGCGCCATGACGCGTAAAAACCGTACCCCCAATTTGTCGGCCTGAGGATTCCTCTGGTGAATCACAGGTCTTCTCCGTTCTATCCGACTCGTGTCCACTCCTAGAAAGGTAGTCAACGACGCCATCCTATGCATCAATGCATGCATATGCCTCACCAAAGAACTTCAGACAATTCTGGATTTGTCTAAGAATTTTCGCCGCAAAATTTACGTCGCAATCCCTTTCATATACCAACGCTGCCCAGCATTTTATGGTACATGGCTGCCAAAACGGAGTACAATCTCTCTTCTGAAACTTCCAAGCACCGTCTTTTGGTTTCTGCCACGAAATTGGCTAAGTAATATGTTCCATATTGGCGATAGGATATGAAAATTACCTTGACTAGTGCTTTAAGGCGGACGTCTGGGGGAGGTAGTAGTCTTCCGCGGACAGAGACAAGATCACGATCAACGTGCAAACCAGCAGAGTTCAAGGCGGCTGGATTAAATGCCTGTATCGTAACTATAAGCATCTCGAATTCAGGGCTAGTTTTAATGACAGGATTTACCTGAAGGTGGCTCTTTATCTTAGCCATGCGCTTATCGGGCGGGAGCGTGCTCATCTCATGGATCTGTTGGTGGATCCTCTGATTCATTCTGCGCCGGTAGAATTGTCCCTCGATGACTTCAAGCACCTCGAAAGGTATTATTTCAGTCCTGTCGGTGTTCTCTCTGTACCTGTCCTTCTTTATAATGCGTATACCTGGGAACGTGGGAAATCGTAGGCGGTAATTATGTGCGCGAAAGAAGAACTCCTTGATCATAAACTTCATCACGAAGAGAACGGAAGAAAATATGTCGTCAACCTACTGCGACTGTCGTTTCTGTCCCGTCTTCGAGGTTGAATTTTTCTTCTCCTGCCCTGGGAACAATATCTTTGATCGTCCTTATACGTCCGATTTTCCCTCCTTTCTTCTGTCTTACTCGAACTTTCTTTAGGGCCGAAAGAAGTTTTGCGACATTGTCTGTGCGTGAAAGGTCACGACAATTTGAAAGCTCCAGAAGCCTTGCAGCGACAGTTATCAGATTACCGCTCTCATACCTATTTTCCCAGTCAGGTTCGAAAACCTCACAATGACAGAGATGAGACACTCACATTATCGCTGAGCAGACATCCACGTTAAGAAGCAGGTGCTCCCGAGCAAGCCGAACGCTCCTATTTCGATGTCAGAAAACTTCGGTCAAGGTAAAAACGGAAGGTCAACTCACGCGAAGCATCCGCGGACGAACAGTAAACCCATTGTTACAGATCGCTTGTCGGTCATCGAATACATCGTGTTCCTCGTCGCAACTTTCCTGAATTCCCTGCATGTTATAAGGTCTTTCAGTATGCGAGTTTCAGTTGTCTGCGCGATTACCTACGGTGGAGTTGAGTTATGCAGAAGCAAGTTCATGATCTGCTGAGCTGTCAACGCGGAATCCGAGTGGTATTGATGAGTAACGAGAGACTCGAAGTCTCTGCAGCTCATTGCGTTAGGACTACACATGCGGGTTTAAAAATAGATCATTTACTCTGGAAGTATGAATCCGGCTTCCTTCAGCTCGATGTGGATGATCCCTCCGGTGGCGCCCTGATAAGTTTCCCGTACCTCGAAGCGCAACTTCCAAACAAAATGAGTCGATATACGCGAAATCGATGTTATTACACCTACGTGACCTGCTGAACCGAGATCTTTAGACGTGTAGAGTCCTGCCTTTCCATCATAGACCACTTGACCAGGCTGGAAATACTTTGGATAATCACGGACATAGAGGTTCGTGATGATTTCTCTGCGTCGCAGAATACCTTTGATCTCATTGTTGCTTGGAATCGATCTTATACCTGAATTTACCGTTTATGAGGCCCAGTCGACTCACAGGGCAAGCAACTTACTGTGGACTATAGACGAGGGTGAGCATGCCAGCAGAGAGAAGAACTCGTGAACAGAGTAGCTATAGGTCAAGTATGAGAAGCCTACCATGATAGTGATGAAACGCAAGCTTCCTTATGATAGAGACTCGAAAACAGTTAGTAGCGGCAAGGAATACAGTGCCCTTGGAACCAGCAGTCTCTGGGCGGGAAGCGAGGGTGAAGACGGTCATGGAAAGAGAGAGAGACTGAAGCGAACGAAGATGGAAAAGACAGTCGTGAGCGCAGCAGAGCCTTTGTGATTCGAGTGAGTAGTAGAAATACGCAGCAACGGCGCAGTAGTCACGTCAGGACTCAGGAAAGAGAAGGCGTGAAGGGGCACAAACTTCAATGACAAGCACTAGAATTTTCCACTGTCAGTAAATTAGCGGATGAAAAATGTCCTCGCCGTGAGAGTGACAGAAAGGAAAGCTTTGGCACACCACACATTTGTGTGGTAGAGTCAAAGCACAGACCGGACCCGAGACGCGTCAAAGTGAGTAAATATGCACCGTACGCGTGACGTAATCCCGAAGCCTCGCTTTGAAAGGAAGGATTTAAAAAAAAGTAAGAATTCAAACAACGTTTATTCGTGCATAATTCGAACGTCAGGTTGCTAGGTAAAAATCTCGCTAACTCAAGTTCATCTACATTGGTCATTTCGTAACAAGAAAAACTAAAGCGATACCGGAACCGGGTCCATCCATGCATCACTAACCCGCACTACTCCGGAAGCGCAATTTTGGACGATTCCTCTACGAAGTTCCGGAAGGGCCAGCCTGGTTTTCAGGAGCTTCGGCATCCTCGAGCGGTGGCGGGCCATCATCATCGGAGTCCGAGTCCGAGTCAGCGGGATCGACGCCCTGGGGACCTGCGCCGCCCTTGTTCGCGTTGATGTCCGCCATCATCTAGAAAAGAGCAAAATCAACATCCAAAAAACGCTCTGAGATCGAAAAGATCGGAAGAGATACCTTTTCGAAGTCCATCCCGCCAGCACCCATACCACCCATTCCAGGCATTCCGCCCATTCCAGGCATTCCACCCGCACCACCAAAGTCCATGCCATCCATACCGCCGAGGTCATCATCAGGCGCAGCACCAGATTCACCCTGCTCGTCCTCATCGACCCATTTGCTAAAGTCAGTCTTGACGAACGGGACCCTCTTATCCTCTATCAGACGTGGCCAATATTCATGTTTAAGTTCTTTCTTGAACAACTTCAGAATGAGCGAACGAGTCGTGAGATGTTGAGTCGATTTCGATTTCTATTGACCATCGTCGATCGTCAGTATGACATTCCACTCTTTAAGTACATATGCACGTACTTCGGCATCGATCTCGCCAAAGAGCTTGAGATTGAACTTATACTCCTTTTCCTCAGGTCTGATAGAACGTATCAGCATATATGCCAAAGAAATCAAGAACTTTGAAACAAACCTCCCAGCTTTCGTCTCGAACGAGATTTCCTTGGGTTGAATATCTAGCTTGAGCGTCGATGGATTGATTTCTGGAAGGTTGATCGTCAAGTAAATGACATTCTAAACAAGAGGCGCCCAGCCCGAACACAAGACAGTAGCGAGAAAGTCAGCCATAATTCAGCATATTATTTCTCTCAGAAACAGATACGAACAATTTCAGCGTCCGAATCGGAGCTACGCTGAGCCCATAAGACTTCAGGATGTAAAGACATTTTTTGAAGTCTAGAAGATGACGGTGAAAGAGGAAGAACGTCGCAGAATCTCAGAGACAGATCTGCTCGAAGGCCCCGCATTTGTGCACGCGCACAGCACTTGAGGGCCGGTCTGGGCGTCAACCCTTCCGTCACGTGCAAAACATTCTGGATAATTCTTGAGATTTCTATTATTTACCTGTTCCAGCCAACTTCACGAGTTTGGATTGGATAGATAAAACGACAACATGCTGAAAGGAGCAAGCGGAATCAGGACAAGGCGATCTAATGTGGTGACGATGCGATGCATGTAGCCGTTTCTCATTTTCTTCAGCTGATCCTGACTGAGCGGTCTGATTTCAAGCCCAACTTTCGCAGGACGAACGTCTAACGGCGTAAGACACCGAGTAAACTTGCCGACAACGACAAAAAGAATATTGAATATACCACGGCTCCACAAGACCTCAAATTTACTCGTTTCGAGCGGCATACTTTCCCTCGCACCATCACCAGAGGCTCCTTCCCTCTCACTTCTCTTCTCTCTTCTACTTGGTCTCCCGATTGCATTATGGTCTTACAAGGTTTGGTCTTCCCCACTGAATGGCATATACTCCAATTCCGATGTGTATCTGTAGTGCTTGATGATGGTGCTCTTCCAGAGGAAGATCATTTACATGGGTTCGTCTTATGAATCATGGGAGTTCCGTTGAACCAATGAACACTGACTCAGTGCTGTAGGATACATACCACCCGGAAGTCGTCGGGAGAAGCTTTCAGATATCCCGAATCTATCAACCCTGCAGCGGACATACTGCCTGGAAGAGATCCGAATCCAGTCTACTAATAAAGTCAAGCTGTCCGCACTAGTCATGAGCAAGAAAAACGCCGCAGAACCGAATTGTGTCGTTCTGTATTTACAAGGTGACTTCAGTAACTCCTCAAACTCACCTTCAGTTGACCGCCCATTGGACTTCTGCAGGGAACGCAGGGAACCCCTTGCACCGCATACCAGTTTTCACTTCCCTCCTCTCATCTACCACTCAAATCAATCCAGTCATACTCGCTCCAGCTCCACGCTCCTACTGGTCTTCCACGAAGCGCACTCCGACGCAAGGAAGGCTCCTTGCGGACTATGCTTCCGCACTGCGCTACGCGGTGAAACGCTGGCATGGAGTACCAATCGTGTTATATGGGCATTCATTAGGGGGCGCCGTTCCCGTATGCCTTCTTGCCTCGTTGGATTCCGACCTTCGTGAGGAGCAGGATTATCGGGAACTAAGGGGCGCTCTACGAGGGATGATTCTTGAGAACCCATTCGCCTCGATACCCGACATGGTCCGCGCGCTCTATCCTCAAAGCTGGCTACCCTACCATTATCTCGCCCCTCTAGCATGGGATAAATGGGATGCTCTGAGTGCGATGCGTGACTCTGCTCGTGTATCTGCTTCCTCGTCTGAGGCTAGCTCCTCTCTTCCTGCGGGGGAAGATGATTCAAGGCATCATAGTATTCTCCCTAAGCTTGCGAGGAACATGCTGGTTCTAGTGAGCTCGCATGACGAAGTCGTCCCTCCTTCCATGGGTCGCGCGATTTTTGATGCTCGGCCTGCAGGTGCGAGAAACGCCAGGGATGGTGGGCATGGGGAGGATCGCTCGAGATTGGTTGAGATTGACGGTGCATTACATGAGGATGCTTGGTGTCAGTTGCAATGGAGGAAAGAAACAGGTCGCTATTTGGAAGGTGTTGTACGCATGGGAAGACGATAGTAGTAACACCGTATAAACATACTTATCCATTCTTGCCGTTCCACAGGTGCTTTTGTTCTTCAGTCTAGCGCCTGACGTATCTATTTACAGTCGCTCCCGAGTCCGTTTCGTAGTATTAATTAAAAGTGGAATCACGTCAACCAAATCTGACACAGACCATAATCCTTTGAGAAACCAATAATAAGTGTACATAAATGATGCTAGGGCTGTCGGTCGTGGATGTAATTAGCGTTTCAGACTACGGCTGCTTCTCCGCATGCCTTCGACCACAACTCTGCTAATAGCTGACTGACTGGTGGAGGCGCCTTGTCTACGGAAGGTTGATCGGAACGGGATCGCTTAGCGTCATCGCCTCGTCCATCCTCCTGTTCTTCCTTGAGCTGACATTTGCGCTTCATCGCAAGGAAATGCAAGTATTCCAAACTATGCCGCGGAGCAACGGGTCGTGGAATATCAACAGGAGGGCCTGAGAACCAAAGAACCTCGTTTGTTTCAGGGTCCCGATCAAAGTGCCGAGCTAACGTTAAATCAGCATTCTGGTCAAACACCGAGGAAGTCTAGTTTGACATACCTGTTTCTGCCGGAAGTTTTGCAGTAAATGCATTCGTAAGAATGGATGGACCACCAGCCGCCGCAATGACTCCGCGATCTCTCGGAGCCGCCTGTGGTGCTGCTGTGGTACTCGTAGGCTGCTGCACATTGTGCGTAGTAGTATAGTTAGATGCCTCTGAATGAGTGGCCGGCTGATGAGCGGCCGGCTGGGCGTTGAACGTTGAAGTCGAGTGAGCGAGCCGGCTAGGTCCTGGCCCTGGTGCATTCGCCGTCACGCCCGGCCTGCTAACAACTAAACCTGACCTGCTAAGAACCACACCCGACTTGCGAGGACGCTTACGCCCAGTCCCACCACCTTCGATTTTCTCTCCGTCCGTACGCTCAACTGCGTCACCAACTCCTCCTGGTAGGCGCCCACCTCGTCTGCCCTTTACGTTTGACTGAGGGAGGAACGGACTGGTGAGACGTCGAGGTGCAACTGGTCGCTCAAATTCGTAGATATTCATCCATTCAGGTTTTTTCCGAACCTCTTCTGGTACACAGCTTGCCCAATTCTTTATTCTCACGAAGACGCGCTCTCGGTCATTATACCGGCTATCACAAACGTAGAGGGGCCAACCGGGCCACCAAAATGGAGCTCGTGGTCTCCCGCGAAGATGTCGAGCAGTGAACTGTACAGCAATTCTCTCAATGACGTCCTCAAGTGGGTGGTCTGCAAAATGACTTGTCTTGAAGACTTCGCCCTCCCAGAACTCGCGGTTGATAGGATGATATGTTTGTTCGGGTCTGTAATACCAGCACGCAGTGATGCCAGGACGTCCAGCCTTTGCTGGCTCATCACTGACCCAGCACCTAAACACTTGAGCAACAATAGGCCGATTTGGATCATCAGGGTTCGCAAGGTGAACCCAGTCGGCCAAACGTATTGACCAGCCCTTGTAATTGACTTCCTCGACAAAGTGCCGATCTTTTGAAGAGATGCGGAACGTTGTTACACCAGGAACCTGGTCACCATCCGCAGCGCCTTGTCCATGTGCGGGTCGGGCCGTTCCTGGTCCAGCACGAATTGAAGAGAAGTTTGTTTGAGATGTATAAGGAGGTCCGGGAGGCGGATTAGGACTTGTAAGAGATTGGTATAAGCGCTACGACCAGTCAATATAACTATGCATGACAAGAAATGACTCGTACCTGAAGCAGAAGAACGTCCCCATATTGATCACTCCCAGTATCGTACCACCGTCTTCCCTTTTCAAAGAGACGCGTCACATCGAGATCAAATTCTTTGCACGACGCATATTCCTTAGCGCGCGCTTTTGACTAAATAAGGGAGAAGATAAGTCTGTGTGAGCAGATAGCACAAAATAAACGAACTTCAATAAGTTTGAGAGAAAGTGGAGTCTAGACATTGGTCAGCGTGAATCCGAGGACCTAAGGGAAGCACGGCGACGCACGCTAAACGACAGGTTCTTTATAGCAATATCTTCTGGAATAGCATCCAAGGAAGCAGCAACACGAGTGTTGCTCACGATATCTTTATGGCTTCGAATGGCATGTATGAGCTCGGCACATCGGTCCTATGTTCGGTTTTTAGTGGGATTTCTACGATTTCTACCTCCAGAGCCACGAATACACGTACAAGATCGACACCCTCCAGCCATCCTTTATCTCCATAGCCTTCCCATCGAGGCAAAGCACGCTCGAGTTGCCATACGATGTCATCGCTCTCCGCATCTCGCGTCACAGTGGACATAGGCCCTGAATATCCGTAGTTCTCTGCCTCCCCTTCGTTATCTGAAGGACCTCCACCTACGTCTACATCCATGTCCATGTCATGGGATTGGGAATGAACAAGAGAAGGAGTAGCAATGGGCGCGGACGACGCTGCAGCGGCAGACGATACGGCAGTTACGGCCGGTGGGACAGGGGTGGTGGAACTCTTAGTTGGTTTCGCTGTGTGACTAGTCTTCGTCGCCGAGGTATTCGGTTGGGCCCTTGACGATGATGTAGTAGACTGTGCTGCCTTCGACGATAATTTCTGCGGAGATGACTCAGGCGGTGCTTCAGGCGGTGTTGGCAAGACGGAGCGCTTTTTCCATTCACTTTTCATCAGATCCTGATATTACAGAGAGTCAGCCCGAGTACAAGTGTGCAAATTTGGCGAGGTCTCACTTTCAGGACGGTCGCATCCTTTGATATCTGGCTCCCTTCTTCGTTATAATACAGGGCATTCAGAAACACGAGACTGAGGTCCTCGTAGACGTCAAGCGCGTTGTTATAACCCCTCTTGTCGCTTCTTCCCAGCTTGAACTTGATACCATCGATACAGCGAGGTTCCGTTATAATCTAAATCGGCGATGTCAGTGAAGCCTAAGGACTGGCGCACTTGCTTACCTCGTAGTATTCCGACCAAGCATCACGGTCTGGTAGTTCAAGGAACATGTCTGCCAACCGTCGCCTCGCCTTGTTTCCGGCGGTTGCAGATGTCAAAACGGCGATGACCTCTTCAATCGATTTCTTTTGAGCCTCATTTATCGCCATTATCGTATAGGTTCGAGGTGAGTCGGCCAGAAGGTTCATTTTCCAGTCGCGTCGTTAAGTTCCTCCACGTGATTTAGTGTATGCCGATCAATATTAGTAATTAGGAGATAAATTACGTAAGAACTGGAGGCGTGATGTAACGCGTCATTGTCACGCCTCCATTTGAGACGTGTTGATCCCAAACCACTACGGTGGGCGCACTCACTTCATGAAACTTCATATCAAGCGTTGGCACGCGATCGCTCAGTGGAGATGGGATACAGGTGTGAGAGACTTGGATGCAGATGAAGACGGCGATGGTGATGTATGCGGCATATGTCGAGTGCCGTACGAAGGGTGTTGCCCAGCATGCAAAATGCCTGGTGATGATTGTCCATTAAGTAGGTCCTAAGCTTCTCTGCGAAAGGCTTCTCATTACGTACCGGTGATGCTACAGTATGGGGAGAATGCACTCATGTATTCCATATGCATTGTCTTCTGAAGTGGATTGGAACGGCAGTGTCGAAGCAGCAATGTCCAATGGATAGGCGACCATGGGGTAAGAAACTGTTATTTAGCTTTTCTGAGGCTTTTATTAACTGTACGACCAATCCGCGCAGTGACAGCAGAGCGCAAGGTTGCCGAGTCCACCGAAGGTTCGACTCAAGAAACTCCGGGAGCACGTCTAACCCCTCGGCAGCCACATGCTTGACAATAACCTTGGTCACCGCAAACTTCCAGTTGATGTTCTTACTATCTTCTTGCTGTGTACATCATTCACATTGAATATCAATGCGATATGTCAGATGAATTAATAATCTACCGCCTGGCTTGCGCTCGTTACAAAAGCGACCTTACTCCAACTCCTCCGATAACTTGATGGTCCAAGAAACCGACCGTCTTCCAGCTCTCCAATCACCCGTCCACATCCTCTTCTCCAATCTGTGGATCTCTCAGTGTGCGTGATACCGCAACGACCTTCCTGCACCTCACGAGAGGCGTACAAGCTGTCGTCGTATCCGGACGGAGAGGTTTACCCCGACAACTTTCTTGGACCCTCCAAAAGGATCCAAGCATTCTTGCGGCGGGATTGTTCTCAAACACCTGCTTCAAGAACACCCGTGAGGGTTTTCCATCAATTTTGGGAGCTACGGCAATGACGTCATCATACGACCGCTGCAAGGCTTTCATCCAGTCATCGATGTGCACAACGGGGAGGCATTATTTCCGAGCAAATATCGCGATAAGAGCTATGCCTGGAACTGGCCTTGGATTCACGAGATGCACGTAACGCTCTGTTGTTTCTAACATATCTAGCAATGCCCTTGCATTGATGTGCGTCCTGTTCCATCAAAATACCTGTAGGTGAATCGTCAATCTCTCACCCTCGTCGCTGTTGCAGATCAGCCTACCCCTCGTACAGCCGGAAGCATCTTAAGAAATATGCTCGATTTAATCAGGATGGGGAACCAGTCTTTCTCGTTCCAAAATCCTCCGGGTCCGCCTACAATCTGCCCTAAGCGAACAATTGTGGGACGCAGAGCAGTTTTGCGAGCCGCTTCATCAGGATATTCCCTGACACCCATTTGGCTTCTGCATAACCCATTCCGAGCGTGCAGTCTGGCTGATCAAGATACTCCTCTGGCAGTGGTCTGTCTGGATCCAATGAATCGGCATCTACAGTCGTCATCGGTATCTTTTCCGACACCCTATCGCATAATGGTGGGATCTCTCACTTTGAAACATTCCGATGGAACCAACAAATATGATTTTTGCAGGCCGATCATCTCGTGCACGTGTCTGGAGACAAAAATCCACCAGGTTCCTACCGCTCCGAATGTTTGGTTCGAATTCGGAGAGAGAGGTGCATTGAAGTTGACTTTCCAGCCTTTCAAGGATGTTTCAAAATTAGCGCCTATCTACTGCCGGGAGAACGACTGACCATTAAGAATTACGTGCATAATAGATCGGTCCAGCTGGAAGTAGCTTCAGTCCTGCTGGAATAAGAGGAGCTAAGAAGAGTGACGCACTTCCTCATAGAGGTCCTTTCCTACTCCAAAACCTTCAATGCTCAAATCCGCTTCAATCAAACGTACTCTGGGACTATCGAGGATGGCCTTTGCGCTGTATCCCTCTCTTCACTGAGCTTGGGCATGCCTTTCAAACGCGTCGCCTTGCCCTGGTCGTGTAACTGCGTACGCCCGCCGGATCGTCGGTGAAGCGACAAGTTCTGCCAGGATGTTGGCTCCGAAAGCACCTGTACTACCTGAGAGCAATACTGTTGCCGCCACGGCTGGATTTTCTCTCTCATGCGAGACTGTTCGCGCGAGAATGCTGGGAACGAGTGACTGTACTTGTCGACCAGTGACCGGAGCCGACGACGGTGCTCGATGATCTCGAACGGCGTCATGCTTCTGCAAGGGGTCGATGGGATGCAGAGGTTGGACTGGTCAGATTGGTGATATGTGGGGTTTCTACAGAACTGTCAATAAATAGTCGTAGATCCCCATCTTCAGGGTAGCCTCTGGAGTCAGGAAATGTGGAACATATGCACTGGTTTTTGGACCGATCATCGTTCAGGGTTTCTTATTCAGTAGTCAGTGCGCTTTACCAGTCTTGGCGCGACGTTCTCCAGTCTTCCGTCGCCTTGCATCGGTACTTATTTGGTTGTTTCACGCCACGCTGCAGGGGATCTGACGATGTTCGCGATAATGATCAAGTGACGCGGTGCCCTTCCCAAATGTGCGCCTATTGCAGGCCTCCGGCCGGCAGTGTCAAACGACTCGTCAAGAGCATTTTCCAAATTTCCCGGACGAGAACAGCGATCTTATTCCCCAGAGTCCGAGAAGGGTTTTAGCATTGCTAAAGTTAAGTATAGCCAGTAAAGATCCAATCTGAGATCAAGAAATTAAATAAAGCGAGCTAACGAAATCTAATGGCACTTTTCAGCCCTTTCTATCAGTTACTGTAAATCATGCTTCGTGGATACGATGATAAAGGGCCCCAAAGCGAATGGAAGGGTCTCGCATATTGTCCATCCCCTCAAATTTTGGCGACTCGCCTCCTGACTGCCCTCTGTCATGGAAATACTACATGGTAAAGTCGAGTCAAGTGCAGAGTTCGGAAGACTTGTTTCTCGTATAAGAGTCGCAACACGCAGCGAATAGTCTTCCATGGCCACGATAGAATCCGCCTTTTCGAGCTTGAGCATGAGCCTTCCCCTTTACCGAGCAAGATTTCTGAGATATTTGTTACTCGTAGGATTCTTCACTCGCTCGGCCTATATTCAAGTCGGATCGATATCCGAGCGAGGTTATTCTATTTATGAATTTTGCGCGAAATGCTGAAAGGAAAAGAAGTTCCGAAAGTCTGATGAGAGCTTCTCGTTATGTTTGAATCGTCTATATCCTTTCATTCAATCGAAAGTTACCTTACCAGAGGGGGTTGGTAACCTCAAAGTTGTCTATGGAGTGGATAAACTGCGCCCGATTCACTTACTGCCAAATTCAAAGCGACGAAGCGAGTCGAGGACGTAAAATCAACCGATTGACTTATAATTAGCGACCTTAGCGAGTTCCGACAGATCTGCCAAATGCGCTCCTGGGATTGGTTCCGTGCTCCCTCGATCGTCCCTTACTTGAGTCAACTTGCTGGACACGAAGACTTGTTGCGCGATTCGCTTTTTGGACAACGACCGGTGATGAGCACACAAAGTAAATGACGTTTCTGTACGTTACGATACTCTCATGTACTCTGATAGAAGCCTCCGCATGGATATTCATATGGTGTCGGAATCCCTGGTAACTTGAGCGCTCTGGAGTCGGCGCTCAGTCTAAACCGATATGCTCAAAATTCTACGCTTGCACAAACGGAAGTTACTTCGAAACCAATATATATATATTAATTACAGCAGTGATTTGTACGGGTAATCAGGACTCTGTCCAGAAGTCAAGAAGCCGACCCTTTTCCAATTCTGCATCCATTGTTCAACATCATGCTCGCCTATCTGGGGCAGCTGAGAACCCTGCAGAGTACGTGATGCTGCCACAGCTCTTTCGCAACGGACCAGCGGAGTCCAAACGGTCTGTTTGTCCGGCGACAATGGCTTTCCCTTGCAGCTTTCATGCTGCTGGATGAAGAATTTGATCATGCGAGCGGCTGGGTTCTGTCGAAACACCTCGCGCATGCTCTCCCGTGCAGCCGAGTCAATTTTAAACGCTGAGGCGGCCTCCTCCGCTTCACATACGGTGCGGTGTAGGGCCTTCATCCAGAAATCGATGTGAACGATAGGTAAGTGGAGACGCCTACTGAAAATCGACATGAGATCTGTCCAAACGATGGGCCGCGGGTGGACGAGATGAAGATAGCGTTCCTCAGTATCGAGCATGTCAACAAGAGCTTTAGCAGCAACATGTGATCTGTTCCACGACAATACCTAATATAGCAGATAAAACAATGTAAGCCATAGGAATCTAGGAGGCAAGAGAATACCAACGCCAGGCACGTTCGGTAGCACTCCAAATAGCAGGCTCGATTTAATGATAGCTGCAAACCATTCACGCTCATTCCAATATCCACTTGGTCCTCCCACCAGCTGACCGAGTCGTACCACAGTGGGACGTAGCGCTGTGCATCGTGCTGCTTTGTCCAGGACGTTCTCAGACACCCACTTCGCTTCTGTATAACCCAAGCCCAGAGCCGAGTCTGGGACCGGCAAGCGTTCCTCAGGCCATATTTTATCCGGATCAAGTGGGTCAGTATCTAATCTCGACATCAAAATGGGTCTACCGTCACGGTTTGTTTCCAAGCATACTTCGGAAAACACCCAGAGAACTGATAAAGATCAGCTTGACCGGTTGGCCGGAAGATATTTTCGTAGTGAGTGCGAAATCGACGAGATTTCGAACACTCTGGATGTTCGGCTCAAACTTCGAAACAGGGAGATTGAAGTTTACTTGCCAGCCTGCGAACATAATCAGATCAATGCTGCCGACTGATTTGGAATCGCTCACCATTGTGTATGATATGAGTGATCGAGGACTTGAGCTAATTAGAAGTTGGTGCAGCCCACACATTTTGAATTATTTACGACCCCGTACCTTTTGGAACAGCTCGCTCTTCATTCCAAATCCTATTATGCTCAAGTCGCCTTCAATCAGTCTAACCTTTTTGTCCTCAAGAAGTGCAGTATCTATCCCTTCTCTTCTGAACGCAATTGCATGCCTTTCACGGACATCGAGACCACTATTTGAAGGCCTAGATACTGCGAAAACAAGACGAACGTTCGGACGGGCAACAAGAGCGGCAAGTATATTTGATCCGAAGGTGCCTGTGCTCCCTGACAGGAGTACAACAGCTAACGTCTCTGGAGAGGTTTCGGTAGGCCGCACAAATGTTGGAAAGGCTCGAGTGTAATTCCGGAGAAGAGCTTCCAAAGCACGTCGGGTTTCAGTAGGACTCGGATGCCATCAAGAGTGCTTTTGCAAGCATTGGTCACTAAGTAGTAACGACGGATTCTGCCTTATAGATTGTCAGATGATTCTCATCGCTCAATTCACTCGCTTATACATACGCCCGAATCTTACAGAAGGCGGGAAGCCCTGTATCACGAAAGTAAAACTACCGACAAGACCACAGGGATGGCGCAGATGTACGGTGCAATTCGATCGTCAGACTGATTCCATATCAAGTAACCCCAACAAGAAGACATGTAGACAGATAGCCCACCTTTCACAACTTCGCATTCGCAGCCGTGTCCTCATCCCACATACTCCATATATAACCCTTCTCAGGTCCCAGTCCGTTCCGAGTGGCCCATTCGTATGCAGCCTTGACTCGCTCGCCTCCGTAGATGCGTTCAATTTGAACCCAAGAACGGCCATCACGCAGCAGCGTTGCCCATGCATCGGCTTGCATCTCAGTAATCTGGTTGACAGACAGTTGTGACCGGCGCACGGCGAGCCATTCGGGCATGAAGAAGGATTCGGGGCTCGGAAGTTCTTGCGATGCGCTCTGCGATACCACAGCTTGACCATATACATACACTGCGTCAAGAAGTTTTGTGTTTTCCGACCATGGCGCCAACTTGCTAGCGGGTGCCGCTGGGTTGAGATTTGTGAGGCCTAAGCTGATATGCGCAACGAGGTCCTCCGTGGTGGATGAGAGAAAGGAAGATCGTAACGACCTGTTCACCTCGTCATTTCCCGCCACATCTACGTATATCCACTTTGAAACTTCGCCAAGGGAGTGATTCACAGGAAACGATGCTGAGACCGTGCCATATTCAACGACCATATCGTACAGCCCTAGTGACTGAGTAAAATTCATATTCTTCTTGCTCGTCAATCCAACGATCTTCAACTCTGACATTTTATCCTGTTTCCTGAACCTCTTCCGGATGAGGTACGCAAGGCAGAAAGCTGTTTTCGATGATGCAGAGGATATGATAAATTTTTTTGCTCCGCCACGGAATCCCGATGCTGCGAGCCAGTCATCGCACCAGAACGAAGTCCAGAACAGAGGTCGATAGAGCATAGTTAGATCTTCGATCTCTGGTGACGGGTTGTAGTGCGGGTCAGTCCTGCAACGAGTTATTTGATTATATGGCCTCCTATCTACGTATTTCCGCTGAGATTTATTTTCTACTCAGAACAACGGAGCTCACCTCGTGGGAAATGCGGCCTTGAGACGAAAAATGCATATTTGTTGACGTCCACAGGGGATATTGGTAGGAGAAGATACCGCGTCGGAGCAAAATATCCATAGACACGTTCTCCAGCTTCAATGCGCTTATGAGAAGTCCATATGACCGTTCCAAATCCCCAGACAGTGATAAGCCCGTGAGAATCTCGAGAAGTCTGCTTTGATTCTGGGACATTATGAAAGTCGAAGTATCTGAAGGTTACTTGAGGCACTGCTTCTGCAGAGCGATACAGTTTCCACACACCTGAAATGCGAAGCCTCTCCCAAGGCTTGATACGTAACATTATTTGCAGAGAAACCAAAGCGCTCAACCCGAATAAGGACATAGCAGTCCTCTGATGTCTTCGGAATCTCTGATTTGACAAGTAATGCCGAACCACTTAGTGGGTAGGAGGGGCGAGGAACACATGGTGTGAGATTATCCACTTCCACGTACGACATGCAGAATTTTTTTCAAGAAAAATTCAGTGGCCAAAGGAGCAAACTTATTGGTGGTAGGGCCTTGGAGTTGAAGTTTGTTTGAGGAGAAGCGAATCACACGAGCGTGAGACTTTCACGTGATCACAATACCGAGATCTGTTAACTCTCGACGTCAACGGCGAGAACTTACCGACTTCAGACATTCGAGACTGCGATACGCATCTCTTTCGACAAGTGGATTAGGCCAGAACTTCATCCTTTGTGCCTGCGTTTTGACTCGGAAGATGTGCTACGATGGCTTCAGAACGCACAAGTTGCGTCAGGACGTTAAGTATTTTGACATCCCCTCCACTCACCAGATTGGACACTGGTAGATCCCGACTCCTCACTTCGTTATTCGCACCTACCACAATCTTCGCGGACCCGTACAAACCCAACGGAGAAAATTGTTCTCCCGCGTAGCGTGCACTAGAACCAATAGCCCAAGCATCAGATATTCCGGCTTCTCTTTACGTTTTGCGAAGAGAATGTTCCTGACGAACATGACGTCTCTGTCGAACTCAAAAAGCAAACTCACCAGAACCTGCAACTATGCGAGACTCTATCGCTTTAACTTGGTGTAAATCAAGGACCTTGCGGCCTGGTGACCTTGTGCACTAATGGCCCCCGCGGTTCTCATTATTGAAACGCCTCTTCGGAAAATCTCTTCGGATCTTTTGATGCTCAGGTAGATCTTGCTACTTTGGAGCTTGCAGGCTGTGAAGAGTCGCGCACGTAGCGCTCCTTCCTGCCCTTTTGTGCTACGATCAGTTGCCTGAAGAACCCAGAGATCAACTAACAAGCCAAGATGTTGACATTAGCCGACAGGATCCCTTCTCCATAATGCAAGGTAATGCACACAGTCCTTGTATGTTACCACAGCACGGTGACCTCGTTTACTTGACTTAATAGTGTTACTGGGAAGAAGAGAACTGGAATTCCCATTCACGGTTCAACTGGCCATGCTTATACAGTCTGGAAGCAGTTTACTGAGGGTGCCAAGACTCAATGTAAAGACGGATCTTCATGCATACGCTAAACTCGTTTAGCTCTTCACTGGCTTGCAAGGTTGCGCAACTTCCATTCCTGAGAAGGGATGAACGCATAAATGAATTCGTGCGCCAACTTTTTTTGTTCCAGAATCATCTGAACAAGCGTACTGACAGTCAAGAGATTTTTTCAAAATACTCGCCTACGGTCGACTGAGTATGTGTTCACAGACTCACTAGTTGCCTTCGTCACTTGGAATACTCAGAAAGCTATGCCTTGGTCCCATCTGTCGTGATTTTAGGATTCATCGACACTTTCGTTTCGTGACAATCATTTATCTTCATCTATGGATGGAACATCTCGTGGTCTTGATGATATAAGACTCCTTTGTGTACTGCCAGATAGACTTGACTAACTACCGAGTGTTTCGGGTTCAATTGTCCATCCTGTTGGAAAAGGATCGATTTTGGGTATAGTCTGCCGTGGTTCATGTGGCAGCTGGCAATCGCGACTTTAACTTGAAGAAAGACACTTTGCAGAACCTTGGCTTCGAGGAATCGCCGCGATCTGCACTCTTGGTCCGACCGAGGAAATCACAAGCCAATATAGTTTCGGAATTGCAGATCTCTTTATGCTCAAATTCAGCAAATAGAAAGTCAAAATAATGACAGAGCATTAGAGGTATCAACGACTCGGGTGTAGTTGCTGACAAATCTACGGGGCCAATGAACGTGACTTCTCGCGGAGTCTGAAGATGATGACTGATACGTATTTCTTGATAAGGTTCCCAATCCAGCACCTCCCATCTTTACCTCTTCCCGCATGTGTGACGACGAATGCAGAGGCACGCCTGCTTGTCGTTCCCCAGACTGTGGCGATCAAGCGCTGGCGTGGCATTATTGTATGATAGGACCGGCTTGTGAGCCTGAAGCGGAATCCGGTCTTCATCTCTTCGTCGTGAAACTCAAGGAGGACTTCTTTTATTTCTGTCGCCTTCGTATCTTTCGGCTTCTGTGTTCTCATCTAGGGTCCATCTGCCGCGTTTCCTGGCTTCCAATCTTTGCCCTTTGTTCCTTCTGAGGCCGTCGCACACCTTCGCACTCTCACCAGTTCTCACCACAGACTTCAATCTAACCTTCTTCGGCCAACGGTGAAGTCGACGAGTATTCGTGTCAATTTGTGGCACTGCTGGTCAATAGCATATGCCTTGCGTCCTTTCCATTTCGCAGGCAAGTGTTCTTGTTACACTCGGACGGTCTCGGGTTCGCTAGGCGGAAATGAAGAGATTCGTAGCAAGCATGTGGACCCGAGTGGTGATGTTTGTGGACTCCCTTTGACTTCTGAACTCAGCGCTCGGATCGCTGTTCAATCTCCATGATCATCTATTTCTCTCGCCCACAATGAGCTGTAGCTTCTTTCTTTGGCTCTTTCTCGGCGCCCGCCTGGTGGTTACAAGACTTCGCGTAGGACACGCTCTACTTCTGCTAATAACACAGAATATGAATTTTCACCATTTTCGTTCACAGATCGCTTCTTGCCATTTCAACAAACTGAATTGCAATGCAAACCATCAAGGTTCAATGAGGAGCGCAAGACTGACTCACTATCGTTTGCCTCGTCCAAACTTTCCCGATCCGCATATTCTGGTCCGACGCACCCTCTGCGTTTCGGTCTTGCGTGGGTATTGCTGCCTGTGCGTGCAAGCTTCCTCATCTTCGCCATTCTGAATACTTGTATTTGGTTTGGGCACCGGTTCTGTTTTATTTTCTGCCATAACTCCGCCTGAGTCCGATTTGTCGCTGTTCATAGATGACAACATAACGACATGACGAGCGGAGTTCTTCTCTCCCCATGAAATTATGCATGCCGGGACCCGCGGAGTGAGCTATTTTTCTCGCCTACTATTACCTTTTTGACTACGCTAACGGCATTTTGCTGATTCAGTATGGTCCTTCGTTTGTTCTCAAATTGTGTTCATCCCGCGCTTCCGCTAGTGGCGCTTAAGCTATCTCGGGCAAACAGAAAGATAATCTTTTATCCATCGCAATCCGCCCGATAATCTCTACACAGGGCTTCGGTTAAGACGGGATTTTGGAGAAACTATATGTGTATGAATTCAGTCTTACGGCGCAGAAGGCACGCCTTTCAACTTGGAAGACATGACTGCTGTCAGCAATATCTGTTTGCATGGGATGCCGTGTCCCTATGATGTATGATTGCACAAGATGGTACTTCAACAAGTCTACAATTCATCGAAAACTTCGTTCCCTACACGTGTTTCGTCTCCGTACCCCTTGCATCATACTTTTGATGCTTAGGACCCTGGGTACAATTTGCCGCATATTTGGACCTGGGTGAAGAATTCCTAGACATCAACAAGTAGACCGCGAAAGCCGATGTCAAATTGTGAAGAAGCTCTTCGATCTGAATTTACTCGGTTGGCATTCAGGGGCTTTGTTTTGAACTGACAGTGATTACTAGAAGGCCTTATTTTCAAATGACTGGGAAAAGTTTAATGCCGGCGGTAGGTTAGCCAATTACGCAAGTACAGGGCTGTCTATGCAATATGAAATTTGGGACTCAGATTTAGCAAACCATCGCGATCTTCTTCCAGGCCAGAATAACCACTTTTCGGGTGCAAGTATGCATGAATGCATTGGAAGCCGCCAGCAACTACAATAAAACGTGGCGGTGGCGCCTCTTTGCGTCGAAGCGGTAGGAAAGAACAAGGGGAAAGGAAAAGAAAGCGCCCTCGACATTTGAATCCGAAGACGAAGGGGTGAGCAGACGCTGAAAATCGTACTGCAGCGATGCCAGCTTTTCGGACGCTGAGCCTGTTCAGTCCGTGGAAACGAACTCCGGGTGAAATTGAAGGTCTTCCGTTGTGCCGTGCCATGCTTCTCTCCACGGACGGGCGTCGATCTGATCCCGTAGCATCTTATTGCCAAACGACGGAATTCGTTCGACTGTCGGCTTCATAAAATTGCAGTTCAGAGTGGCAATTCAGTTGACTCTGTTGTGCTTTTGCAATTTGTCACGGCCAAGGGCTTGCCGTCTAGAAATTCGTATAGACGTTCTGATTTCTGTGTCTCTCTTCTATACTCCTGTTTTGCGCGCTGAAACAGACACAAACGGGACGATGAATGACGAGCGCCGCGATAGATATGAAGAAATGAGCAAAGTGTTGATAAATACTTCTGTTTTCTCCTTCTTGGGAATTCGAGAAGAATCGGGAGAAGAGGGAGGGCGGGAAGGAAGGATTAGGT
Source organism: Phlebopus portentosus (assembly GCA_037892935.1). Lineage (NCBI taxonomy): Eukaryota > Fungi > Basidiomycota > Agaricomycetes > Boletales > Boletinellaceae > Phlebopus > Phlebopus portentosus. Next base: position 4,337,748 of record JAYXKI010000001.1, read on the forward strand.
TTTGTGGCACCTGATAAAGTCCGCAGGGACATTCTTCTCTTCTAGATCGAGATGATATCGAAAAGATAGGATGGAACTGGAGATGTGTCGTAAGGCCTCTTAAGGGGTTGTGTGGGCAGCTACGAGTCGACCCGCTGTCCACGCGCCAGAGGGGTCTTGACTGAAACTTCTTCTCATCAATTTATTTGAATCAAAATCTCCGAAACCATATCAGAATCCGAATGCTTATTATTCATTAAGAATCGAGCAATAATACACACTCTTATGCGCACGCAAGGGGGCCGGACATATATAGCTTGCACGCGATCTATGGGCTGGACCGCCTTTGGCGACTTGCCATCGACCGCGCTGCGGGAGCGAGCCCAAACCTGGTGTTTGTACTCGTTGCGTTTTTGTTGTACTGCAGCTTTGAACTAACTCGACTGCGAACTGACAGGACAGCGGGACAGGACAGGACTGGACAGGAGCAGGACAATCAATACTATCAGCACTTGCGACCACGTATAGGTATTGTACGGGGCGAAGTGCATGCCCCGTCCGTCCGCCTCTGATTCTTCCGAGTCGTCCAAGTCGATTTCCTCTTCCGAACAGCACAAGACCCGCTCGTCGACATCGCGTAGCACGAGATCCTCAGGCTCACGCTCACCGCCTGTCAGCAGCACATCGCGATCGGCAAACCCAGCAACTGGCGCTCTAGCGGCACCAAGCAGGGCGGACGTACCTTTACCTGTACGGACACACCCGAGCCCGCGGACTCGGATACAGACTTTACCTCGGACTGCGGCAGCAACTGCAGCAACTGCGTCTACTGAAACGACTGAAACACCGTCGGTGATGTCGACTACGCAGACCGTGACGAGCACGGCCACAACGGCGGGAACGGAGAGCGGCTTTAGAGCTGCCTCTTCAGACGGATATTATCGCTATGCGGGCACGTTGCATTTCCCGGCACGGAGAAGTGCGCTGATTGTGACTGCCACTGGCAGCAACAGCACTGCCGCTAGCACTAGCGCTGACAATGCAACTTCTTCAGGCTCAGGTCCAGGTCAGGCTCAGGCTCAGGCTCAGGCTCAGGCTCGCTCGGCTCGATGCACGATCGACACGGGTATTCATATTCGCAAACGTACTCGCAGATAGTAGATACGACATACACCGATGAAGTTCCTCCCTCGCAGACGCGCGCGAGCGCAAGCCCTCATCGGACGCATTCGCAGACTGGTTGGAGTATGACGACGATCGCCGAGATTCCCGCCACGACCCCTACAGACGCTGACGCTGACGCCAATGCTAACCCGAGTCTGAGCCTGAGCCTGAATGCGGAAGCAAATTCACGATCGCCCGTATCCCAATATGGTCCACCCTCGGCCTCCGCCGATTTCCCTGCTGCTTCGGCCGGCTACCTCCCAAATAGAATCACCCGATCGGAACGCGATCACGTGAGCTACTATACCGGCCCGTACGGTTCTTCCGAATCTTCGTCCTCCTCATCCGGTCGCGGCGCGGATCGTGTCGATCCCGAGCCGACCATACCTGCAAGTCTTGCTTCTTATGCGCTCACTCCATCGGCAGCGGAGGCAAGCCTCTGGCGCGGGACGGCAAACGCGTATCCCCCGACGCCGACGTCGCCACCGCCCCCGCCCAATCAGCCAGCGTCGTCATCAGCATGGACGCCGGCGCCGCCGTTTCGTGCTCTTGATGCGAACAGGACACGGCGGACTCACTGGGAATCGTCCTCGTCATCAGGCGCCGCCACCGTATACTATCCGGCGGCGCAACCTTCTACCGCTCTCCCAGGCGCTTCGCCGACATATACAAACTCGCCGGTGAGTTCTGCAGACGCCCCGTCGACATCCTGGATACCTAGCACGCAGCCCACTACGGTAGGTTCGAGCGAAAGCACCCCATCTCGATCGTCACGACCATATGCGATAAAAGTGCCACAACGACCTAGTCTAACGCGATCTGCGCTGTTCCCCTCTTCGTCCTCCTCTTCGTCTTCGCGGCAGGTGTCCTCTTTCGCTGCTTCTGGTGCGAGCAGCACGTCTGTCGTTGCTCCCACGTCTGCCAGCGCGTCGACGGCGGCACCTTCTCGTGTTCCTGGACCTGCAACTCCTTCCTCACTTCCCCAGTATGGTCCACAGTCTCCTGTGTCTCCACTGAGACTATCCGGCGCTGCAGATGAGCATTATGCGAGGTATGTTGAGAGGGCTCCCCAGCAGGCGTCGTTGACGGCGGCTGTATCCCCGTCTTCCACACTGGGGGGACAGCAGGAAGCGCAAGCATCTCCGTATGGATCGGAATCCTACTCGCCAGATTCCGTTCGTTTAATACAAACTAGCTCATCTCCCGGATACGAGCGGACACGGCATCGTGATACGGCGGCGGCATTTCAAGTCCCTATCGAATACGGAGACGGTCCGGCTGGACGTACACCAGTGGGATCCGGAGTTCAAACTAGGCCTAGTCCTAGCTGTAGCTCAGGCGCAGCAACATCTGACCCATTGGGTTCCCGAGGAGTCAGTAATGCCTTCGTAGGTACAAATATAAGAGGGTATTCTGGTCCGTTTGGTGGTATCTCTGAATCCGGTCAGAGCCCTGCTTCCTTCGCGGCAAAGTCGAACTTAAGTGGTATATCTCAATTTACCGTCCCTGGTGCAATTAGAGCGGCGCATCCTTACGGCTTTTCCTACATTTCTTCTTCGTCCGTTCCTGCTTCTGTATCTGTACAGGCTTCCGCGACTGGATCCAGATCTTCTGCGGGAAGCAATGGCAGCGGCGGTCAAAGTACGCGGAAGAGAAATCATCCCTGTTGGATGTGCCATAAGAGCTTTGATAGGCCCAGTACACTCCGCAAGGTGAGCCGATTTCTAATCTAATTGTACCCGACCCCGTCTTCTGGACGGCACGGATTTCACGGGTTCGAGGAACGGGATCTCTTGTCGCTTATGATGCGCTTTAAACCGATTCGCGAATCAGTGCAAGTTTTTCCGTGTTAAGCAGAGTTCTTTCTGAGCGAAGCGGGATGTTGCTGTCGTAATTTCCCTTCTTTCCATACAAAGAGTCTCTCGTCCCACAAAGTTATCGCGACCCTGCACATGCCTTTCGCTTCTGTCGTCCTCACTATCGGCATCAGCCGAACCATTTGAATCGGTGTCATGCAGGAGGTAGTCAAATACCTACGCTCCAACACTCATCGAGTTCTTGGAGCGATCTGCGTGTAGCAATCAATAATCTTCTTCCACGTACTAGCCGTGATATACACCCCTATTGTTATTTTCTCGCCTTTTCTGGCATTTGCATTACGGATTATGGCTAGATTTACTGACAGACTTGTTATCTTTTGCTACTCGCCTCTCGTTTGCGGATGTGCCTCCCCACACGGCACTGTTCTCCCCTTTTCGCACCGGATTCTTAAATAATGCAAATCGACTTGGCGTTTTGTGCGAAACGCATAAATCACATCGGACTTTTTCTCCACGACGCCACCGCCACTGCACTCACTCCAGCACCTCCTCGTCCACACTGGTGAAAAAGGTCAGTACAAACTCCTTGTGTTGTTTTTCCGCGTTTCCCGTTTCCCCGACATCATTCCCATCAAATCCGATCCTCATCGATCCTGTGCTGTTGCTGTACGATGGTGTTATCTGAGCAGACAGCCTCCGGGGGGGTGGTGCTTGTCGTGTTGCCGCACTGCGGCGTCTCCTGCCTGTGGATCGCCCACAGAAGCCCCCTGATGATGATTTTTTTTCTTCATTATCCGGAATGCTTATGACTCATGGGAGGAATTCTCTTCTTTGATCTTCTTTTTTTCATTTCCGGCATGCTTATTTCTTTATTTCTATTTCTTGACATATCGCATCCCGCATTCGGCCCACGTTCGTGTTCTTTTCTGTTCCGACCGTTGTCCGATCCTTCGCCCTGGCGACTCCTCGTCCCGAAATGAATGATCGCGTCAATCATGGATGCACCTTTCGGCATTTTACGTGCCCCTCACTAAATCATGCTCATATTGCGTCGCGTGTTGTGTATGCAACTCGCACTGGCCGTCTGCATACTCGTTCACCGATATCCATGCAATCCGATCGCTTGGCGCTGCGCGCTGGCTGAACGTACGGTTCAATATCAATCGGGTATAAATTCGTATGTCTTCGGCGTCCCTTTTCCCCTCACAACTCGCTGCTGGATCGCAATCTTAACTACTCACTTGCTAATAAATCTTCTCCCATATCTGCGCATTCAACGCCTTCTTCTGAATAGCCTTTGTCTGCAATATCTGCGGCCGTCGCTTCGGCGTTGCTTCTAATCTCAACCGACACACTCGTCGTTGTATCAATAAACCCGTCAATAGCGGCGCGTTCCATAGCGCTTCGACATCTGCTCCTGGTTCCTCTAGTACTGTAGCTGGGTCTTCGACTTCTCCGAGCGTTTCCACATCTTCGCGGATGGCGCGCGAGCAGACTAACCCTGATGTTCGCCGAGCTGAGCGTGTGCGCGATGGTCGCGAGGTACCAGAGGAGGATCAGCAGCAGCAGCAGCAGCAGAGCGCACAACGCTCGACTCCTGAGACGACGACGGTTCCGACTCGTGGACGTAGACGCAGTCGGTCTCCCGTTCAATCTCCGCTTGGTGCTCAGGACATCAACGCTTCTGTAACTCCGGGTACATCACAGCAGGCGTCATACCAACTCCGCCCCGCTTTTGACGTTGGTGCCGGTCAAGCATCAGGATCAGGTCAGGTCGCAGTCGCTACTGCTAGCGCGAGCATAAGCACCGGAGAGCAGGCTGAACGCCGTCCGAAACGGAGGCGACGTGCTCCCTCGCCAAGTCGTTGGGTTCCCGCCTCTCTTCGCAACTTCTCACTTTCGCCCGTGCGCACGCGCACGTCAACGCCGTTGCCGCCGGTCTCGCCTGGATATGATGCAGCGACTGGCATGTACGAGGAACGCGATTCGTACGCGACGGTCACGGATGAGAATGTCGATCCCTCGGGGGACAATAGCGCGGACGTCGCACGTACGCGCGCGGAGCGTATGCGCAACTTTGAGTATGCGCCGTACCATCCGTGCGGCTGGACGGGTCGACTCCCTGGGCCGGCTGTTGTCGGTAACGATGTGACGAACTATACGAAGACGCCTGGCGGAGGAGGGTATGGATCTGGAGGACGATACCACGGAGGAGGGACCGGCGGAGGTCTTCACTTCATGTTCGAGTTTAGCCTTGCTGCAGCTGGCTAGGCTTGATGAAAAAAAAAAACGCAGTGACGAGGTTTGGCATTCTGGAACGCGCCGTTTTTCCCACTCGGACCCTTTCCATATTTCGTTTCTTCTCATCATTTCTTGCTTACTGCTCACCTACTTATCGATGCGTTCGTAACGTATTCAGTACGTACTGTAACTTCAAGTAGTCTCTCCATCAGGTACGTTCCTCCTGCGCCATGCGTCATGCGCAGAGGCGGGGCCTGTCTGATGGTCAGGCCGCGTGGTTTCTTCTCGGAGGATCGGAGCTCGATGCTCGCGTCCTGTTCATCCTTAACCATAACCTCCTAATCATTTTATTCTTTATTTCACCTAGTAGTTTTACGCTCTTCTTCTTGCAACATTAGTCTTTCTTGATTGTACGCACCATTGGATCGGATCGCATCTCTCGTGGAAGCATCACTGTAAAAGCACATTATACAAATCTTCTAACCCTTCTACCTACCCTTGTTTCGATGTATTGTATGAACAGATGTATCTACTTGTATCGCAGAGCCTTATCTCTCTACATGACGTGACATCACAAATACTCGACGACAGTACTAGCGCAATAACGCTGAGCTGATAATCGGCGATTGAGACTTGCTTTCGTACACTGGCTGCATGGTTCTTCATGATCGCACTTTGCCTTTACGGATGATGTTGAGCGCTGAGTTTGAATGCCAGTGACTGAATGACTAGGTGTGGCTGTAAGTCAATCTGGGCTGGGCCGGAAATTACATGCCAATGAATCGATGGGCTTGCGTCAGAGTGTTTGTATGTGCGAAAGGAACTTCATGTGGTATGTTACTATGGAGGAGCTTCATTGTGGGTTGCTTGCTTATGACAAAACATATGTTCATACGAGTCGATGAGATGAACATATGCACTAGTACTATGTTGTACAGTCGAGCTGACGCGCTTGATGCCTGAGGTTGATCCCTCTGTAATTAATTTTGTTTAGTGTGTGATATTGGACAGGAGGGATCTTCGAGAACGCGGAGTTTGGAAGGATTCGCTCGAGAGGTCAAGGGTTTTTCTTTGCCCGGCGAAGATATGAGGGAAATGAAAGTTATTGGGCTGATCTAGATCTTGAGCTCTTTCTTCACCCTCTGATAAATTGACGGCTGGAAATACAGCACTGTTGCATCTCGATTGAGAGGGATCCAAGAAATCTGAATCGAGTTCTCGAACTGAGATGAATGGTATGATGTACCTTTTACTAAATGCCTTCGACTCGAACGATCGACGACGCACTTGAATCCGGGGATGAGAAGCCAGTTTGGCAATCGTAAGTACTTGCACCACGATGAATCCTTTGACCGGAAAACAGTTTAGACGGATCCTGATCGCACAAGCTCTGGGCATACCGTGGAATCCAAGGTACACGACGAACGCGATCTTCGCAAGTCTCGGGCTTCAGTACTAGTCGTAGCTATACAGTCGCAGACTGAAATGCCAGTCCGGCAAAGTCGCGCAACACAATCACTGGCAAATAATATCTTTATGAGTCGAAAAGTCTCGAACGAGCAAGAGACGGACAAGGAAAGTTATATAGCACGTTGCGAGTAGTAGCCTCACCGAGGGCATCCCGGCCCCGATTGAAACGCGCTGCGTCAAAGTGAAAATTTCTTCACTCTTTCCTCATTAACATCTCGTCCTCCCACTCTCCTGACCTATAGAAATGTACTAAAAATAGGCCTTGGCTGGGAATTGAACCCAGGACCTCGCCGAATTAGAATTATGTAATTGATACATGCCCTAACAGCGAATCATACTACTAGACCACCAAGGCAACATTGTTTGGACTGAACTAATTAGCTGCAACTCATTTTGGTGCATTGATCTTCTGCTTACAAACGTTGGCAACACTGTGGGAAACCATAGTGGAATGTTGTTTCATCGAAACTCGGAGTTTCCTCTCCTACCTAGACTAGAATGCCGAGTTGCCCACACTTTCCACAATGCATCCTCAGATGCCGCCGCCTGAGCGGCCACTGGAGGTGGCCGCTGATTGGCTGTTAGAACATGCAATGTTCGCCGTTCCAGAGTATAAGCCTCCAAGCGACAGTGCCTCCACCAGTATAATTAAGGAGAATCATGCGAAATTTGTAGTTGCGAATGCACCTGAAATTGCCTTCTACGACAAGGATATGGCCAATAGGTGCATTGATGCTCTCGAGAGAGCCATTGCGGGCAAGAGGCTGCAGTTATCGATAAGGGGCAACAACGGCCTCCCAAACAGCGAGGTGCGGAGCAAGTACGAGAAACTGTTTCATCCCGGATGCTTGAAGCAGGACGACATTCCCAAGGACGATTGGCTTCTTCTCACCAACGAGATCGTTGCAAGTAGCCGTTATGCTGGTCGCTGTTCACTTTTCACTAAGCCACTCTCAGTGTAATCGCCTCACCCACAATGCACTGCTGTTCGCGTTGAAGGCCGTTACATTTCGCCTGACCGACAAGGAGATTTATACCGTGACTGAGCCTTTGCAGCCGAATGTCAAGAAAGGCAAATTTGACGGCACGAAGAGCACGGCCGACACTTTGAAGGAGAATGTCGATTTCGCCGTATGTGATAAACTCGGTAACGGACGGGCGCTGTTTCTAATTGAAGGTAAAACGCCTAATGTCCTGCATGGACTCGCTGCATTACTCGATGGAGCGCCCTTAATCATCGACATGAACGATCAGTCAGGCTCAGGTCGAAAGGTTCTTAATGAGGTCTGTTGAGCTGAGTTCCTAGATCTTAACTACCAAGACACTAACCGCAAATTCTAGGCGATTTATTATATGTACTTGTGGAACATCGAGTACCTTGTCGCGACTTGCTTTGAATTTTCGATCATCTTACAGCTTCATGAGATCCGGGACGATGAAGAAGTGCCGGTCTTTGTCCTCTCATATTCGGAACAGCTCGATCAGAACATGGACTCAAAGCTTTTTCGAACTCTGCTCGGGATGACTTTGGTGCAACTCGACGAGGCAGAACTTGACGACAAGTTCGATGCAAAGGCAGCATACGACGCATGGGTCGCACATCGGAGGGCTGAAGCTGACGCGCGTGCAGAAGCTCGTGCGTCTCGTCGTGGCGATCGTGGTGGTGGTGGCACCAAACGTACTTTTGAAGAGACTATCGGGAGACAAATTGCCGCGAGCGGCGCTGATAGGAATACTTCTCAGAGGATTACTAGAACCACGTCGAAGTTAGAAACCGAAATGAAATTCCAGGAAAAGGTTGGAAGGGAGGCTCCGATCGCAGTAAGTTCTGTTTTACCTCTGCTCATGATGTAGATCTGACTGCGTACAGCATCGTGGCGATTCGCTTTACGTTAGTGGGCCTCCATTAATTGCACGCTCGCAGAATGGCCACTTGGAACTTGAGCGCGATTCAGGAGTGCCGTTCCCCAACTTGTCATCCACTCAAATACCTTGTCTGAAGGTGGTTAGTTATCACGACGGCGTAAACGGAATCACGTACGAGGCAGTTCTTCAGAACCCTGACGGTTCCTATAATGCAGACAAACCCAACTTCGTTATCAAGACAGTAGATGCGTCGCAGATGGAGTATGAGAAGTACAGGAACTCCTTTGAAGAACTTGTTACGGAATACAAGACATACTACCTGCTTGCGCTAGCTAAACGTGCTGGTAAATTCAATGACGTTATAGAGAAATTCACACCGACTTGTTACGGTCTTTATCAGGGTAAAAGTGGGTTCAAAGGCGTGTTCGCCTTAGTCATAGATCATGTAGGCGTGGTGGATCTCAACCAGTATCGGTATTGGTCAGGATCCGACAAGTATGTAAACTTTCTGTTCTACGCAGCCAGATTACTTAAAGAGTTCACAGAATCGCGGTGATTCAATCTCTTCTTGCTCTTCACTCACTTGGGCTCTTTCACGGTGATCCTGACGAGAGGAACGTTGCTATCCGACGCAAAGGCGCGGGCGACACTTATCGATTCTTCGACTTCGGCAACAGTCATTGGCATAGGTGTCTTGGCATTACAGACTGCGAGGAGCTAAAAGTTCAAGTTCGGATCCTCTACAACATGCATGCGCCTCCGTGGAACCCGATAGATTTGCAGGAGAGGACCATTCGTGAATACGCACTACCGTTCTGCAATCTTGAAGAAGTCGTTGATGGGATGGAATCTCTCAACTACGAACCAGTCGTTTTGCGCTTGAGAAGGCGAGGAAAAATGTACGACACAGAGTACACTCAGAGTCAGTAGAGTTGCTGTAAGAGCCTGGAGAGAAGTACAGGCGGGTTGTCAAATCCTGTAACGAATACTTTTTCTTGTGCTTTCGGTCTGTGCTTTTCGATACTGATGTATGCTTCAACATTTTACACGTGTAAGCTGATTAGCTGCGTCGTACTGCTTACAGAGCTTTAAATTCATTATCCGGCCGGTTGGTTCTCTAGCTCTAGATCTTGATGAAACTTGGACCACACCACAACATTTTACTTACTTAATTTTACAACAGTGCATTTGTTCTCGAAGTCCTTATCCGGCGTTTCACGGTCGTTTGGCACTTCCTATCATCCGCTCTGCTTCATACTGAACGACTTGACCAGCTTGGGCTCTACTAAGGAACTTATCGAAGAAGTTACTGCTTTTGGTCTTAGATGCAGCGAGAGAATGCTGAGCCGGAATCGAGCTTGAGATGATGTCATTACTAGAGGGATATATAAGCCATGGGAGGACGGAAGACGTTTCTCGTCCTGATACTTCATTCCCTTCAGCGTTATGGCTACATCGATGCCAAACACACAAATTGGTGTTCTATCGGACGAGAGCTCGAGCAAGCTTGAGAGCTTCCCCGTGCCCGCGCCCGGACCAGGAGAGGTGCTTATCCAAAACGTTGCAGCTGCGGCGAATCCGAAGGACTGGAAGCATCCGGCGTGGAAGAAGAATTTCTCGTACATCGAGGGAAGTGATGCTGCTGGGTATGTGGTCAAAGTCGGGGAAGGCGTGAGCGAGTTCAAGGGCGGCGAACGCGTCGCGGCGTTTACACCTTTGGACACTCAGAATAGCAAGGTATGTATGTCGTCGTTTTGAATGTGACCAGAAGTTTCTAGAGATATGATTCTTTACCAGTACGGGACATATTGTCAGTATACTGTTGCTCCGGTGTCGACAACGATACCTCTTCCGGACAATGTGAGCTTTGAGGAAGCAGCTACGCTCCCACTCGCGGTCTTCACCGCTGCAATCGGCCTCTTCGTAAGCTTGGGAATTCCCCTGCCTCCTGCTTCAGGTGAACCATACAAGGGTTCCGATCGTAAGCTGCATTCGCTTTTGATCCAAGGTTGTGTCTTTTGATTGAATCTATTAACAATAGGAGCTCAACAAGCGATACTGGTTTATGGAGCTGCCAGCTCAGTAGGTGCCTATGTTGTTCAGCTGGCAAAGCGTGCTGGATACTTTGTCGTCGGTGTCGCTGGTCGTTCAATAGAATACGCAAAGTCTATGGGCGCAGATGCTTTTGTCGATTACCGTGGAAAGCGCCTTGAAGAACTGGTGAGCATTCTCCTGTCAGATGCAAACCACGAATTTAATGACTTAATAGGAATAGGAGGAAGACCTCGTCAAAGCCGTCTCAGGCTACACTTGCACCGTAGCCTACGACACGATCACCGAGCATGGGTCGACGATCGCTCTTGCTCGAGCTCTGGCTAAAGTCAAGCCAAGCGGCTCAACTAGCAGAGTTACGCACCTCCTTTCTCTCGACGGAAAGACCAAAAAGCAAATCCCGGATGGTGTGGAGGTGATCGAGACGTATGTCGGAAACGCACACGGGAAGGACGAAGCTTGTAAGATGCGTTTATTCTCCCTACTTCAGACATATTGACTGTATTCGCCAGTTGTTAAGAGCTTTGCGCGTCAACTAACCAATTATCTTGCGCCTTCACCTACGAACCCGGTGCCATTCAAGCCAAATCGTGTGAAGATCATGCCGAGTGGCCTTGCAAGCGTCGGGGAGGGATTGAAGTTGCTGAAGGAAGGGAAGGTACACGGACAGAAACTTGTTTATCGGATCACGGATACTCCTCAGATCAAGTGAGGGTGAACTGGAAACTTACGACTGGATCTAAGAGGATTACGGAAAAGACATGATCGTGCTAGATATTCGAGGAAGTCTAGCATGCTTGTATATTATTAATCAAAATATCACATCTCAGCCTGAGTCTTTCCACACCGTCATTGTGGTATCCCCAGGTTGAAGTCCAAATCAAGTACGACGAATTGGGAATTAAAAATGTATCCATACTCCTTCTCGGTAAGATGGATGGGATACAGAATTACAGATTATGCAGCCTGTATTTTATGTGGACACTGAGGAACAGTCCTCCCCTGATACACTGAATTGAGGAAGAAATCGAGAATGCAAGAAGATTTACTGAAGCCACCATTGACTCATTGCTTAGCCCTCGGGTGAGCCAGCGGTAAAAATATTCGGAGGGTTTTATTTACCATAGAAACGCCGGAAAGAATGAGAACTCTTCCTGAAAAAATAATATTCTCCTTCTTGTTCTTTTCCACCTGCCCGACGCGGCCAATCGACCCCTCATCGGCCACCATTCATCCCGGATAGCGGGTGAAGCGTCGATATCAAGACCATAAGCGTGCAATGATGTGGGTGCAGGTCAAAGTTCGGCGATATGACGCGCCGTGCATTATATCGGAGAGACTACCTAAAAGGCAGCGCATAGCATGACCCTCACTAGTACTGCTCTCGTCTCTTCTTCCTACCACATCCATCCTGCTCTTCGCGGTCATCGTCTTCTTTTATATAGTATCGGTAATGCTTTCATCAGCAAACGGTCATGGTAGGGTCTTGAAGAGGTGAGACAAGCTGCTTCCTTATAATTTCTTCTATTGCAATAACTGCTGTTCGTTCGTAGGGCAAACCCTAATACGATTCAGGACAAGTTTCTCGTTGGCTATCAAGGATGGTGAGACTTCAGCACATATGTCGTTGATGAAGACTTATGAAGCTCGACAACAGGTTTACATGTGGCGGAGATGGTCCTCCAGTGCACAAAGGTCATCACGGTTGGCTACATTGGTGCGTCGCCTTCATCACAAAGATCGTGAACGTCGCTCATCTGATGTATTTATTAGGTTCAATAAGCCCCTGCCTGATGGTGGAAAAGCTACGTTCGACTTGTGGCCCGATGTCTCTGCTTACACGCCTTCCGAGCTCTTCCCAGCGCCAGGTCTGACCCTCTCCTCCGGTTCCCCAGCTCTTCTGTTCTCTTCACGGCACCCACAGACTGTACAGCGCCACTTCCACTGGATGGCAGAGCACAGCGTTGATGGGGCCTTCTACCAGCGCTTCGCGGGGCAGTGCGAAGTTGATGGTCGTACGGAAGGAACAGCTGCAGACATCATGCGTCTGAGAGACGAAGTCCTCGATCGTGTCCGCGAAGCGGCAGAGAAGGAAGGAAGAGTGTGGGCTGTCATGTACGATGTTTCGGGCGTACCGAACGATAGGATTGAAAAGGTGATCAAGGTGGATTGGAATCATTTACTTTGGGATAAGCGGATCCTGGACTCCCCGAATTATTTGAAGGAAGGAGGGAGGCCTGTTATTGCGTTATGGGGTACGGTATTTGGGATTCATTTGTTTTGTGCATCCTTGTCTAACCATTTGCTTTCAGGTTTTGGCTTTGCAGGGCGCGGCCACTCTCCCGATACCGTACGCAGAATCTTGCGACACATTCGTTCCGTAACACCAGGCGGAGCATACATCATGGCCGGCACGCCGACGCATTGGCGCTTGCTCCGCGCCGACGCTGACCCGAATCCGGAATTCCTCTCCGTATGGTATAACGAATTTGATGCCATCTCGCCTTGGACGGTCGGGCGATTTCATAACGAAGAGACCATCGACCGATTCGCTAAAGAGAAGCTCTTACCTGACTTGCAAGCCCTTCAAGATCCTGCAAACACTCACGGGAGGAAGGTGGATTATATACCTGTTGTATTACCCGGTGCAAGTGGGTTTAACCTCTCGGATGGCAGATGGGCTTTGAACGAGCAGCCACGAGATGGTGGACGTTTCTTATGGAGACAATTATATCATGTTTTGAAGAGGACGATCCAAGCGAAGATTGTTTATGGAGCGATGTGGGACGAATACGATGAGGGTACGGCGTTCCTCCCGGCCGTGTCGAAGAAGAGGGAGTTGCCTGTTGAAGCGCAAGGACGGTTCATCGCACTTGATGCGGACGGATATGACTTACCACCTGATTGGTACATGCGCATAGCGGGTTTCGCAGGAGAGATGATTCGGGGAGAGAAGGAGGTCCACGAAACGTTCCCCGTGAAGGATTTGCAAGATTATTGGTCTTCACGTCCGAAGTATGAGGCTGCTCCTCTTTCGTCAGATCCGAGTGGAAGTGGTATTGCAAGTGGGAGTGGAAGCGGGAATGAGAATGTTAAACAGACATTCGAAGAATGGTGTGCGCAGGAGAAAGAGCGGGTAGATGATCTCCCGCCTCCACCATACACGCTTGAAGTTGAGTCGAGTTCAATACCGACCGTTGCACCGCAGCCGTCCCAGATTCAAAGTCAGAGCCAGCATGCAAGTCAGCAAGAACACAGAAATGAAGGAAGGCCACCTGTTCCATTTCAAACTCGGCCTGCATCTTTCTCCGCCTCGCGGATGTCGGCGTCATCAACAGCGCCTTCTGGCGAGCACGAGAGACTGCAAGTTTCACTTGCCAGTCGACCGTCGCTTTCTTCACATCCTCCAGCGCCAGCACCGCCGATGGCTAGTAGACCTAATTCCTTGCCTTCTTCCTCGGTGCCGACTCTCCCTGGTGCTCCGCCGTCTCAGACGTCCTCCTACGAGCCGCCATACCAGATGCATACCTCTGTTACAAGACCGCATTCGCATCATAACCACCAACATCAACATGGGCACCATAATGAAGCAGGATATGCGCCTGTGTATGTCGTTCCAGGTCAAGCAAGCCCAAATGCAACTCCGACGCCGACGCCGCAGAATCAGCCGAATTGGAGTACGCGTCCTCACTCAGGTCCACAGGCTCCGTCAATGATGTCGAGTCTGAGCGACCAGTTTGGCAGGCAGTCTCTTCATGATACTTCATCTGTGGGGACGGGTTCCGCGCCGTCCTCAGCGCAGTGGCCTCCGCCTGAATGGGGTATGCCAAGCCAGACGTGCCCTGCTCCTGGTCCTCCTCCGCGTCCGCCTTCATCTTCTCGCCCCTCTTCATCGCATCCTCCCTCGTTGTCTCGTCCTTCGACGTTGGCGTCAGCCTCACCGCGTCCAGCGACTTCGACACTCCCACCTCCGCCTCTCCCACCTCCTTTACACCCGTCACGTCCACCAGGTGCGAACTTTGGAAGGGCCAGTAGCACATCTCCCAATCCCCCTCTTCGTCTTTCACCTTCACCGCGTCCGGGTCCTTCACCTTCTTCTGGTCCGAGCATGCCTTCTCCCGGCTCAGGCTCAGGTCCTGGCTGGGCTCCAAGTTTCAATCCCAGCTCTGATCCCAATTATGATGCGGACTATGGAAGGATGCCCACGGCAAGCTTCGCTCCCCCCAACTCTCAAGCGCAACATCAAGCCCCGTACGCACACCATATGATGCCTCCATCTCCCCTGGAGTCGGCATCTTCTTCTTCGGTATACCCGAGTGCATACCCAGACGTGACGCAGGGCTATATGAACACGATGCCCTCGCAGCCTCCTGGACCTGGTGCAGGAGGGTTTTATATGGGACTGCATCCACCTCCGCCTCCGAGACGGTATCCTGCTCATTCTCAGTATCCCGGTTCCGTTGCGGAAACAAGTCCAGGACCTGGAAATATCTATTCTCCGCCTCCGCAGGCTCCACCTCGTACGTCTCTCTTCTATACTTTCCATCTCTCCTTTTTCTTATACAATTTTTTACTTGCTTCGCTAACAGGATGGTACTAACATATGCCTTTTTTGAATATATTTATATAGCTCGACCGCTAGGACATACTCCTTCAATAAGCCCGGGACAAATCATGCCCGGTACCGCTCCTGCACCTGTTTCTTCTTCATCTCCATCTCCTTCCTCGATGTCACAACATCCTCAACACCAACATCAACAAGAAAATCCAGCATCACCACAGACTCAGGGACCAGGACAAGGTGGATTCCGCTTCACTGATGCATACACTCGAACTGTCGGTGCGGTGGACAAATTTGCCGGAACGAACACGAGGAAGAAGATTGAGGGTGGTATTGAGAGTTTGTCTTCCGGTAAGTTCTATTCATCTTTACAACCAGCCAAGAGTTAGAAGCTGACTGAAGATGATAATTCAGCGGGATCAAAGGTTTATCAGAAGTTTAGAGGTTGAGCTGACGAGCTTGTAGAGGCCTCATTCTTTATTCTTTATGCTCGGACGTTGTAGATTAACTTTGAATTTGAAATATCGGTTGAAGACTTGTATTTACGGTGAAAGATAGAGAACATTTTCTAATTTCGCCAGTTTTGGCTTGTACTAATCCCAATTCTGGTTTCAATCTTTGCTTTTCGCAGGCATCTCTAGGTTGGTCGTTATGAAACGATACTCAAGTTTTGTCTTCTATAGATGCGTAAAACAGCTCCTATGCAGGTCTGCTGACACGACAAGAACGGCGAAAATATTTTATCGCGGAATAACCGACTTGAATCATTTGTGAACTTGTGAACTATGATGGTGTGTAGGGGGGATGTTCGATCCATAATGGGTTTGTCATCTTCCATGGTGTTATTATCGAGGGATGTACCCTCTGGCGTATGATGAGATACTAGAGTGGCTGACAAAGGCACCGTGGAGAAGAGAAGAGCTGCATCCGAGGTCGTTCAAAGCTAAAAAAGAATCCGGGACTCTGAGCGGGGTCTCGGATTGTGGTCGCCCTACTTCGGTTTTACTTTTGAATGCTACAGGGTCTCATCATAAAGCATATCGCGCTCTGAGAGATCCCTCGGACGACTACATCTCGTCGTATACTGACGATGCGAGAGAAGTGTGTGTTTCATGATGGAGTTAATCTTTCTCTCATTGGTGTATGATTGTTGCACGATGTAATCCCTTCTGGTTCACTCGGTCTTTCGTCTTTGTGGATCGCTACGGTATTAGTATTGTCGCATTGCACGAGTAGTAATTTTCCCCTACGCGCCTACTAGTATTCATTTTCTAATTTTCGAGTCGAGAATTCACTTGCTTCCGTGAGTTCTGTCATCATGTGAGCGAGAGAATCTAATCAAAGATCAGATCGCCTTCCGATCACGATCACTCCCAAGACTTGGACTTAAACTAACACCGACGGGTATGGCTAAGAGAGCCTCGGATTCAAACCCGGACACCGCGAATCCTCGGAGACGTCTGCAACAGATACAATCGGCGCTGGCTGACGATCAGCATGTTCTGGATTTACCAGACGGGTTGAGCGTATCGTTACGTACAAGATCTCAGGATTATAATGGGACACAGAGGTCGACGATCTCTATCGGAAGTAATCGAGCGGTTTTGGAGGTTACGGTACTGCCTCGGGAGGCTGCGCTAGTTTTGTCTGCTCTGGGCACCCCGTTTGAGAAGAATCCTACCGAGCCGAGGTTTCCTGTACTTGAACTCGAGTTTCTTCCTGACTCTGCGTCTGGATCTGATGCGGGGTTGCAAAATGCCGATATCTGGGCTGGGATATATGCGCTTTGGACGCTTTTTCACGTCCAGGAAGTGATCCCTGTAATGATCAAGAACTCTCGACCGTCTGTTATTTCATACCTTTAAAATCAGGGCTTGTGCGACGCGCGCTTAATCCAAATGTCCCTGAGCTCTTCCTGCTCCGATCGACGTTCTGGCAAGGAGCGGGGCAAGGCCCGCTATGGAACAACTCGCGAGGATGGCTGCGATATACAGCAGACTACGTCGCTTTCCCACACACCCCGTCCTTCACGCGCTCATCGCTCGTCATCGCGCAACATCCGCTCCGGCCTCCTAAACCGCCGCCAGGGCAGACGATCTACGCGCGTTATGTTAAGCCTATCGGGAAGATGCTGACGTTTCATATGATTGATGTGGGGAGTAAGGAGGATATGGATGCGTTTCATCGGTGGATGAATGATCCGCGGGTGCATGCTGGGTGGGGAGAGGCGGGGGACGAGGAGAAGCATCGGGGGTATGTGAGGAGTATGATGGATGAGCCGTCTGTCTTGCCGCTTGTTATGAGCTGGGATGGGGAGAGGATGGGGTATGCAGAGCTCGTTTGGATCAAGGTGCGGGATTCTGCTTTTGAGGTGTTTAGTTCTGGATTGATACTTTTGCTGTGATGAAGGAAAATCACGTAGCGACGTACGTACCTGGAATAGGCGCGCAGGACTATGATCGAGGTCTGCACGTTCTCGTCGGGGAGGATAAGTATCGAGGGCATGAATTTTGTTCGTTGCTTTCTAGCGCAGTTATCTATTTGCTTTCACTGACCGTTTGTCCGCAGCACAAGCGTGGTTCCGCTCTCTTACCCACTACATGTTCCTCGCCGATCCGCGCACGTGGCGTATTATCGGTGAGCCGAAGCGTATCAACGGGCCTATCATACGAACCTCGGAGGATGCGGGGATGCATCTCGAAACTGTCAGTTGTTTTAATTCAGAATTCAAGAAGAAATTATTGAATGAGTTTCCAATTGTTTTGAATTGATCTTAGAAATCGTTTTATTTCCCATATAAACACTCAGTGATGACGATGAACCTCCGCGAGCGGCTGTTCAAGGAGGATATGTTCTTATAGGGCAGTCTTCCGCCTTCGCTGGATAGACTAGCAACAGCTCACGCAACACGCAACCACCACTCCATGCGAAGAAACCAGCTGAATTTCTTGAAGATCTTGGATTGTAATACCGGATAAATTACGGAGGGCGGCATGAGGAGAACGGAAGGATGTAGGTTTAATATACGGGCGATTTGCATGACTGTATCTAGCGGCAAAAGATGAAAAGGAAGGATACATCGGATTTAATAACGATAAAACCCGACACTCGGTTGCAATTCGTTGGTGTTTCACTGCTGCTTCCGTATTGGATTCAGACAACACAAGGACTTATGTCTTGCAGGGCTCGCGAACGTTCTATATAACAGAACATGAGTTCAATGCACGGCGAATCAGCTTCATACATTATTCCCCGGGTATTGAAAGGATGAAGAACATGGGAGACTGACGATGTAATATACTCATTACGTCTGTAGTTTCGTTTTCTTCTCGTGAGCTACTGGACATATGGACCTGTAGTCACAGAAGTCATTGAAACCACGTCCGAAGCTCGTTGCATACATTTATATATTAGTGTCCTCAGTTACAACGGTTTAACCCCGTGTGTTCGAGTCTTCGCAATATATGATCAGCACGAAGAAGACGGACTCTATCGTCGCCATCGAGAGGGAATGGGGCTCGGCAAGGGCGTGAGAAAATCCATTATGGATGATAAGAAAGAAATTAAAAAGAATAGAATAGAAAAAGGGAGGGAGGGCTGGAACGTGTGATGAAATTTTTTTTGGTGAGGATGAGGGTGAGTTTCTCTTCTCAATGAATTACTCAAGACTGGCGAATCCTCTCGGATCATTCATTGTTAATTTGTGTTCTTATCTGTTCTACGCCGCTCAAGAGGCGACTAGCTTTATGTAACTTGGCGGGATTCGCAGGAAATCATCCGCTGTGCCTAAGAGTGTGATAGGTGCTTCAAATAGAGGGTGGTAATGAGGGCCGCTTCAATGCTCACGATTCCTCATAGAGCCATAATATATATAAATTTCGTATCTTCTCGAATTTCTCGTTGGAAAGCGGACCTTCTTCCTTTTGGGGCGCGGAGTAGGGCTGAACGATCCTATTCCGCAATGATGGATATGAAAGCTTGTGCGGGATAGTTTAATTCGCGGTAATAATGAAACGAGTCGGCCAAGTTTGAGATGATGGGGGACAAGGGAGAATACAAATTCGGATGTAAACCCTTAAATTCCCAGATTAAGTAAGCGAAGTAAAGACGGAGTGATCTAATTCGAGAAAGAGAAGCAGATACTTAGGAACTCGAACTCGGACTCGGACTCGGAGCTCCTTCTTGCTCGTCGTCCGTCCATTAAAAGAAAGTACTCGTCGTTCTTTTCGTTCTTTTCCCTCTTTTTTCTTCCTTCCTTCCCCTTTTCATTCCGTGTAGTCGCCATCATCGACGCAAATAGAGCAAAGTACTAATCAGGACGAGACCCGAATTATCATAGACGGCACACTCGCACACAGCCAGGGCATCAATCACACACCACTGTTTGTTTGTTCGCTTTGCATCTTTCTTTTGAACCACGATGACGACAACGACAACGACAATGGATGGCACTGAGCTGGCGAGGTGGACGCGCTTTGCTGCCAAGGGCGGTATCGGCAAGTGCACGGCCGTTCAGGACTGCGTGGCAGAGAGTCCAGAGGACCTGATGTTCCTCAAGGTGCGTTTCGTGTGCTTTGCTTTATAACACTTTCCCCCTTCAGGGTCTGACTGACGATAATTATGTGTAGGACGACGAGATCATAGTGCTCATGCAGCTCTCAGGACAGACCGGGTTCTATTTGGTGCGTCATTTTGGTTGCTTTTACATTATTAACAGGTCAAATCAATTTTTGTATAGGGATACTGTGAAGGCGTCGTTGGTCGGTTTCGGGGAGACCATGTCAAGTTACATGGGAAGCTCAAAAGGCCCGTCATGACGAAACGCGCTTCGGCGTCTGCGGTCTCCGTTGCTAGTTCACCACCGCCTTCTGTTACACCGTCCCCGAGGATGCCACTCTCTCCCTTGACTACTAGCTCAAGTGCGACGAATACGAGCAGCACCCCGACGCGGGACCGTGATTCGAGAGCCTTGAGTGATCCGTTCGATCTTGAGCTTGATGCTCCACTGAAGTCCAAAACCTCAGAAGAGGGGGGAGTAACACCAATACCCAAACTAATGTTGATACCAATACCACCACTAATGAGACGACCGAGGGAAGCCGACGGAGACTGACCCGCGGCGCCGATGACCTACCAGGGCTCGGAATGTTCCTTCCTCGCTCTCGCTCGGGCAGCCGATCCCGACCGACTTCTTCGCGCGGCGGCCCCGGGAGTGGGAACGTCAACCAAGCTGACGAAAACGAGAAGAACGAAAAGAGGGATAGGCGACGAACGCGCATTGTGACACCGCAGTTCTCTGCATCTGCATCTCCGGGATCTGATTCGCTTGATATACCGCCTTCACCCTTGGCGCCGCCGTCGCCTGCTTCACAGCATGATACTCAGACTGGGCCAAAGCAGCAGGAGTCCAAACCTGCGTCCCCGGAAAAGCAGCCTACCGAACCGGAAAGGAAGGAAGACGAAGTGCGAACTAGTGTGGAAGAGGACAGGCAAAAGGAGAATTCGCGCATTAGTATGAGCTCCGAGCCTTTACAACAGGAATCTCTCCCGGACAAAGATGCATCAAGCCTATACGATGGTGCATCTGCACGATCATCTTTCTATAGCACACATTCATATCGCTCGTCTGTTTTTGGAGGAGGTAACGGGCTGAGCGCGGCTGCTTCTGATGCGTTTGCGCGACTTTCTCAGGCAGATTCAGATGATGGTGGGATTGGTATGGGGATCGGACTTTCGATGCTCCAGGATATGGCGGATGACGAGGACGACGACACGAGTACTGGGATGGCTCAGCCTGCACCTCCGACTCCAAGATCAGAAGAGCAGAAGAAAGAGGTAAATCATCAAAATGACGAGCTCGAGCGAAACAAGGAGAGATATGAGGATGAAGAACAGGACTCAGACATTGATTACGATGACGATGACGACGGAAGTTACTGGGACGGCGCAGATATATATGACAATTACCGCTACTCGCGCTATTCGGTCATGACCAAGAACTCTCGGCGTAAATCTCGGTTCAGCGTCATTTCGAGAAACTCTGAGGCGGAGGTGGGACCTAAAAAGAAACCTCCTGCGCCTTTGGATGCCGAATCGCGTTTAAGGCCGGATTCTACGGTGACCAGTCCTGTGTCTCCACCCATACCAAAGGACGAGTCTCAACCCAAGGATGAGAGCGCCGAGAAAAAGAAACACGTCCCGCCCCCACTTAATTTCGTCAAATCTACCCCATATTCGTCAAGGGCTTTGCTCTCTCCACTCCCGGCGTATTCTCCTGTTTCTGCATCTAATAGGTCGACAGCGGAGTTTAGCGCTGGGGGATCGGATTTGCATTCCCCACTCCTACATACGAACTTTGCTTCGCCGAAATCTACGTCATCGCGTGCTACGAGCTTTGGGACTGACGAGGCGGATCGACAGTCTCTGAGTCCTCAGGCGGGTCTTAATATGTTTGCAGTGTCGGCTGTTGATGCCCCTGGACCTTCTATGAGTGCTAGCGGGAGTGGTGTTGCTTCTGCTCTTCGTCAGCGACTTGAACACGAAAAGTCTGCTGGTACGACTCCTTTAGCATCTCCAGCGGCTTCTAAGGAAGCAGTACCTTCAAGATTGGAGACGAAGAGAGAAGATAGTGCAGGTCCTGGGAGAGAAATAGTCGTGGATGACGATGAGAGCGTTAACGTCACTGTGATACTCGCAGAAGAAGGTGCAGCATCCCCTCAAGAGAACAAAGACCAATCAAATGAATATGATCATACTCGGGATTCCGTGCAATCGGGTGTCTCCACCGTCAGTAGTGCCAGCGTCGAGAGCACCGCCACGGACACGTCGGGTGCTTCCGACGTGTCGGGTTACATGCGAAAGATTGAAGCAGATCTTGCATCTGTGTCAGCGGTCTCCGGGTCAACGCAACCTCTAAATGCTCGATCTGCGCTAGCGGATGCGGAGGGCTCGTCAACGTCAACGCCTACGCCAACTTTGACGGAATTCGATGTTGGCGTTACGACGCAGCCGCTACGTGTACAGGATCGATCGGCTGCGAGGTCGACACCTTCGCCTTTACCTTCCCCCGTTCCTACTCTGACGCCGGATCAAGGAAGACAGCCACAAACGCAAGTGTCTGAACCCCCACTATCGCCTTTACCTTCTCCATTACCGTCTCCGCGGGAGCAACTCGCTATTCCCCGACAACGTGAACCTCAGCAATCGCAGGATGCCAAGTCTTCCCAAGGTGCACAGCTTTTACGGCCCGAGCAAGCTTTATTTCTTCCGCATCCTAATGCTCCTCGACCCAATCCTGCTGTTGTATCTGGCGAACGAACGAGCACGTACGGTATGCCTCCAGTGCATGAACCGATATCCCAGCGAGCGCCTGCGTCGGGTCCGCCTGCGCCGTCGGATATGCCAGGCAGTTCGTTAGAAGCGACTTTACGAGCTGCTTCTGCAGCGCGTGTCGGACCTGCCGGTGTTCCGCATCGATCAACGATTTTTGGGAAGACGGTGGTGGACTTGGCGAGCTCCGATGGACCTGTTGCTATCGTTTGGTCGCTTTCGCCATTCCCGCCCGATCCGGTGAGTAGGACGAACTCGCCCGCTCCTAGTCCGAGAGTCCCAAGACGTGCGACGACCGCTGGAGCGTCTCCTCTGAGCCAGAGTGTGCAGGTTGATCGAACCTACCTTCTCCATCCCGCGCGATCTGAACTTTCCGGCATCAGCTGTTGGAATCCCTGGTCCTCCAGCGTCTCCTGTTCCTGTCCGATCTGCCTCTGCTGGTATTCCTCCTCCTGCTGTTATCGCTGCCGCTGCTTCCAATCAAGCACCACTACGCCCTTCATCTTCTTCTGTGAGCGACAATAACCCTTCCACTTACAGCCCAAACTCAACAACTTCAACTTCAAATCATAATAAAAATGTTAATAATAACAATGGTGTGCTTTTGCGACATAACTTTTCACCACGCGTAGGCACTGCACGTCCGCGGTCACGGTCGTTCTCAGATTTCGCGCGAGAGGTCCCCGTTGGGCCGGTGGTGATGGAGAAGAGGGCGAGCGAGGAGGGGAGTAGGCCATCGAGGGTGGCAAGTGTACAGTCGCTTAGGGAGTCAGTGGCACTCCCTGCAAATGGTGCCAGTGCAGGTAATGGTGCTGGAGCCGCTTCAAGTAATGCAAATAACGCGACCGGATCGAATGGTGTGAATGGGCATGCGCTCAGACAATCTGCTACTGTAAATGGTTCGTCCCCGCCGAAGCGAAGTTTACATACACCATCTCCCTTATCACGACCCGAGAATAATGCCGTTGTAGCGACGGAGACACCTCGAGCGTCGTCATTCTCGATGTCGAACTCGAACTCGAGCTCGAAGAGTAGTATTCCTCTGAGTCCATTGGGCCGGACGTTTATATCCTCGAGTCAGACTCAGCTGCCGAATTCGGTAGAAGCTGGTACTGCTCGCTCCCTACTGCTGAGACGAGCAGTTTAGGCTCTGCGTCGGGTCGGCCTGTCATTCCCGCTGTATCGCGAAGCATGGGTGTGAGGCAGATGGCTTCTGTAGATAACTTTAGAACTGGTCCGGAGAGACAGGATGCGCAGCCACTTTTCGCTCCTTCGAAGTCCGTATTACAGCCCATCCGACGCAATTCGGGTCCGAGCGCAGGTCCTTCTTCTGCAGCTATATCTGGTCCGGTAACGGCAGCTGGGAATTCGGTGCCTTCCGCAACGAATCAGCAGAATGTGACGGCTTCTTCGCCTTCCCCTGTTCAACGGTTGCGTCGACTTTCGTCTCCGAGTAGTAAGAGGCATGAGAGGACTATCTCCCAGCAGTCCCAGACGTCATCGACGACTAGTGAGATGCGCTCGGTCGTATCTCCGCCTCCCGGTGCTGTTGCAAGCTCGTCGACACCGTCTCCTGTACAGAGATCGAATTCTATCAAGTCGAAGTTGTCATTATCGCATTTGCGAATGAGGCATACTGCGAAGGAGTCTTCGATCGACACGCAGACGCCTTCGCCCAGTACGGGTCCGGCGACGCCTGTTTTCGACTTTGATAATCAGCCGGAGACGGTGCAGGTACAGGATGCGGAGTTTGAGATGATTCGGCCTACGATTAGGCGCGTTTCGTCGGAGCCTATGAGCGATGATTCTATCATAATTCCGGATGAAGGACCATCGTTGCAGCGAGATTCGACGACTGTTGAGAGTCCTGTGTCGGGCTCGGGGAGGTCATTGTTGTCGCCTCATCCGAGCACGATTGCGGATTCAGTTACGGAGCATCAGCATATGCCACCGAGGAAGTCGACGGAAGAGGACGCCGCGGCGCACCGAGCGAGGGAGTTGAAGTGGATGTCTGTGATATCTTCCGTGCCTCCGCCGCAAGCGCGTAAGAACAGAAAGGTTCGAAAGCTTGTATTTGAGGGCGTCCCTTCGTCTGTGCGATACCTTGTCTGGAGTCATTTGACGGACTGCAAGGCGAAGAGGATACCGGGTGTGTACGGACAACTTGGGAAGCGAGGACGCGTAGCGGCGAGCGAAGTCATTGAACGCGATGCGGCAAGGTGTTTCTCGAATCATCCACATCTGCAGGATCCGAAGGGTCCATTGGTGGGATTGTTGCAGACTTATTTGACGATGGTGCCAGATGTCCAGTATCAAACGAGTATGTATTCCTTTGCTTATCTTCTCCGCATCTCATTGTGACATATTCGCTTCTGTCAGGCTTGGCTTTGGTTGCTGGACATCTATTGCTGCAATCTCCTGAAGAAGACGCATTCTGGATATTCACATCGATGATGGACATGAATCTCCGAGCATATTTCTCACCGAAGTCCGTGCAGATGGACGCAGATGCGTTGGTGCTTGGCAGAGCCGTTGAGCTGACACATCCTCAACTTGCCAAGAAGCTATTCGTTGACATGTCTATTCCTCCGTTAGAGATCTGTCGAATGTGGTAAGGAAATGTCTGCGCCAGCTTTTTTGGATACGATGATTGACGGTGTGCGAAGGTTGCCCTCCCTTTTTGCAACGACCCTTCCGCAAGACTACGTGAACCGGATCTGGGACGTGTATTTCTGCGAAGGTATGGTTTTCACCTTATCTGTATTAGTTATCTTCTTCTGATGCTTATACTGTCATAGGTCCACCATTCCTCTTCCGAGTTGCGCTCGCAATTCTCTCCTGCTGTCGCGGTGCCATTGAATCATCATCTGACCGTACCGCTGTCCTTTCATACCTCTCCCGACCTGAAACTATGTCTCTACTACCAGAGGATCCAGAGGAATTTGTGAACCTCGCTATGGCTGTGAAGATCAAGGATGAGGATATCAAGAAGCAACGCGTGAAGGTTGAAACGGAGTTGAGGAGAAGAACCCAGAGTGCGCAGAGGAATAGTGCGCCGCGTCTTGTGAGCAGCATCTCGTTGCCCAGAGCTGGGCCAGGTCCAACTGGTGTACCCCCGTTATAACCGCCCCGCTCTCTATGTCCCTGGTCTTTACTGTTCTTGTATCCCTTACTCCCGACTTGAATGTCGCTTTCACGATTTATCTTCCATCCAACACGCCGCTCCTCCCCGCCCACCTCTCTCACTCATTCATTCATTCCTCCGGCATCTTGCTTGGCTCTCAGCAACAACACGCACGAATAAGTACATTAATATTTTGACATCAGCCATTGTTTTCATTGCATATGCATATGCTCCTGCTATCGATTCGTTATAAGTTATTATGTCCAAGCAAAACATTTTTCCGTCCCTTTCTTTCATCGTCTGATTTTCGTATCTTCGTCTTCGTCCACTCCATCACGCGCACTGATTTTTCTAGGAATTCAAAGGCTGAGATTCGTCGAGATTCATGTTCACTCTCAACCCGTCTTCCTTTGCAGGTCCTTGCCCCCTTCTTTGCATTATTACGTTATGTAGTGAATATTTTTGACTTTGCATTTGGTATTCTTGGTATGTATAGACAGGAGGTTAATGAGATTTTCGTTTGACCCAGATAAGGATATAATGAGGCGATGGAGTACTAGTAACGTTTCCCGAAGGTAAAGGTTTTCGTTCGAGAAGTCAGAAATGTTCTCATCTGCTTTTCATTCGCTCTCAATTAATTTGGTCCCTTGTTTATTTTGCATCTATAAGTACACGCACGTTCGCTGCTCTTGGCTACATAGACACGCGAGATACGCCTCTCAAATACACTGTCATGCTCCGATATGAATAAGGTTAACCCACCTCTCCGTCATGACGGCGACATCTTGTATCTCATCCTTCTTGTTCCTGCGATACAGCGCGGCCTCACGAACAGCCGCAGCTGACCTTTTGAACCTGAATTCACCCTCTTCGAGGTCACTGAGCATGAGATACATGTAGACTGCGTCGGCAAGGATAGGACCATCTTGATCGAGCAACTGCCACATCGTGCCAATGACGCTTCGGAATCCGCAGAATTGCATCGCCGCCGCTAGATGGAGCACTTCGTCCATTGCGAATGAGGGTGATTGTTCTGCAGTATGGCAAGCCGAAAGAAAAGCAAACTCCACGTTAGGAAGGTTCGCCTTCGCGATGTCAAGTAAAGTCAATTTGCTTCCGGGAAGTGCGAACGAGGACTTGAAGGGTTCCTTGGAATCCAGACGGCCATGACAGGTGAAGTGGACCCATTCCGCCTTCTGAAGCGCCTGTATTACAGAATCGCGAGGGATTCGACCGTCAAAGAGGCATTTCCCGACACGCCGACGTCTGCGGATTGACCCTAATTCTTTTTTCGCCTGAGGAAGCCTCGCGTCGCCAACAAAAAGGAACTTCTCTGTCCCGCCGCGCAACCTGGATCGTGCAGCGATGAGCGACTTCAATGTAGGGGTATACGAAGGGATATAGTCGTCCAGAAGATATTTATTACGTCCTTCGATACTCTGGAAAGGTCCCGCAGCATGGAAAGGAAACGCGCACAGAACAGAAGTAGGGCACCACCATATACGTGACCCTTCGGCAATCCCGACGGCCTTCAGTTTCTGAACAACTTTGGAGACGACTCTTTCCCAAAGCACCCTCATGACTCGCCGGAGCACCTCGTCATACC
This sequence comes from Phlebopus portentosus, assembly GCA_037892935.1. Lineage (NCBI taxonomy): Eukaryota > Fungi > Basidiomycota > Agaricomycetes > Boletales > Boletinellaceae > Phlebopus > Phlebopus portentosus. The sequence continues at coordinate 4,364,960 of JAYXKI010000001.1, forward strand.
TGAGTGTGTTGACTCCAAATCCCCGACGAGAATCAAGGAGCTCTCTACACAGTTCAGAAGCATCGGTATACCAATCTCTATCCAGCGGAACGCAGACACATGGTAAGTCTTTGCTTGAGAGAAGGATGAGAGCATCGCATCGAAACTTGCTGTGATTAATCACGATGACAAGACCCTCTAAAGCCACTTCTTGCAATGCTTCAAACGATGAGGCACAGAGAAAATCATCAAATCCAGGTACTCGCCGTATCTCGTCAATGATCCCTTCCTGCTCTTCTGAGAGTTGTCGCATGAACGCCAACTTCCCGTCGACAATTTGTCGATCCTCTGGCTTCACGATTGATCGCGTTTCGCCTCTATCTATACGAGATACAGATGAAGTGATGAGAGCCTCCAACCGGCAGCTAACATCTGCAAACCGGTCCGCAAGAGCTTTATCAATCTCTGAGAGCTGGTCAAGGGGAGACCTGATGCCTCGCATTTGCGACCAAAGCAAGCCTCTTCCTTGTTCAAGGAGTTCGATAGCTACAGGAAGATCTCCATTTTAAATTGCATGCGAGGCGGCATCTACTGCCAACGTCTGATAACCCACATCGCTAGCCAGCAAATCGTGCTGCGCAGACAGATTGGGTCTGATAACGAGAACGCCTTGGAGTACCGTGATTGCTGTCCTGTAAGCGTTGAGGGTTGAATGATGACCATCAGTCCGCGCAAATGACACCCATCGTTGCGCTGCCTCCAGGCGCATTAAATATGAGGAGAACGGGTGGGTGGAGGCAAGACTAAGACATTGGATGACATCCTCAAAATCTTCTGCCTGCTCGTCCTTCCGAAAGCGAGTAACCAAAGACTGCGCAAGGTTGCTTAGCAACATAGCACGACCAGGTTGACCATCGGGATGGAGTTCCAATGCTGCACGATGCAATAAGATTGACTCGTCGACATCTTCACTGCATCCAGTCCGTTCAAATCGAATGAGCAAGGACGTTGCAAGGTTACTTAGCGACGTGGAACGACCAGAGTTACCATCATGGCGGAGATCCAGTGCAGCTTGGAATAGTGAGATTGACTCGTCCAGATCTTCATGGCCTCCACTTTGTTCGAATCGAGTGATCAAGGAGATTGCAAGATTACTGAGTAAAGTCGAACGATCAGGGTGACCATCAGAGCGAAGGTTCAACGCGGAGCGGTGCAGTGAAATTGCCTCGTTGAGATCTTCTCTGCTCCCGCTCTGTTCACAGAGATGGAACAGAGCGTTTGCAAGGTTACTCAGCGATGCAGGGCGATCCGGGTGACCACTGGGGAGGAGATCCAGAGCAATGCGGTGCAATGAGATTGACTGGTTGAGATCTTCTCTAACCCTGCTTTGCTCGAAGCGAGTGAGCAAGGAGTTTGCAAGATTATTTATCGATGCAAAGCGGTTAGGGTGATCGTGAGAAAAGAGATCCAGTGCGGTACGGTATAGTGAGATTGACTCGTCAAGATCTTCGGCGCTTCCACTCTGTCTAAACGAGTGGTCAAGGCGACCGCAAGGTTATTCAGTGATGTGGATCGGTCAGGATGATCGTTGGTACGAAGATGTAATGCCGCTTGGAAGAGTGAGATTGACTCCTCCAGGTCTTCATAAGAACCACTTTGCTGAAAGCGAGTGAACAAAGAGATTGCGAGATTATTAAGTGACGTGGATCGTTCAGGGTGACCATCGGGGCGAAGATCCAGCGCAACGCGATGCCGTGAGATAGCTTCGTCCAGGTCTTCACGAGCTCCTCTTCGTTAAAAGCGAGCGAACAAAGAGGTTCCAAGGTTATTTAATGACGTGGAACGGTTGGGATACCCATCAATTCGGAGGTCCAGCGCGGTGCGGTTCAACGAAATTGACTCGTCTAGGTCTTCATCACTTCCACCCTGCTCGAAGCGTTTTTTCAACGAGCTCGCAAGATTACTTAGCAACATGGACCGATCAAAATCATCAACGAGGAGGTTCAGTGCGTCTCGGAATAGAGAGATTGACTCGTCTAGATCTTCACTGCGTCCGCTCTGCTCAAAACAAGTAAACAGGGAATTTGCGAGGTTATGTAGAGGTGTGGAGCGGTACGGGTGACCATGAGAGCAGAGGACCAGTGCTTCCCTGTACAAGGATATCGACTCGTCCAGATCTCCACGGCCACCGCTTTGTTTAAAGCGAGTGATAAGGGTGTTTGCGAGATCATTTAGGCACATGTAACGGCCAGGATGACCACGGGGGAGAAGATCTAGTGCGTTGCGGTGCAGTGAGATAGACTCATCCAGATCTTTGCTATCTCCGTGTTGCTCAAAGCGAGTGAGCAAGGAGGCCGCAAGATTACTTAGTGATGCACAAAGCTCATGATGACCATCGGGATAGAGATTTAGGGCGGAGCGGTGCAACGCAATTGACTCGCAAAGATCTTCGTTGCTTCCGCTTTGCCCAAAGCGAGTGATTAAGGAATTGGCAAGATTATTTAGTGATGTGGAACGGTAAGGGTGACCATCAGGGCAGAGGTCCAGTGCAGCCCGGTGCAAGGTGATCGATTCGTCCAGATCTTCACGTCCCCCGCTTTGCTCATACCGGAAGAGCAAAGAGTTTGCAAAATTACACAACATCGCTGAACGGTCGGGATGACCATTGGGGCAGAGGTCTAGCGCTTGGTGGTGTAGAGATCGACTCGTCTAGGTCCTCAGCGCCTCCACTTCTCTTAAACCGGGTGATCAATGAGTTTGCAAGGTTAGTTAGCAACGAGGAACGACCAGGGTGACCATCGGGCATGAGATCTATAACGTCACGGTGCAATATGATTGACTCATCAAGATCTTGGGCGGCTCCGCTCTGCTCATAGCGATCAAGAAGGAAGACTCCAAGAAGGAAGACTCCAAGGCAGCCTTGTGAGCTGATACGCTCAAGATGGCCCACAGGACAAAGTCCAAGGGCATATCGACACAGAACAATTGCCTTTTCCAAGTCTTGTGTGTCTCCCCATCGTTCATATCGTACATGTAGCGAGAGTGCAAGCGCATATGATCCAGCTCGACGGCCGGGATGGTCAGAAGGATAAGAATCGAGAACAAATTCTTCAAGAGCGATAGTCAACTCAAGATCCTCACGGTTTCCTGATTGCATGAAATGGCCTTTTTTGATGCCAGCTAGGACCTGAGCCGTTTCAATAACATCGATCTCCTGTGATTTCTGCTTCAGAACTTCTGTTACTTCCTGTAAACCAACCAAACGTGAATATCTGAGCACTCTAACAAAGGTGAGAAGTACTACCAAGAGCTTTTGATGCAAATTTTCCGATAAATCTTTGAAAAAATGTTCCATCTTTTATGGCGGAATGGGGAACTGCCAATCAGAATTCTGATGATCAAATTAGATATACATTGTAGTCGGTAGAAATACTTGAGAAGTAGTTCGGTTTCACTCACCTCGGAGCTGTGACTTTATGGGTTTTGGAAGGTATGCCAGCAATGAATGAGCTACTCAGACACGAGTAGGGGGAGATGATGGGTGTTGGTGGATGGAGCTAAACAGGTGCTTTCAAGTCTTGCAATCAGTCTTCAAGGCGACTGCCTTTTCAGGGTGGGACAAATACGAATAAATAACCCGTAATAGTACTCACCAAATAACGTGGAAAGTAAATTCCATAAATGGCCCACCACGTCATCCGCAATTTCTTTCCGCTCACCTCACTCACCTCACAGGTTCAGCACCGACGAAAATGGCTCGTCGTTCAGCACCGCCAGGCTCAGGACCCGCTTACATGACCCCCGCATTCGGTGGTGGCGCAGGCGCGCCTCCTCATGCACGAGGACGAGTAACCGATGCGAAGCAGCAACAGGAGAAAGAAGACGGGTCTGCGTTTAGTCGATTTTTCCGTGAAGAAATCGTCGCGCCGCAGTACATTGCAGGGAATATCAACATCCTGACGAGCATTGCGATATTCGCGGCTGGTGTGTTTGCGGTGAGAACGTGGGGCGATGTACTCACTGTGGGACTTTGATTGCTTGTCAAGTCAACAAAAGTAGGTGATTCTCTTTTTTTTCGATTATTGTTTTTGGTTTTTGGAGATTTTGCGTGAACTGACGATAGATCTGTTCATTCCTCAAGAACCGGGACCCCGCCACGATGCCTCGCCTCCTATCAAATTCGCGGCGATGTATACAGAGCTCTCCGGGTATGTTGCATGGCATATGTGCTTCCGGTTCATCGCCATTTCTCGTCCGCAGTCTCGTAGTAAACTCATGCCGGCTTACACAGACTATTTTACCGACCTAGAAATCATCATCGGAATAACATAACAGATTTGCCAAGCTTTTATTTTCTGTCATTTCATATTCTGAATCTCCATCATCTTCCTGCTATCACCGCCGCCAACATCGCCATTTTCTTTCCTGTCCACGTTCATATCCTCAACTCTCCACAGTCACGCACATTACATGTACCAGCTCCGACTAACTGACACTAAATATCTCTTAACCGCTTCCACTGCACAGCTCATTTCACTATGAAGTCGAGCCTCAACGATTTTTCAAGTGCCAAGCCGTTCCATGTCATACGCGGGAGCGTTTAAGCCGCAACTCGGCTAGCTACTTTATATCCCTGTTTCTCAAGAAGTTCTTGTCCTGCATGGATCGAATGGACCTCCAGACCAATTAAGAAGCGTATCATTTATTTGGATTTGCCAAGAGGGAGATGTTCGTTGCGGGCGTAACGGTTGACATACGACTCGGACGGGCGTGGACAAATACAACAAAATGTTGCCATCGTCATCCATTTCCGTACGGAAGCATATGTCCCGCGTAATTTGAGGTGAGTATTCAGTTGATTACCAACCATCTGTTTGTCCCCAACTAAAACGAGCACACGACACAATAATGGTCATTTCATGGAATCAGAAGGTATCAATCATTGATTCCAACAGAAACATGGTCGAGGCGGGACACGGTCGTGGAAAATCAGCGGTCTCTTAACGAAAACGGAAAACGAAAGAAAGAAATTCGGAAACTGATGATCAATGGACCAATCAGAAAGCTTGTTCCGGTGTCGGTGTCTAGTGCTTCGATTTCTCGATGTGGCTGACTGGGTTAGCTCGGATGATGCTTCTGGCTCAGTCTTGGCGTGCTCGACAAGCGGCGGCCAAGCCCCGCAACGCAAGCGATCGCAAGCAACGTCAGCCTGCACCCGTCAACCCCCACACCACCCATGACCAAGTGCTCCATCAAGGCAGACCGGCGAAACGCACGCTGTTTGCATGCTCGTGCAAATAACAAGTGAAATGTTCTCATCTTTGTCCTTGTCCTTGTCCTTGATAGTATCTCGTCCGTGGCTTAGCTCGACTGCGGATCCCTTACAAAACTTAGCTCGCGTCTGTGCGTCTTAGGCTCGAGTTCGACTGGCTCGGAGGGTCTTGAGTTTCTCTTGGTTTTCTGTTTTTCCCTTTTTTGTCTTCGTACATTCATCATCTTGCGTCCTTTTTTCTGTCATCCGCTAGTATTCGGATCTGCTTTCTATCTCCACACCATACTCACACACTCTTTTGTCTTAAATCACAACAGCATTTGCACGTTGCGCCTCCCCTCTTCCTCTCGTGTCTCCGCAGCAGCGTATCTCCCTTCAAATATCCCCTCACTGAACATTCTGGCCCGGTATACACGGAGTCTGACCCACAAAGCTCTTCCTGACGATGCCAGCCTTGCTGAAGCTCTCGCGCTCTATCGAGAATCTTCGAGAATCGTTTAGGAGGCAACCGCCCACTTATGAGAAGAAGAAGAATTACAAGTACAAGCGCGTCTTAGGGAAGGGGACGTTCGGAAAGGTTTTGGTTCGTCCTGTCCTATTTTCGCCCCTTTTCTCTCACTAAAAGAACTCGTGATGCCGTGTGGGTGCGAATGTGGCAAATGTGGATGAATAGTTTGCAATATGGCACGATCCGGGCCAGTTAAATGAGAAACGAACGCTCGAACGACGATACCCACGGAAACCTTCCAAAAGAGACGTCGCGCTCAAGGTAGTGAAGAAGTCCAACTTGAAGCGAGGGGATAAGGACATCGTGATTTCCGAAGTGAACGTCTTGAAGAGGGTGAATCATAAGAATGTCGTACGTCTTGGTTTGATCTTGTTCTTCTTTCAAATGTTTCTTTCTACCAAAGGTTTCATTATTTAACCCTGTGTTATTCTAGATGCAATTCTATGAGTTCTTCGAATCGTGCAATAACTACTATATCTCGTTTGAGTACGCCGCGGGCGGCGAGCTCTTCGATCGTATTAAGCAGCGAGGAGGCAAGTTCACAGAGATTGATGCCAAGACTTGCGTACGGTAAGTCAAGATGAGTCTTTGCGCAAGTGTCGCGTCAAGGACCCAAACGCACAATGTCCTCATAAGATTCCTTTGCTGACCTTTTGATGTGATTCTTTCTTGGTGTCTCAGATCAATCCTACATGGCGTGGAGTATCTACATGCGAATGGGATCCTGCATCATGACCTTAAGTGCGTTATTTCGTTCTTTCTTGGTTAGCGAGTTCTGTGTCCTGAGGACTTCAACACGTGTAGACCTGAGAACATCCTCCTTCGATCCAAAGCGCCCGATGCAGATATTATCCTTGCTGACTTTGGCGCGTTCGTGTCTTTCCGTTTCTTGCAACTGTTTGTCGACTGAGGCTCCTGCTTCTTGCGTGATTGCAGAGCCCGACATGTCGACTATCCCGATCAGTTGCTGTATTGCGATACTGGAACATACGATTACTCACCTCCAGAAATATTTACTCATGAAGGACACGGAACGAAACTGGATATGTGGGCTGTCGGGTATGCGCCTCATCTTCCACACTTTCCATTTTGCTTAACAAAATGGACTATCGGATTATATAGAGTAATCACTCATGCACTCCTCTCGGGGATGATGCCCTTCCCGAACCAAACGCTCTCTATCCTGAAGCAGGCTATCCTCCGATGCGAACTAGCGTTTGAAGGTCGGTATTGGGAGAAAGTGTCATCGACGGCAAAGGAATTTATCTGTGCGCTTATTCACGCCGACCAAATTACTCGACTATCCGCTTCGGAAGCACTCGCTCACCCGTGGTTATCTGGCGAGTCAGAAATCAAAGCTGGCATTCCATCGAAATCATCAGAATCCACTCTCGCAAGCGCAGAAGGGGCGAAGGAAAAGAACGACAGTGCAACTACGGTTGGAGTCTTCTCGACGAAGAGTATACCCGACCTTCCAGGTCTACGGGAGAATTACAGCCAAATCGCACGCGCGCGGTGGCGTATTGCAATTGGGAGCGCTATCGCTGTCAATCGATTACGCGAAGGCGGGAGCCGAGCGGCGAGTCGGAGGAGACGGACGTTGGAGTTGTTGGATCAGTGCGATGATTCCGAGCGCGAACGCGGGTACGACGAATACGCATGTGATTTCGATTCGGAGTTCGCGAGTATGTCGCAGATCAGTCTTGCGATGGCGTCGACGAGTTCGTTGACGACGTATGCGGAGAGGAAGAGCGCGTCGTTGGAGGTTGAGGCGAACTCGCCGGAGAACTTGCGTGAGCTTGAGAAGCTTGTTGCTTCGCGGCGATTGGGAAAGGAGGATGGGAAGGATGTGGATGTCTCGGACTCTTCGAGGTCGAGTTCTTCTGCTTCGTCTTATTCGTCTCCTTCGCCAGAGCCTTCGGAGCCACCTGAACCTGAGTCGAAGTCTGAAGCTTCCGAGCAGAGACCAATACAAGCGCTCCCTACGCTGCCTCCTCCGCCTACACGTCCAATTCCACCCCCGCCTTTCCCTCGACTAAGCCCGGGGCTCAGTCTCAGCAACACCGAATCCGGCCCACCTTACGCCCACCATCCCGCTCTCGAGGGTGGTCTTCGTCATTCTCATCCTCATCTTCAACCGAATCTGGGTCGTCTCTGTCGACGTCGTCTGCGATATCGACGAGTCCCACGACGAGCTCGGACGGGACGTACACGTCGCCTTCGACTGCTGCTACTTCTGTTATGAGCATGAGCCTCGTTTCCGAGTCGATGTGTGCTGACGAGTGTGACTGTGCGACCCCTGTTCCCAACACACGATCGATTCCCGATACTAAATCCAAGCCTCCCATAAACTCGATGAAGGACCCGCCATCGCAGCATCTTTATTCTCATTCCCGCACACTCTCCCGAGAATCAAGACGAGAGCCTTTCGGTATCATCAACACCAACGCCAAATCTCCCGACATTCTGAACGAGTTGCAGAACGACACTAGCTGCAACCCGAAGTCAAAGTCAAAGTCAAAGTCAGAGTCGAAGGCGGAAGCGGAGGCAGCTTCATTCGACCCTGAAGAGGTTCTGGACATGTACATAGGGGTACAATGGCGCACTTCGCTGAGCCAGATAAGCCCCGAACTCGAGACTTCGTTGCGCAGCTTCAAGGAGCGTTGGTGAATTAATTCATCATCACGATTAAGTAGTCCTATTCTTCACCTCCTTGATTCAACTTACTTGGAATTACCGTACATGAGCTCCGCCCTCCCGCCTCCGCTACTTACTTACTTACTTACTTACTTACTTACTGATATCGTTTTTATTCTCGATGGACGCTTTTATTTCGGAAGAGATGGGACGTTAATTATAACCGGAGGAGTTTTTTTTTTCTATTGGTGAGACTTGCACCACGTGGTGTACTTTTACCATTGAAACGCATACGCAGACGCAGACGCATAGTCCTTCGCTTACTTACTGTAAAAGCATTCGTTTTTCCCTTCGTAGTGGCGTAACTTACTTATATACCAGAGGCGGAATAGCATGCATCTGATTCAGCAAGCGTACTGTACTAGTAGCTATCACACTCAAATATTTAAGTCAACATCAACCATATCAACTTCGAGTCTTGCCTGTGTGCAAACATCACACAACTTGAAACGTGATTCGGTTCTCTACATAATATTAATTCTGAAAAAAAAAAAAAAAAAACGGTAGTAAAGAATGGGGACTGGAATGCGTGCATAAAAATAAGAGTTCTATTATGTAATGTAAGGAACTTTACTCTATTCTATGTATGTATGTATCACGTAGGTAGGATGAGATGACGAATCCCCAAGCCATATCCATCCCAGATCCCAGATCCCATCACGGCGAGTAAGACCGGAGCTGGGACGCGGGATAAGTCTAATGACAGAAACTTCGATCTCGAGCGTCGGATCATCGCCTCAAGAAACAAACGAAAACGAAAAAAACGCGTCTAAGAACTCCAAGAGCGGCGGGGCGTGACGAGTAAGTACTTAACAAGGGCGGACACGGGGATGGTTTTTTCTTTTTATGTTGGCGCGACGCTCTTGACGGGTTCGCCCTTCTCGAGGTCGGGAACTTTCTCGGAGATGGACTCGATGGACGCTGTTGTCGACTTCGACTTGGCGAGGAGAGCTGCTTTTGCTTGTTGGGCGTTTGCGTAGCTCAGGTACGTGTCTGGTGAGGGCCGAGAGGTCAGTACGGAAATGATTCACGATGTAAGTCGTCAGAATAAGACAAGGAAAGGAAAGGGGGAAAAAAAAGATCGGGTAGAGAGAAGGGAAAGAAAGAGAATGGAAGTGCGGAGTCTGTGGAGAGTAAGGAGGTTTGATACGTACTCCAGAACAAAGACACGACGCCGACGAAGACGAAGCGCATGTGCGCGGGCACGACTGAGAAGTTGATGACCTGCGTGGGGATGAAGACGCCCCAGTTGCGGAGGATCGTTGGGACGTAGGCCTATAACGCGCGCACGCGTACGTGTGTACAGAGTAAAAAAAAAAAAAAAAAAAAAAAAACAGGATCAAGTGAGATAGTGAAGAGAAAGTCTGAATGAGCGATGCGCGTACCGCCTCTACGCGCCTCTTGGCTTCGGATATGCCTTTACCCTCGAGGAAGGTCATCGACGTGAAGAAGAACCCGACTGCCGCTGGTAAGACGGAGCAAATCACCCGGATTAGAACAGGGAGGAAGAGCAGCTGCACTTCGTACGTACCGGGGGTGAGGACGGCCTGGTCGAGCCATACCTACAAAGTACGATCAACCAACCGCGCAACGAGACCGTACACCGTACGTCAGCATCACGTCTTGAAGAGACGCGAGAGAGGACGGAGGGGTGAGGGGGGACGAGGGGGGGGGGACGTACGCGATAGGCGAGCGCCTTGGTCGGGGAGGCGAACTGCAGCCTGTTGAGGAGCTGGTACCACTTGGTCATGATAGGCCCGAAGAGCGCGCCGCCGTAGAACGCCAGGCGCGCCGTCCGTGCGAACTGAATGGATAAGTATGTATGTATGTGCATAAACGATAAGTTGTTAGCTTGATTGGGGGCAGAACGGGCGGACGGCTCTCCAGCCAGGAAACCGCGGGGGGGTTGCACGTACGTCGTATTTGCGCCCGGGATGCTTCTCGATGGCCTGTTGTGCGATCACGTCCCCTGCGCCGAAGAGGACTGCGCTGGTGATGCACTGCGTTGCCATTGGGCGGCGCTGGAGGAGGGCGCTGTCCGGCGTGTTATTGTTAGCGAAGAAGCGATGGACGACGACGACGAGCGGCCGGGTACGCACTTGTATGCCCGTAAGACGGAGGCCATTTTCTTCTGTACGTACTCGGTGCACGACGCCGCTCAGGTATCGCCAGAGGTGCAGAAGAGATGGTGAGAGCTTGGGACCAAGGACTCAAGAAAGCGAATGTACCCCGCATTTTTAAATTATTAAATACCAGCCAGTGAGGGGTCGAGTCGAGTCGAGTGCCAAGATCCGATACCCGCGTCGCGTCAACGGTCCGCCCTTTCACCAAAACAACTCCCACCATCCCCATCCCCATCCCATGGCCTCGCTCGAAGCTCGTCTGCAGGACGCTTCGACCGCGTATCAAAAGCTGCAGGCCGAGCTCGCTGCGGCCGTCGAGGCGCGCCAGAAGCTCGATGCGCAGCTCACAGAGACGTCTGCCGTTAAGAAGGCATGTAATAACATAACGCCATTCGGATTCGTGTTTTTATTATTATTATTTTCTTCTTATTTTAAACACGCCATAGGAGTTTGCCGCTCTGAAGCCGGGGAATACTGTGTACCAGCTTACGGGCCCTGTTCTCGTACCGCAGGACCAGGCGGAGGCGAGGGCGAACGTCGATAAACGGCTGGATTTCATTCGGAATGAACTGTGCGTATCGCCGGTCTATGCGTATAGCGAAAGAAACTTCTTTGACATGAACCGGATACAGAAAGCGAGTGGACGCGCAGATAAAAGACATCAGCCAGAAATCGGAGAAGCGGAGAGCGGAAGTTCGTAGTCTTATCCCTCCTGCAATCGGAACACAGTCTGATATTTGGTTGATTGTACAGATCGTAGAGATGCAAACGGCCCACCAAGCGTCGCTTCAACAGAAGGGAGGAGCTGGGGCGCCTGTATCAGTATCATAGTCCTTGGCATTTGGAACGATTTCAACTCCAGAACACTTGTAACATTGCACGTGAACAGTATGAACTGTAATCCGGTTGCAATATTAATGGGACATCACAGCTCTGCATTGCATTACAATACGATTCGGTCCTTAGTCTTATCAATGTCTTGACCGTTAATATTGAGGGCAGCTGCGATGGGGTGTAATGACTACGCAATATATTATATACTTCTTATTTATTTATCTGTGACGGGTTTGAGCCCAGCACGGGCAAGTGCGTGTGCGTAATTGAAGAGGTTGAAGAACTGGCTATGCTCATGAGAAAGATCTGTAGTGCTTCCCGCGCAGGACAGATGATATACCGGAAAAAATGAATTGACATCGTACTGTACTGTAGTAAGTACCGCATCATCGCATCGGGAAACGCAAAAAAGCAAGCATGTCCGTCAAACAAACGAAACAAAACAAAACAGCACGACAGCCTCCCCTTCCCCAGCGAACGACTCTCCTACCCTCCCGTCCGTCCGTCCATCCGTCGCATATCGCATATCTCATTTCTTCTTCTTCTTGCTCTCGACGAACAACACGCGGGACTTGACTGTTCATTCCCCAACCAACCGACCAACCGACCAAAAAAAAGGAAGGAAGGGAGACTCTCATAAGCAACTTACTTACAGACGACCAGGAACGAAGTAAGGGAGGAAGGAAGGAAGGAAGGAAGGAAGGAAGGGAGGAAGGAAGGAAGGAAGGGACAGAAAAAGTCGAACGCAGAGACGCACCTTTCGGGTCGTACTTCACCGCCGAGAGCCGCCCGCCCATGCGCAGTCGCTGTGTCGTGTAGAAGTACCCCGTCTGCGCCGTCGAGACCATACGCACGATCTGCGTCCTGTTCTCCCGGTCGGATATTCCGGGTTTCGAGTCCATTCGAGTCCATTCGAGTTTCGCATTCGTCGTCGTCGTCGCAGACCAAAGAATAGAATATCAATGACATTTATTTTTCAGTCGATTAGATCGAAAAGAGATAGAGAAGAAAAAAAAAAAGGGGGGGGGGTCAGCAGTCAGCAGACACTCCCCTCTGGAATGATTGTCGATGCTCACCGCGCTTTGCTTTTGGCGGCCATGGCTGCTGCTGGTCGTTGCGTTGCGTTGCGTTGGCCTGAATGAGCTTTAAGTTTGAGGTTCCTTAATTTCAGAAAGAACGACTTTAAACGAGAACCGTGTCATAGTATTACGTAATCTAATGAGGAGTTTCATTTTCATTTTACGTTACGTAAGTACGTACGTACAAGCACCGTATATTATTATATCATGACCGAACGAACTCGAACTAAGTGTTACAGGCTCCTGCCATTCATCACTGAATGAATGCCTGCTACGGACGATTTAGTCGTAGAGTGCACTCTATTTTCTCGGTTTAGTACAGCTCTGTTCTGTGGTTATGTATTGCGTACTTCTATCTATGCATACATGAGATTCCCGGTGACGAAGAGGTATAAAGGTGTATATATAATGGACATTCATCAAGTCACGGCGGCAGTCTGAGAGAAGAGATCTAATGGTATCCACGGCCTTCGATTTTTTATTTATATTTTTTTTATTATTACTCCTGAAGCTATTCGATTAACGTACACCCCTCTTCGAGGAGGAGGAGCCTTCTGGTGTGTTTGTCGTCTGGTTTGAGGGTGCCTCGCGTTGGACAGAAGGATCCGAGCATCGTTCGAGTTTGGGCTGGCGAAGATGGGTCGGGCTCGGGCCATTGGGCGGTGTACACGAGGGCCGGGGAGGATGGGGATGGGGATGGGGATGGGGATGGGGATGGCGGAGGGCGGGGTGGGGGTGCGTGGTGGTAGTAGTAGTTTATTGCTTTTAAGACTGGATTTGGAGATTGGTAGAAAGGACGCGACTGCGGCTCGGAAGGCTTCGCGGGTTGGTGAGTTTCGGTCTTGCGTGGTATAGACGATGCGAAGGAAGAGAGAAGACCGTTGTCGAGCACTGTGACGCGCCGCCAGGTGCGCGTACCTTCGCGCGTTAGAGCGAACGCTACGTCGCCTTTCTGTGTCGCAGCGGGGGTTTGATCGGTGAGTCAGGGAAGGTGCGTGTATAGTGTATAGTGTGTGCGTACGAACCTTGAACGTGTAAGGCCAAGGTGCGTACATGCTACTCGGCCCAGGCGTGAAGCGCGGCATCGACAGAGCCGGTAATAGGCGGTACCGATAGGGATGCGAATGGATGTTCGTCGACCTCGACATCACTTCTTCTTCCTCTTCTTCTTCACCTCTTCTTCTTCACTTCCGACCCCGCCTTCGTCTTCGTCAAAGTCCTCGGTATAGCCCTTCACGAAGGAAGATTCATCATCCCCCACGTCCGTGTCGCTGTCGTCCCCGCTATCGTCCTCGTCGCCGGTCTCGAACTCAGTCTCGGAGTCGAGGTCGGAGTCGGGGTCGGGGTCGAGTCGGAGTCCTCATCGGACTGAATGTACAAAGTCCCGGTCTCAGATGCGGGGGAGAGGGTGAACGAGAATGCCGAGAGGGGCGAAAGCGGTACAAGGCGGGGCAGGGAGGGGGGCGACGACGACGACGACGATGACGACGCTGCTGCTGACGACGAGCAGTCGGACGAAGGGGAGCTGCAGGCCGAAGCGGATGTGAACGTCGAGGCGACTGCTATCCGGAGGCGCTTCTTGGCCTTAGATTCGGCGCGGGGGCGTAGCACTGGGCTGTCCGGACCGAGATCGATGAAAGACTCGGGTTCGAGGGATAGACTCGGAGCAGCAGGAACAGGAGCAGGAGCAAGAGGTTGTAGGCCCGCCATGGTCTTCCGATTGCGGGACGGAGGCGGTTCAGTTGCCCCCAGGCTTTAAAGGCAAGACAAGAAGAAGTCTCGACTCGTCCGGTTGAAGCAGGTGCAGCAGTCCTTCATAGAAGAGGGACGATCTTCTGTATATATACCATACCATCGGACGGGAGGGAATGGAGGGCGCGCGCAGATGGACGATCACGATCGAAGAGTGTGCCGAAAGAAAGAGCCCGCCGAATAAGAAGTGGAAGTAAGGCGGGAGATGTATGTGTAGATGCGAATGCGTGAGTGGATATGGAAACGAAGCCGAGTTTGATTGATGGATGCGTATGGGCTTGTCTGCGCCTTTTCTCGGGTGGGGTTAGTATTGAGTATGCGTATTGGGCACTCACTGATTTTGTAGTCGTATGCTGAAGCGAACAGCTTTGCTGAAGTCAAGTCGACGGATCCTAAGGCCTGACCAGGAGCCACACACATATACCACATACGTAATGGCACCTGAAACCAAAGAACTCTTCCCTTCCATTGCGGTTCCATATAAAAGCGAGAAGATCTTCCTTCAAAATGAACAAAGAGGAAACTTCTGAGAATTACATTTATTTATTTATCCCAATTTCTTCCTTGTGTCTGTGATTACCTTCAGAAGAATCTTTCTTTCATTTTCGCATCTCACACGATTGATTTTAAGTCCGGCCGGTAGACTCGGAAGCTTGTAGCTAAATTGTGTTCGTTTGATATTACTGTACTGTAATTGACGACTGCGTTCGGGATCAGCGTTGTGTCGGTTTAGCAATCAAGTCCAGGGGTGGAACTCACCATCTAAGTATTTATATTACTGTACATGCCGGGTGCCAGACCGAGGGACTGTGACCGCTCCGTCGGTACATTAAGCGACATCACCTTCGAGCACAATGACCGTTCCCTTCGACCACTCTCGTACTCTTCTGGGGAGATCGTCATCGACGAGTCGCATCTCCACCTCATCAAACACCTCCACGCGCCGCGTCTCCACGAATCCGAGCTTTGCGAACAGCGCCTGGCTGGCGCTGTTCTTCGCGCCGATACGGGCGATGAGTTTGGCCGCGGAGATAGGTAGGGAATGGGAATGCGCGAAGGCGTTATCTGAGGAGGGTGGAGGGGGGTGGTGATGGAAAGACGTGGCGAACGAAAGTAAGAGTTGGAGCGCTTCCGTTGCGAGGCCGTTTCGACGATGGGGTCTTTCTAAGGTGCCTGCTGGTGAACGAGAGCCAAAATAAATAGAATAGGGTTGGGTTGAAAGAAATTTGGCACACACACACGTACCGGCGATCATGATCTCGCACTCCACCTCGAGATCTGCATCACTCGCAGATCCCTTGAAGAAGAGGTTGACGTCGCCGATCATGCGAGATGTGTTGTATATGCTTTCTCGAACGACGGCCTTCGCGAGGGTGTTCGATCCTTCTCGTCGCGGTTCTTCGCGAGAAAGGACGATGAACGCCAGTTCTGCGAGCGTTAATTACACTTGATGATCATTGGCGGGAAGCAGGAAAGAGTTTGGAGACGGACTATCTTCGTCTTCTTGCCATTTCCCTGTCAAAAAAAAAAAAAAAAAGAGGTCCGGCTTTGTTTCATTCGAGGCAGTCGAAGTATAAGAGTCGACTGACGGACGCACGCTGCATCTCGTATTCCCCCTCCAGGGTCAACGGGTCGCTGGCTGTGAGCTCTCGAAGCTCCGGATCGAGCATCCATTCATGGTATTTCTATTCTGACAGAAATTGATTTGAGAAAATATATCCTCAGCACCTGCTAACTCCGTCACGACGCCAAATGATGCGACGAGCTGACCTCGACATGTTCCTTCCTACAGGCATATAAGTCAGAGTCTCGACTCTGTATCGCATAAGCGAAGGGTTTTGTGAGCTCACCTGTATGGAACGAGTAATACCCTTCACCGACGATTGCGAGGTTCTGGTTGGCCTTCATCGAATGCGAATGGAGGGGAAATCCGATTCCGAGTTCGAGATTTGATTCGTTGATAGTCTTGCGCACGTGATTCGACTTGAGGTTTTTTTTTCTTTATGATCAACCCAAAATACAGTAATAGAGGGAAGCATAAGCAAATCATACAAGTTCACAATTATTTGATCCAGGCTTCCTTCTGAGTTCACTTTGTACACACAAGCCGTTCAGTGTCTACATATCTATGTATATAATGAAACAACAATTTTATCGCGGCCGTCCTCCATATTGCACAATCTAAAAAAAGAAACAAAAGAAACGAGACTCAGAATAAGAGCGTCAGCGTGAATGCAGTGAGGATCGTCATCGTGATGAACATGAGCGCGTATTGGGGGACGAGGAACGCAGAGAGGGTCGTTGCCTCCCCCGTCCCCGAGTAGACCTGCGTGAGGAATACTTGGGTCGTCGCTGTTGGTATGCAGGATAGGAAGCTACAGTAATCGGGAAAAATAATACAGGGAGGAGATATCCCAGAGGTGTGAGGAAGTTTTCAATTCCGATTGAGATCTGAGAGGATAAGATGAAGACGCACATGCACACGAATCGCAGTACTTTGTCTGATTCGTCGATGATGCCTGCGGTGGTCAGGCCCTGGGTGAGGAGCACGCCGACGATGGGCATGGCCACCATTTTGCCGATGGCGAGGGCGGAGATGGCGCCGAGGGGGAGTGAGCGCCACTGTGCGGGGGAGTGCGGGACTTGTAGGCGGGCGAGGGCGGAGCCGAGGCAGATGAGCCCCAAGGGAACGGATGCGGCGCCGATGAAGCTGGGAACGGTCCAAGGAAAAAAAAAGAGCAGGTTGGAATTTGAAAGCAGGAGAGGAGGAAAGGGTCGGGCTTACGAAGCGGTATCGAGCACGAAGGCCAGCGGGGGCTGCCCGTCTGGAGCGTTCGGCACCAGGTTGCTGCCGTCTCCGTCACTGTCTACGGGTGTGAAGAGCGATTTGAGGATGGGCACGAGTGCGATGAGGAGGGCGACGAAGATTGCGATTGCTTGGGGTGTGAGCATGGAGAGGAGGATGGTGCGCGTGTGGGCGAGGAGGACGTGGTGTGTTGCCCGCGGGCGCGGGCGGGGAGTCGTTGGGGGCCGACGCTGGAGGGGAGTTTGTGGTCGTGAGCGGGTGAAGGCAGGGCCGCGTCGTTGGCTATGGTGGCGGTCGTGGTGCTTGGATTCTGGCTCGTGCGGCGGGAGAAAAGCGGTCGGTGCGAGGGATGCCTGCACTCAGAGTCACCGGGCGTAAGGGAAGGTGCTGGGGAAGTAACCCGAGACGGATGGCAATCGTTGCCCGCTGCGGTTGCACTTGCGCTCGCGCTACGTGTAGGCAAGAATACGCGCTCCGGGACGACGGTGGCATTGTCATCCAGCTCCACGTCATGTTGGAAAGAGACGTGTTTCTGACGCTGGAAACGGGAGGGTTGTGCGAATTGAGGTTCTGGTGCTGCTAGGGTAGATCTTCTCTCTTCAATGCAGTCGGATTCTGACACAAACGCGTCTTCCTCTATAGCCTTTTCATGCACATCTCCTTCATTCTTGCATTTCCCATCCTCGACCCTCTCCGGATCCTCACTCTTCTCCAAGTCTTTGTCCATCCCATCCGACTTCTTCGTTTTTCTCCTCCCGGCAACGCGCCTCCTCACAGAACTCAAGTTCTTTGAAATCCGTCTGATTGACTCTGTCGTCTTCTCGGGTACGCTTTTCCGCACTTCTTCATCATCCATGTCCGGTCCGACGTAGTCCCGTTCGATAAGCTTGACTCCGCCCAGCGGGAATAATGTTATCTACTCCACAGTTTCCAGCAGAAGCAAAAGCCGTTAACATAGTGCTCTTCTTTCGGTAGATAGGATTTAGAATGAAGTGGAAAAGAGACAGCCCGGAGAGGAGCTTAGTGGAGAGCGGGAGACGAAAAGCACTTACAAAGAAAACGATTATGAAAGCAGCGAGGTACGCGACGGCAACTGTTTGGTCAGTTGACCCGTTGAACGGAGCAGAGCCTGTGATGCTCATGATAACAGCCGTCGCTATTTCATGAATAAGGCCTCAGAACGGGGCGTCTGGATGGAATGTAAATGCACGCACGGACGTCACCGACGTTACTCCATCCACCCGCGACGAGGATGCCGTACCGGAAGCGATGCGGGACCCAGAAGAACTGCTTGACGAGCCAGGCGATGATGATTCCAAAGGCTTCATAGAGAAATGCGACCAGAATTAGTGGGCCTTTGTATTAAGACGCACTTCAGTAAGAGATAAACGCAATAAGAAGGGGGAGCTCACCGAGTGCTCCAACGTTATCTGAGGTGAAGGCAGGTACGATTTTCGAGAACATGAGGGCTATCGCGGTTAGGATCGTCAGAAGTTTTCCTTACCCTCGAGATAATTGACATACCAGGCAACGTAATATTCTATTAGAGTTCAGTCTAGCTTCAAGTATTCGGAAGAACGAGACGTACCAATAAGACCTGACCCATTCCTCTAGCTGCTACGGGTGGGAAGATGTCCGCCTTGGTGATGATGAACCCGCATAATGTGCAGAGGACCCTAAATTCACAGCTGAGCTTACAACCTAAAAGAAAGCTTGTTCCAAACTTACAGTCGGATAAGGGGACGCACGGAAACCCAAATTAGCGCGCCGACGGACAGCATCTCGGGCTAGATGAGACGACGAGAAGTGCGAACCCGTCCACAGGGGGAATCGACTCACTCGATGGACAGAGTTAGATAGAAAGTACCCAGGACCAGGATCTCTTCTCAGCTCAGAAAGAACAATGCGACGATATATTTATTTTAAAGGTCGAGATTCCAGAACTCGGACTCGTCGGACAATTTTTAAATCTTTGCGTTCGTGAGTTGCATCGAACCAGAGTAGTGGGCCTCGTGGCCTCTCTCGTTAAGAAGCCCAGGGACATATCCTGGCTGTATGACTGAATATGTATCGATATGTGTTCTTTTGAATGTACAGAAGCAAGCCCATTTACCTTCTTCTATTTCTGTGCGTTGTGTTGGTGAGGTGGTGAGGTGCCGAGGTTGAGTGCCGTTCGCTTTGATCGGAGTAACGGAAAGCGGGCCGAGAGCGGGTATTTATTACGTAAATGTGCAGCTAATCACAGATGACGTAATTTATCAACTGATAATATTTTAGGAGTCCGCCCAGATAGACTTCACTTTACCTTACTCTTACTCTTACTAAACCAATCAGCATCCGTATCTGCATGGCTTCATAGCCCAGCCTTTCTTCTCCCCGTTCATAACAGAAGCCACGCTCGTACTTACGACTCAGCTTCAGTCAACTCAGACATGCCTGACGATGTCGAGAAGATCCCATCTCACCCACAGCGCGGGAATGGAGGGAACTTGGAACCACAAGTTTCTCGAGCGAGCGAACGATCGCGTCCTGGAGGTCGTCCCAAATTAAGAATACAGCTTCCGGGAGAAGAGGGCGATGGTATCTCCCCTAAAGAGACGGACACGTCTGACGCTTTGAATGGTTCAGTCCATCCGGACCCACTCGACCCTCGGGCTAGCATCGCCAAAGCGACTTCTTCAAAGTTCGTTCGGCGGCTCAGCGCGGGCTTAGAAAAGGGTGGACGCTCATTTGAGAAGTTGAGGAAGTCGCTTGGACTACCTGACTCGAGCTGGATAACGAACAACTTGGATGCCACTCATATCAAGCCGGTTATCCGAGCTGCGGTGGCAGGCTGGATTTCCGTGGTACTCCTCGTCATCATGCCGATACAAAGGATGTTGGGGCAGGTAGTAGTCCCATCTCCGCTCATGTGTCTGCAAGACTAATCGCGCACAGGCTGGATTCCTCATCATTTTAGGCATGTTCCTGTCTTTGTTATTGACCGATCTGTCTGACGTCGGCTTGTAGCTTCTTTCATTTCACCTCCCGCAGAAGCCTTTGTGCAAGTCCTCGAACGGGAACTGGCTATACTAATCTTTACAAGTACTTCCTTCGCGTGTGTCTTTTTCTATGCCAACTCGCGTACAGGAACAATACTAATGCTGACTATAGTTGGACCTGCCTTGGGATTCGTCTAGCAAACTTGGCTCGAAAAGAGTTCAACCCCTCCGCCTCAGTCACAGAAATCTATTCAGCCCGCTATCTTGAGGCCCGGGTGTGTCCTCCTTCAACTAACTTCCTTGCGATTGATATTCAGATGATCTATATCTTGTTCTAGCCGACGGTCATTTGCGGAGTTTTTCTCTTCATCTGGACTTCTCTCCTGTTGTACACGAGAGCCCGCGTCGGACCTGGCCCGTATATTGTAGCTATTGTTCTGTCTTGTATATTAACAGGTATGTATAAAGATTATTCTGTAGGCCAGGACTTTATACTCACGACTCGGATTAGACATTTCTCTCACTACTGCCCATCTCTTCCCTTATCCATACTATGGAGTACGTTCGGAGTCTTCGTCGTTGATATTGTTCGTTGCTAATTTCTCTCTGTACAGATCGGTGAATCTGTTATTAAGCCTGTCGCCATTCATTCCGCCATTTCCATAGTCTGCGCCGCATTTGTTCTCCCCGAAAGCGTCAACGCGCAGTTTATCAAGAGATTTCAAGTTGTCTTCTCTGCACTCGCCAAAGCAGTGCGCACTCAGCCCGAAATCTTCCAGAAATCAGCTCTCTCGGATGAGTTCGATCCGACGCCATTTTTTAAGCAAGTTGAAGCTGCGGAATCTGCTCTTGCTCCGCTAGCGGCGACAAGTCGCCTGATGAAGCGTGATATTTCCTGGGGTCGATTTGGCTCGAAGGATTTCTCACGCTTACACGAACTTGTAAGGAGGATGACTGTGCGAGCTAACGGAATGGCGTTTTATTTCAAGATCATGGACTCATCTGCGAATAAGCAACCTGGAACTCCCGCATTTTCCTTACTCAACACGCCTGCGCACTCGCCTCCATCTTCACGCCCTCCTTCGCCGACACGTTCGGCCCGTTCCTCACGGTCGTTAAGTGATCTGAACATCAGTGCGAGTGCTTCAGTTGCGTCCGTGAATTCTGCCTCTGCGAGGAGAAGGAGGAGGCAACAACGACACTCTGCGCATAATTCCCTTTATCAAGCAGCATTACAATTTTATCACCATGCTCATCATCGGAATTCTCGCCAATCTCGCCACCAGCATCCTCACAGCAGGCACCATACATCGTCCTTGTTCCATGACGTACTAAATAAAACATCAGAGGGTGCTGTGGGCGTGTTCGAGTCGCAGCGGTACCTCAATCTCGAGACCCGGTTGACGCATCCGAACGCAGAGGAATTCATCCCACAGATCGTGCATCACCTCGGTGAGAGTTCTGCAGACCTGGTGCAATGTGCTGGAGATGCGTTGGAGCACCTCACGCTCAAATTTGGGAGGATGAACGAGGATCGCTTCTATAAATTGTTCTGTCGAGAGCGGGCTATGTCATGGGAGGAGGGCATACACGATGACGAGAGCATGCTGAAGAAGTTAAAGAGCGTGAGAGAAGAGTTTAGGACGAAGAGCAGGTTTGCGAGATTCTCGACATATATCTATGTGTTAAATATTTTGATCTCTTGTTTAGGCATCGCGTTCTGGATCTGTACAGACCACACGTCGACGCATACTTGTCTTCCCAGACAGACCAGGAGCCACCACCGCATCTCTATCTCTTTCAGTGCTACATGTATCAATACCACCTCATGTTCTTTGCAGAACATCTGTGTCAGATGGTAAGCACCTCCTTCATGTTGTGCCGTAATTTATACGAACACATTAATGAGAGCCTTTGTATTGTGTCTAGTTCGAGGAGCTGATAGACTTGGAAAAGACTCGTCCTTGTTCGAGGCTTTGGTTGCCCATCCTTCCGTTCAAACAGATTATCATGCGAAGCAAGTGGGAGCCGCCGGACGCGGGTTTGCAGCATGCTGAAGACGAAGATCCCGGTATGTCTGCGTCCTACTGAAACTTTCCCCCCGACTAACTAAAGTCTTCTATTCCCAATTCCCAGACGTCATCCAAGGCATCGAGCCTGAGAAAGCAGAACTGCTCAGTCATGCGGAGAGAAGAGATCCTGATGCCTTACCGCCGACTAACGCGATTGAGGCTATTGGAACTCTTATCTACGCCTCGGTAAATGCGCTTGGACGCGGGAATGCGGTGTTTGGCTTCAAGGCAGGAGTCCTTTCTGGTGCGTCCAAAGAACTTTTGTTTGTCCGGAGAACGCAAGAGCTGATATTTGATGTTTGTTTAATCAAGTACTGTTGAGTCTGCCGAACTTCCTACCGAGCTCGGCCGAGTTTGCCTTCGGTAAGTCGTTGCTTGAAGTTCTAATGAAGGTGTCCTGATTACTGATTTTGGTCATTTGATGTAAGTGAACCGATCGATCTGGGCTTTGTGAGCAATCCTATATTCAAAGTAAACGACCTATAAGCTCAAGATCGGGATCTTCTAGGGTGATTGGCCAGCTTACTCTGAGTCGGTTCCGCGGTGATACAGTCCGGGGCTACTGCTCGCGAGAAGTGGCAACTTTCTGCGGAGGGATCATCGGCATTGTAATGTGGTACGTAGCTTACCTCACTCTTCTCAATGTTCGTTTTCATTTACACTTCGTGATGCAGGTACGCCTCAACAGGCCTCGGAAATGGCAATTCATACGGCCTGGCAGCTGTCTGCGCTGTCGCGTACCCGTTCTTGTTCTTCATTCGGCTGTATTATCCTGCTGCGCCGATGGCGCTGACGATCTTTCTCGTTACTATCGGCTTGGTGGTTGGGTATAGTTGGCAGGATGCGAAGATGCCGAATTTGTCTAATGCTGGTGGGTTTGCAGTGCTATACGGTAATGATGAGTGTTAATTATGTCCATTGTTCATTGGCTCTTGTAGGCTTGGGGGTTGAAGTTGCCTGGGTACGTTCTAATTACTTGAATGGTTTTCTTCTGGCTGATGCCTTTGTAGAAACGATTCATACTAGTTACTATCGGTGTTACCGTCGCTTTGTAAGTCCTTGAGTATTCTACACAATGTAGCATGTTTAACGGCCCCATTCCACTTAGCATCTTCTCTTACTTCCCACCTTCGACGACTCTTCGCCGATACCTCCGTACAACATACGCAACAACGACGCAACAGCTCGGTCAAGCGTACTGCGACGTTGTCTCGAACGTAACGGTGCGCGGTGGGCCCGAGACGGAGGCGATTGTGAAAGAGCTGATTGCGAGTCGGTTGAAGTTGAGGAGGAGCAAAGTGTTGATGGCAAATGTCGTGTATGAGTTCTCGTTTAGGGGAAAGTGGCCGAAAGAGAGGTATGAGGGGATTTGTGAGATCCAGCTGTAAGTCATCCTTTATCACGAGAAGTGAGAGGCTAGCGACTGATTTTATCGATGTGGATAGGGAGATTGCGTATTTGCTATCGCACCTTCGTTCTGCGACGGAGCATCTCGAGCCCTCATGGGCCCGTGCCTTCCTCAAGCGGACGAGCTTTCTCGAGCCGGAGTTCCAAGGAGACGTCCTCGCAGTCATCAGTCCGTCGAATGTTTTCACTCATTCTGTTCCCTCGCTAATATGTAATGTACTCGTACTTCAACAGACATGATCTCCACTTCCCTGCGCACGGGCACGCCCCTCCCACAGGTCACGCCCTGCCCTCTGCTCGACCGGTTCGTCGCGCCGAAAATGGGATTCCACTTCCTCAATGGTGAAGATAGCGCGAGCCCTGACACTAATAACGAAGGGGGCGATACCGGAGAAGAAAGTGACGTGTACGGAGAGGAGAGCGAGTATGCAGGGCTGCCGAGGAGGCTGACGGCGAAGACGCTGGAGGATGAGCAGTACCTGTAAGCCACTTCGCAATTTTTTCCTACGAGTCTCTCATGGCTGATGGGCTTTTGACCCTCGATATGCACAGGTACTTCAGCGTCGGCGTCGCCACGGCCTTTGGTATCGTCACACGGCTCGACAGGCTGATGGTAGCGACGAAGGAGCTCGTCGGTGAGCAGTTCCATATTACGGGCTTGCCGGTGTACACGCGAAGATCGAGTACGCCCTCTGGTCCTAGCGCGTTGAGAAGGAGCGGCGGGCGATAGAATTCTGGTTGGAGATAATAACTTCGGTCGAGATGTATGGCGTTTTGGAGGTTGTAATGCATGTATGCACGAAACTTGTATGTAGCACTAGCAAGAGATAGATAATAAAGATTGATGTATAAATTGCGTATATTGTATGTATTGTCTGTATAGCTGTAACACAACCGTCATACCACTATAAAAAAAATAAGGCCTAGACGATTAGAACAAGAGAAAAGAAATGGAAGCGGGCAAGGTAAGAAAGGGGACGTGTGTGTGTGAAGGAAGGGAAGTGATGAGAAAGCGGAAGAGATTGGATTCTTGGAAGTGCGGTCCGATTGGACAGTGTGGTGTCTGTGGTATCCTGGTAGCATAAATATACACAAAGCTCTCCGTTGCAGAAGCGGGGCGTCGAGGGAGCTGAGAATTAGGAGAGCTTCTCCCAGAGGATGACGCCGATGAGGATGAGGAGGACGGCGATGATGAGCGCTATAACGACGCGTTGTTGGTACATTCTATAGCGCATGGGGATGTGCGTTAGAGAAATCTTGGATGGGCGGAGATGAGAGGAAGCTGGGAAGATGGAAGGGAGGGAGGAGGGAGGGGAAGGAGGACGTACCGTCGGATCATCCTCTTCAGCGTCCCAGAGGCACGGTCGATCGCTCTATCCGCCGTTTGGAGCTACACGGACGGCGTTCAAGTCAGTTCACAGCCAGAAGCAGCAAATGCCCAATAACGACAAAACGCACCGTGTTCCTCGAGTTCTCGATCTGTTCCCGCTGGCGCCTCAAGTCCGTCAAGATATCCGCGCCCTGCTCCTCCGTCTCGAGCGCCACGCGCTGCGCGTCGACGAGCCTCCTCGACCCGTCTTCGAGCACCTGCGTCCCCTTCAGCAGCCTCGTCCTATCCCCGTTCCTTGCTCCGGCACCATCGCCGAGTTCGTCAGAGGAGTCGCGGAATGGCGAGCCGGCGGTGTCGGAGGCGGAGGAGAGCAGCGATGCGCGCTGTGCTGCGGCGTGCAGGGAGCGTGCGCGCGATTTGAGAGAGGCGAGCGTGGATTTGCAGGATTTGGCGCGCTGGGCGTAGGGAGGCTTTATGCTCTGCGGCATTCCTTGGAGTTCGATTTCCATTTGGGCGACCTAGAAGAGGAGGAGGAGGAGGGGGGGGGGGGGATTCGTTAGCGGCACGTATTTTAGCCAGATGGCGATACCGGAAACAGTACGAATAGAATAGACAGAAGAAAGAGGATGAAATGCCCACCATCTCATCGGCCTCGTCCAGCTCCATCTCGACGCGCCGCAGGGCGGCCTTGCGCTGCTCGCCCGGCTGAGTTGGGCTGTCTGCATCGAGCTTGTCGCGTATGCTTGCTACGATCTGCTCAAAGTCCTGCTCGTACGAGTCGAAAAGCGACGTCGGGGACGTGTCCATCTTCTGCCGCCCGCGTTGCTCTGTGAGAGTTGAAGATGAGAGGTGAGAGGACGAGGTAGTGACGTAGTGACGTTGCGCAGCATTACACGTGAATTGTATTCGTGGGAAAATAAATCTGTAATTTGATAATCTTGACTTGACTTTTCTTTCATTCGGCTCTTTTAGGTCGACCTCAGCTGCACCAGCGACCGCCGACGATGGCGCCGCTCCTACTACAAGGCATCGTCACAAAAGTAGGATTCATGAACAAAACAGCCACAGTCACCGTCTCCCGCTGGGTCACCCACCCACGAACTCAGAAACGGCTGGAGAGGTCGAAGAAGTACCTCACGCACGATCCCAACAACGGTGCGTGCGTTCATTTCGCGTCGTCTAGCAGGGAGCAATGCTTTATTTGATTTATTGTCGACTATTTAGAACTCCGGATGGCGGATGAAGTGACGATCCAGAACTGCCCGCCTGTCTCTGCGAGGAAACGGTTCAGGCTGTACAAGGTGCTTTATAGTCCCGATAAGGCGCGCGAGGAGAGGCATCGGGTGGAGGCTCTAGCTGCGAAAGCTGCCGCTACTAGTACTGCGTCTGCGCAGCAACAACCGCATCCGCCACCGTCGCACTCGTCGTCGACGGAGCAGACGGTACGAGCATGAACCCGTCGCTGCACCCACCCTGTTTTCATGCAAGGGTTCGTCGCGCCGCATCGCAATTCCAGCACCTTGCTTGTCTTGCTGCAAACGACAGCAACACTGCCGTTCGCATGTGCCCATCTTAAACTAATGAGAGAGATGAGGAACACTGGCTGGTGGGTATGGGGAGGTGAAGTGACGAAGTGTCGATTGTCAGACGAAAGATGTTTTTTTATTAACCTTATTGGCAAGTATTCATAGAACCCATCATCAAATCCATCCTTTTCTGCATTATCTTTAATCTCAGACGCTGGCGAGTACTAATGTTTTGGGACCTCAGCACGCTGTCAGTTTGCACTACGATGCAGTACCTCCGGATTACACATGTGCTTAGAAGCTCCTGCTTCCCGTTGATTCTCGGCCGTCTCCATCTGATTCTAGTACTGCATAGTCCTGGTCTATTACTGGCTCCAACAACCCTCTTCTCCGATTCGCTCACATCCATCCATTCGGCCATCTTAGTGAACCACCCCGAGGCATTCCATTGATAATATCACGTATCTTTAGAGACCGGAACCTCATACAATGCTTGGTAGCCATGGCACGTTGTCTACACCTTCGAACTTCCGAGCTCTCCATCATTTCTTGCTTATCTCCGAACTTTCTTGCCTGCACCGGTGAGGATTCCATCAGTCGCTCCAGTGACGGCTCCCCTGCTCTCCACATGGCTCTCTAATACCGCTTCCGTCTTGTCTTGGCATATCCTATCACCTATCAAACTCGTTTTTATCATGTTATGCTTTTATATCATGTTGTTGACGAAGTGAGGAGTTCAAGCTCGAGCTGAGCTTTGCTTCGCTCCCCGAGTCCCTCGTGACGGAAATCGCTCTCCCACTGCTTCTCAACTCTCGAAAGCCTTTGCGCACAAGTAGTCCCTGGTAGTACATCGGTCAGTACGCGCGCCTGTCAGACCATCGGCATGTTCGTGCCATGGTCGTAGTCTCGATTCAAATCGGACAAGACCTAATCAGGTTGCGAGAACGAGGTTCGACTCCTCGCCAGAGAAATACATGTGGACGTCGATGTTAGGTGACAGACGATATCGATGACCCACATGTACATAAGGCCTCTCGGCCATTTTTTTTTTTCTGTTTATGTTGATATTGAAAGCATATATCGCACCGCATGTACATACGCATGTACGAAGTCTGACGCAGTTGGTTCCGCGAACGATATGGTGTATAAGTTACTCTATTACGAAGAATAAACGGATGCTTTTACTGGCAAGCGAAGGGCTATGCGTATGCGTATACGTTTGTTGCGTGGTAAGTACGTGGTGCAAGTCTTAGGGAGTAACTAATGCTAGAACAGATAGAAATAGCTCTTCCGTCAAAATTAATATTAATTCCCATTCCTTCCGAAGTGTCCTTTGAAAAAAGGCAAACGATAACCATTTGCATGCGAGGTTAATGGAGAAAACGGGTTCGGGACTATGATAGCGTCACCAACGCTCCTTGAAGCTCCTCGGCGAAGTCTCTGGTTCGGGACTTATCTGGCTCAATCTTCGAAAGTGCGCCATTGCACCCCGATGTATGTACATGTCCAGAACCTTCTTCGGGGTCGAACGAACAGGGTCTACCTCCGCCCTCGAATTCTTCAAGTTGCCGCTAGAGTTCGTTTTTTAACTCGTTCAGGACATCAAATGACTTGGTATTAGTATTGGGTGTTGATGATACTGAACTCTCGTCTTGATTCCCGGGAGAGTGTACACGAGAATGAGAATGAGAATGAGAATGAGAATGAGAATGAGGATGCTGTGATAAAGTTGACGATGACGAGTGCTTCATTCATCGAGTTGACGTGGGGATTGGAGTTGGTGTTGGGAGTCGATTGTGAATTGAATTGGGAACAGGGGCCTGTGTCCGCGAGCAGCCTTCGTGCTGTGAGGTCAGTACTAGTGAGCACACGCAGTGCTCTTGTCCCAAGACAACTGGGAGCTTCTTATAGATAAAGACCCCTTGTGCGGTAGCTTGTTCATTCGATTCCCCCAAATGATCTCGAATGAAGACATCATACCAGCTAGTGGCGTGATGAATCTAATGTATTGGATTATACAAGATGAGATGGCATGCGACATCACCTCCCTAAGGATCGAAAACGTAGTGTAAAACTTAGGATAGACGTAGCGTACGAAAGGTACAAATGAAATACGAACTATACATACACACACACATCGCGGCCATACGCGCGGGGTGGTAAGAAAACGAAACGAAACGAAACCGAGTACACACACACACACAAGCACTCGCGGTGAGATCGGGACATAACCAAAGTCAAACCAAGAGACCAACCAACCAACCATCCAAATCCACTTCCCCAACACACATAAATATACATACAGTGATCAGTTATGAGCATGTCGCCCATCATGTCCACCATGTAAGCCTAACCTGCGGAATAGATTTATCCAATGATGTTCGTGGCGATGTCCTCCCTCAGCATCTCTCCCATTGTGTTGCTCACCACCATCTCGGCGTCGCGATCCAGGAGAGTCGAAGGATCCGGGGATATGGAGAATTTCGGAGTCACCTGAAGGCCGCGGCTCATCCATCTGGCGCACTTTGCTGATATGGTCTTTCGGCGGCCTTTGGCTCCGCTTCAGGCGAAGATGAGGAACCGCCTTCAACACTATCACACCTAGGCTCCTCTTTCCACAAGGGGACCGCATCCGAGTTGGAGGTAGTAACATCGCGTCTCGACGTGTTTGCTTCACGAGGAAGGGGCCAGGGCTGATTTTCGTCAGGCGGATGTACTCGAACATTATCATTTTCCTCATTATTCTTCAAATCGCCTGACACTCTCCTGACAGGTCCTTCCGTCTGTCCATTCAGCCCATTCACGCCGAGGCTTTTCCGACTCTCGGGTGTTCTGAGTGATGGTGTCGACGGTCTCTTAGGTGTCTTCCACCCAGAGCTCGAACTTTCACTACGCTCACTGGTATCTGTACTTGCCCTTTCCAGTCGATTCGAACCCGCGCGTTGCAAGCGGCCCATTGCGATAGCGCTGTTGATGGCAGAGCGCCAGCGAGCTTTCGGGTTGAAGTTCTCCCGCAGCCCGATAAGATCGTGTAACTCATCCGGTATTTCCTCAGTTAGCCACTGGCTCATTCAATTTTCCAAACGTCAGTGGTATATGACCGTGTAGAACATTCAAAACGTACGGGATGACGCAGTGCTTCTGCGGCCGAAAGTCGCTTGACAGGATCCGGATTGACAAGTGCCTTGATGAAGTCCTTCGCGAGCGCAGAAACGTTCTTCCAATAACGATCGTGGAAAGTAAGCCTGCACTCCTCTGTCTCACGGATGAGTTCTTGGGGATCATTCGAGCGGAAAGGAGAGTAGCCGCATAGCATGACGTAGGTGATAATTCTGGCCTCAGATTAATCCTCTACCCCTCGTCTGTTCAAAATCAACGAAAATAGTACTGACCCAGTTGACCAAGTGTCCACTTTTTTGAGTGGCCTGTCTTTGTTAGGACTTCAGGGGCAACATAACCAAATGACCCTGCGACCGAGAAAAGCTGCTCATCCGGTCTGTGTAAGTGTTTGGCACTGGTAAAAGTTTGTGAGACAAGGCAATCAAAGGAAAGTGCCATACGTACATGCCAAAGTCTACGATCACAATATCGGAGTCGGCCGCTTTGGTGCGATAAAGAATGTTCTCCGGTCTTGAAGACGCTTATCAATGCCGATGTATCAAACATATAACATTGCTGGTTACTCACTTTAAGTCACGATGGACGATATCATGATCGTGCAAGTATTTCACACCACTCAGGATTGACCTGGATATTAAATTTAGCTTTCGCATCTGTTTGAAAATTCATTCGAGACGAATCACCGTACGACATATATGGCGTCCGCTTCTGTGAACTTACCCCTATTGGAGATGCGCTCGAAAAGCTCTCCGCCAGTAGCGAGTTCGAACGATAAGTAATACTTTTTGCGCGACTCGAACCATTCGTAAAACTTTACCTGATATCCCAGAACATCAGTACATGCAGAAGTCATTCAAGCTCAGACACGCACGATATTGGGATGGTCAAGCCCTCTAAGCACGTTCATTTCTGCCCATACAGCCTCCTCGTTGCCCTTGACTTTCTTCTTGGGTATCACCTTAAGTGCGACATCTTTGGTAATACCGCTTGATTTGCGAGAAAGCGGCCGACCAGATGATCTGGCGTTCCGCACTGACAAAGATGAGGCAGATGAGGACGTAGTGTTGCTATCCAAAGGCTTTTCTTCTGCAGCCGCGCCATGGTCAGCGACAAGGACCTGTTGCGGAGGTACGTGCCATGCTGCTCGCTGACAGCAAGTCTTAGCCCGATATAGCTTAGACTATGGTATTCCCGACTCACGATGACCTTCCCGAACGTACCATTGCCCAAGACTTCATGAAACTCATAGTTCTTCTTCTTCGCGAAGGATGATGGCTGAGGCAGAATTGCCGACTCGCCTATGGTATCTTTTAGGCTCTTCATTCGCGTATAAAAGTCGATCCAGAGGGTGACCTTCATGTTCACGTTATTAGCAAATTGTTCAAATCGGTGCGAAATGGGGCCCGCGTACAGATTTATATAAAGCAATTGAAGGCGATTTGTATCGGAGTGGCGGTCAGGAGGAAGCACCGCTGCCGATGGAAAGATATCCGCAGTGACGCACTTGCAAACTCGCTCACGTGATCTTATTTTCGTCAAACGATCAAACCTCCGAGCTCGTCCCTCTTCTTCCGCTCATCCGTTATTCGGACTCATTAAAGTGCTGACTATTGCTAGATATGCTCCGCAGGTCCACTAGTAACTACTGCTGCGCTGCAGCGAAACTAGTCTTGTTCCGCCGGCTCACGGATTCAGTTGCACAAACCTCGGCAGTGAGAAGGAAGGCCACTTGCAATAATTGAACGTTGAAAGGCCGGGTTATGTCTACTTTGTATATTACTTGCGAGACGGAAGTACTGGTCCGTCTTATTTCTGCGCTAGTTAGACGCTGCGGATTATCTACTAGTGCTTCACAGTATTGCGAACTGCATATGTATCGACGCTTCACGGGCCCGATTACTGAATGAGCTGATGGCCACTTATGCGAGAAGCAAACCGCTCAGCAGGACTTTCTAATATGTCTTACGAGAGACTTCATATTGACGCAACCTCGATTATGGGCTTCACGGATATGTTTACACATGCTTGTGGGACCAGCGGGCAGATTTACAAGCTGTGTTTCTAGCATTCTTGACTTGAAATGCTTGGGTGCCGAAGCTGAATGCCCAAGACTGCCTCCTTGCAATAAGGAGTCGGAACCAAGTCTCGCTTTGTCATTGCTAAAAGCTGTACGTTCGGGCGTATAGGCGGTGGGCTTACGCGGTTATATATATCTTAGCTCGGAAAGCATCTCCTAATGACTCCTTTCAGTCCCTCTACCTTCCCGCGTTATAAGATGGATCCGGCTGATTCTGAAGCTGAAACGGGGTTGAGGACGAGTTCGCTCGACCGAGTCGTAGATAACTTGACTATCTCACATCCATTTTGGAGACATATCCCGCTCCTTCCTGACATCCGCCTGACCGGCCACGCCCCCTTCCCCCCCTGAGCCGATGGACCGCGTGAACGAAGCAGTGCTCAAAGAATCCATTCGCTTCTGACGGTGCACCATGCATCCTGCCCCACCTGCGAACTGAGCGGGAAATCGGCCATTCTGCGTTAAATTTGGCCTTGCGTGGAGTCGAAGACGACTTAGGTTCGAGCATGCGTTATCAACGTTGACAGTGAAATGCTCTGACTTCTTTTCGACGGATACCTTAGTAAACCTTGAGGAAGGAGACACACCCTTACCTTACTTCTCTCAGTGTGAATTTCAAGGTCACTGTCCTGACCCGATGTAGCCTGCACATTGGCGTGTTCACTTACTTTGTTAAGATCGCACTTCTTTACACCAGTGCAATCCAAGCAAGGGACTAGCCCCAGGCATTCGCGCTCGCTTCCTCCAGGTCTTCTAACCCCAAATCGTTTTCCCTTCTCGTCGGTCCGCTCCGCTTCCTTTCAGGAGTTGTGATCCGCTGGTCAACACTAGCAAAGTGGTCCCTTTATCTTTACTATCCAGTGCATTCTCGGGGTCCTGCGATGAGATTTCACAGACCAGTTTACCAGAATGTAAACATCGGCATGATGGCACTCTTCGCATCCCGAGTTCTTCAAGCATCTTGGGCGGTGAAGCGTGACAAATTCTATACCTGCTAGCGTGGATCCTTCCACTATAACTGTTGATATCATCATCTGACTACTTTCCAAAATGAGATATCTGGCGCCGTTAGCTATGGAACAAGTGTACTTGTCATCATTCGTTTAGGGTCTGAGGTTCCTGCGGTTATGGCTGCTGGATATGCGAATTCCATGGATGTAAGGGTTTCTTACTAGGCTAATTCCTGCGACATAAGACGAATCTCTGCCTCCCAGGTGGGTCAGTCATTCTGATTATCTATAACCTGGGCATCTTGCT
This sequence comes from Phlebopus portentosus, assembly GCA_037892935.1. Classification (NCBI taxonomy): domain Eukaryota; kingdom Fungi; phylum Basidiomycota; class Agaricomycetes; order Boletales; family Boletinellaceae; genus Phlebopus; species Phlebopus portentosus. The sequence continues at coordinate 4,397,780 of JAYXKI010000001.1, forward strand.
AGCTTGATCACACAGCGTTCGAATGCACCAATCTCCAGGCTAAATCTAGGCGCTGGCCTCTGGAGATGCTTCCTACTTCTCAAACTCCGCCAGGCTGCCCCCAAACCTTTTCTGGGCGCGGGGGAAGGACGAGACCCGTGACCCGGGTGCAATGGTAAGGTTCTGATTTTTCCCGTCGTGCGAAGCTGGGAACACTCACCCGTCGCATCTAGATTTGCCTGTAATCCCCCGCAGACCTTGGTCTCTGTGTCCCGGAGGTGCCGTCTTGCTTGAGCCCCTTTTCAGTAGAAGCCTTCCTCCTGCCAGTTGTGTGCTTGACACCTAGCCCCGACATTGCAGTTATCGATGACGAATTCTCCGACGCCCGTGCGACATTGTTGTTGTTGGGTTGGCGGCTAATTCACGGACCCTATCCAACATGAATGAATTCTTGCATCCCTATCACAATGTTCAGCCCTTCTCACGCGTCGCTGCATGCAGAAAGATCTAAAATGAGAATTGCGCCACAAAGTTGTTGAACGGAAGGAGAAGTTAACAGAGAGACGCCGGGAACATTACTCAGTCTTGCGAGTCTATCTCGGCTTAAGTTCTTCTCGGTTCTCACCAAGCTTGTGACTATTCACGTCTTGAAGGTAGAGCGAATAATCCTCATCCTTCTAAACCAGCCGAATCTTGTGTATACTACTAACTGAAGCCATGATTCGATCCACAAGGCTCTGATCCTTTCATAATACCGTCTTTAGATGATAACGCCTTTGGGAAAGTATTGTGAGTCATTCTCTACCGTTATTCCTGGGTAAAAGTCGTGGAGCTGATGATGTTTCCTTCGAGACATCAACGCTTCCGATTTTCGGTGCATGGCAACGGTAAATACTCGCGGGACATACCAATACGTCGGTGCGATGCCCAAGTTTTGACAAGCCACCGTGCTGTGGTAAACCATGCATGTCCAAATCTCTGTGACACTCAAAAAAATATTGGTCGAAAACCAGATTGTTTCAAAAAACGCTGGATTACTAGGGGCGCTAACATGTGGCTTAAGAGGCGTGTATTCCCAGGTAATTTGAAATCGCATTTAAGAGGAGCTTCTCTTAGTCGAACTTTTGCTAAGCGTCTACTCATTAGGGTCTTGAGGTTTTCCATCAAGAGGTCCAGCGGCAAATCCGCTATAATTCCACTATTATCCACCTAACTCCTCATGCCCTTCAGCAACTGAGACCGATCACGATCGAATCTTGTATCTTGACAGAGAAGCATCCGCCCGTATCATCAGACCAGCTTACCCTTTCTAGCAGAGTTGCTGCGACAGAGAATCGGGAAAAGCGCTCGCGACACTCTGCACACACCCTAGATTCATGTTAGATTTGGCGATTTTATTTCACACAGCACTAGATGGGTATCCAGAAATCCAGGTCAGATTCTCCTTTTTCGCTACGGTCAACATTTCATCTTGACTTTTTGGTAGAGCACCCGGCGGCGTGTTTTCCGCAGAAATTGACCATCACCCCTAAGTCAAATTACTGAGCTACCGCCATTATCCCATAAAATTTTTCGCCGTTCTTGAAATGCCTGGGAATATTTTGTCCACTCGCACTATGCTTCGACCTTACTTTACCAGGAAGTCCACTTCCATAGGATCCGAGAACAAGTATAATAAGGTACGAAGCTTATTTATTTGAATTACTGTTCTCGTTCGTATCCAACCCGAAAATGGATTTGCTTTTGACTACAGTGTGGGAAGTCCACAATCGAAGGGAAGGATCGGTGGGAGGAAAAAGGAAGCTCCCACTATCGGCCTATTCCGAATCTAACTTCGAGTTCCTTCTGGCGTGAGCGTGTCTGTGCTCTTACTCTTCTTGGCATGATTCTCTTTCTCATACTCTCAGTTACTCCTGACGAGGTCTCAAAGTCCAAGTCATAAGTACAGCATACCGAGGAAGCAGCGTGTCCTCACGTATCGTGACTATACTTGGATTGCCCTTTGTCCCCCCAAACGCAACTGTGATTCTCGTGATGTCTAGTGCGACCTATATTTTTGAGGTCAGCTCCGAATCTAGATTCCAGAGGTGCATAATACTTCTTCTCATCTTCAGCCATAATAAAATATTCCAAAAGCTTAATATCCAATTTTATGAACTCTGTATTGAATATCAATCATTGTGGGTTCATTGTCTATTTTGAGAATCTGAACAACCTCCTGATCTTCACGTCCTGGTTTCTTTTTAGCTGAATGAACATGAATTAACTTCTTCGTCGGTATTTAATTCTCAGTATTATGTGCGAGTGAGCTGTTTCGTGAGCCATGCAACCGGGCATCATGGTGATTCACGAAACTAAATGCAATGAGGATCCAATAGCGCACTCTTTTCTCACTACATCGAGTGTGAATAGATTTCGGTGACCATGTTCAGAATTTATCCAGACCCCACATTGGGTATTTAAAAATAAGACCCGGATTATCGATTTCCCTCGCCGACGCTTATCAGCATCGATCCGAAGTCGATCAGGAACGATTTGAATGAAAAGCACTCTACTTACTCACTCGATTCATATCCAGTGTGCAAGGGTATGCCCAAACGACGTGCCTTGACTTCCAGTGTTCTGGTTGGAAGCAGCCGAGTTTTCAAACTCAGCGGGCCCATGGATCCAAGCTGAGATCACTTCTCTCGCTTTGCTCAGTATCCTTTGAGAGTCATGGATTCTTAAGAGCGTATGTTATTGGCAGCATCCCTTCTCAGCCCGCTTACGCCTGTAGATATGACTCACGTAACAAAGAACGCGAAGAAAAAAACCTCCCAAATCCCGGGATTCTTGGTGCCCAAACAACTCAACCCGCATAGTCGGTGCCAGACAAACACCGTTCGAGGCCTTCGTCTCGCTTTCTGCCACGTCGTTGGCGCCGGCATCAACGAAGCTGATATTGGTCTGGTGTTATTACTCGGACGAGTACTGCCACCAGAGGAATTTGTAGTCCGAGTCGGGCATCGGTTTGAAACTACATACAGTATCGCTCTAAATTCTAGACTGCATATTATCTGCGACCGGAAACAAATCTCAGAAGCGAGTAAGTTATAAAAGTACATAGTAGTAGGATGCGCGCGAATAATAATAACGGTGAGTAGTCAGAACTTTACTTATCTGCTTGCTAGCCTTCCCTGGGCTGATTCTTTTTATTTTATTTTTACTTCTCACTCACTTCTCGCATCGCCCAATTACTGGTCCGGGGTCAGCACGGATTTTATTATGTCCAGAAGGTGCACTCTTCACTTCTTCGTCTTCTGATCGATCCATGGGCAATATTATTCTTTTTTCCCGGCGTCATCTGTTCTTCTGTACTGTACCTGTCAGCTTCAAAGGACCGGCTGACTCACCGAGTCATAATCCTGAATCAGCTCGTACCTCACTCGCGGCAGACGGAGATGTGGACAGGGGCGTAGCTACTGGTCTCGTGAACATGTATTCTAACCCTAGCAGTGCCATTGTGATCAAAAATGTCTCGCAGTTCTTGGTCTTGCTTAAGTCCGCATTTCTTTCTTTCATATGATTACGGACGACAAAGCGGGATATCCAAGATATCCACCAAAGAACTAGCACCCTAGCAGGTACATTCTTAGTCCAGGTGCAGATCCAGGAATGTTGATGAAGAATATGTAGGTTAGGCTTCAAAAGCACTTGTTGGATATGTATATTAAGCCAAGACCAATGTAAATTAAATTCGAAACGGACTGAGAACACATGGAAATACAATCAACAGAAAGCGGGTATTAGATGATAGAGAGGAGGGGCCCGAAACACAAACGCAAACACAGACACAGACACAGACACAGACGAAGTAGAAAAACAGACGCCGAAAGGAGCTAGAGAAGACAGACAGAAAGACGAACAAACACAGAGGAAACAAAATCGCGAGAGGTTAAAATATAGTGAAGCGGTGCAGAAAACATACAGTATGAACGAACGAATTGGGGGAACGCGAATTCAGAGGTACAATAATATGTAAAGGACGAAGAAGACGGTACAAAGGAAGAGAAGATATACAAAATATATGTACACAGAGCAATCGCAACGCGGAACGTAAGGTAAGTTGGAAGGTCGAACAAGACGGAGTGATTACTGTGGGCCGACGTGAGTCGGGAATATGAGCGTAAACGTAAGATAGACAGGCCAGGCAACGCGCAGAAGGGACACGAATATCAACGACAACGCGACACGAATCGTCCAAGGAAAACGAAGTTGAATGAACAAAGAACCCGAAAAAAAGTATCGTACGTTTTGTGGCTGGTGGGCCAGCCAGCTTTGCGCCTACGCGTCTCGTTGTCTTCGTTCATCGGTCTGACAAGCGCTCTCCCCAGTACCCTCCGCCTCCGCCTCCGCCTCCACCGCCGGTCGGATGAGCAGAATGGGGGCTGACAGCGCTCAACGGCGAAACGTCCCGTGGGCTCACGTTCCCCCCGCCTCCCGCTCCAAAAGTCGCAATTGGGTGGAGAAGACTTGGGCGGTTGTGTCCTTGGCTCTGATTTTGACTCTGGCTTGAATGGTGCTGCGAATGCGCACCAGGATACGGACTGATCGGGGAAATAGGATAGGCATTATGCGACTGCGGTGCGTCGTAAATATCCGTTATCTCTCCACCTCCTGAGCGCGCAAAACCAACAGAGGGACTCGACCCACTGGATGACCCGCCCGCTCGATTGTGTCCACTCGCGCCGCCCGGGTGGAAAGGCTCCGTGAGAGTGGGGAATTGTGGCCCAGCTCCCTGTCCGCCCGTGCCAGCACCACCAGCGCTCGGCGAAGCACTCGCATTGCTCGGCGTAGTCGACCACGCACGCTCCCTCCGCGCAGCCGCAGCCGACACCGAGTTCCCAACACCGGCACCTGATGCCGAAGCACCGCCAGCCCCGGTGGGAGGTGGAAGCGGGTTGAACAGTTCCTTGTACTCTCTCGGCCGTCCCTGGGCCTGGTTCTGATTCTGTCCGCCCTGACCGAGAGCGGAAGCAGATGACGTCCCGAGGCTAAGATTAAGTCCCAAGCCGCTGCCGGCACTACCAGGGCCACCCCCTGATCCAAGGCGCGAGCGTCCACCTGGGCCTGATCCACCTGGAGGAGGAAGTCCCGTAGGTGGGAGCCCGGAAAGTGACCACGCAGACGTCGCAGGGACCGATCCGGGACCAGAGCGCGACGAACCCCAAAGACCCGCGTGAGGCGACGGATCTGCTGGTGAGTGTGGGTATCCTGAATGCGGGCCGGCTGAGTGATGGGGAGGTTCAGACGGCCAATCGAGCGATAAGCGTGGGGGAGCACTTCCTGGTGGGTTACCAGCAGCGCCGTTCGCCGCAGAATGTCCAAAATCGCTGTCCGGATACGAAGAATGCGTCGAGGATGCTCCATACGATCCAGGTGGGAAATTTGACCCAGTGCTTGTCGCAGGTGTAACGGGAGAATAAGGCGAATATCGCGCGTATGGAGAAAGCGGAGACACGGGTCCATGTTCAGACCCCGCACCTCCTGCACTCGTCCCCGTTCCCGAGCTCGTAGACGCCGAAAGCGGTGTGAACGGTGCACGAGGGTACGCACTCGGAGGGGCTAATCCTCCACCCGGACCACCTCCACCCGCACTCGTCCCACCCAGCGGACTTAGAGAGGACAATCCACTAAGCGACAGCGCGGCGTGCGCACCGCTCGTCGGCCCGGTCGTCGTCGCAGGATGGACCACAATATCCGAATACCCTAAATGTCCTAATCCCCCTCCAGAACCCATCTGACCGCCCGACCCAGCTCCAGCTCGGTAATCCACAGGTGAGCCTGCGTCAAACGACGAGTGCTCGTCACGGTCGTGTATATCCAACTCCTGCTCTGACTGATCAGACGCCGACAGCGGACCACCCGAGCCCGTCGCGCGTATGGCACCAGGCACAGAACCCGACGTCGACCCTGAGTCTGCGCGCCTTCGCCTCCTCGAGTTATTCGGTCGTCGACGATACACGTAATCCGGGTACTTGCTATTGAATGCATCCTTCAGCTTTTTCGCCTGGTCGAGGTAGAACTGCTTTTCGCTCTGTACAAACACAAGGAGAAAGTCAGATTGAATATGATAAAAAAGATTCCGATTAAACCGGATTTAAACGGAATGGAAGGTAAAAGAATGTCCTCTAGACCCTCTCCCGTCGCCGCAACTCCTTCCTTTCCACTTCGAAAACTCCATTCTGCTCTTTCCGCAGTTTCCTCGCATATGAAACCATGCGCTCCGATCGCAGGTCGGGAAGACGTAACAAATTTACGTCCATATAACTCAATCCCAGATTTCCAACTCGAAGAAGGACAAATCGAAATTGAAGGAAGACGAAATCACTCACCGTTGGCATCCCGCTCCATTCTCGACTGAGAATCTTGCTGATTTCTCCCGTACGCATCATTTGATTCGCGGCGCTCACCTGAGGGCGTCTTCTGCGAGCGAAAATCATGAAGGCGTTCATTGGCCGCTTGGGTGTTCCATCTGCGTTAAGTGTTTGTGCAATGAGAGATGAATTGCCGTCGTCTGTGTACAGAGTGTAGCCATAAGTACGAGATTGAAGAAATAACCATTAGAATTAGCTTTTTGGAATAAGACAGAAAATAAAATAAAAATACGCACCCATATCAGCATCCTCCGGGTCGTCAATGTCAATATCATGCTGGTCATCGTCGTGTGCATGACCCTGTCCACGCGCAGACCCAAGCTCGCTCTCCTGTCCATGTCCTCTTCCCGCTCCTCCTCCCGCTGCAGCAGCAGAGGACTCACTCCCAGCCCCCGACCTACTCTCGCGATACCCGTACGAAGCAGATCCCATCTGTTGATGCTGATGATGCGAACTGTTGTTGTTGTTATTGCTGCTGTTATTATTATTATTTCCCCCGGTCCCGGTACCGTGCCGTGCGGCGCGGACGGGCGAAGTGGTCATGTGCGTTGTGCTGGTAGTGCTGTGATGATGTCCTCCTGCCTGAGCCTGAGGTCCTTGTGCCGGTGTTGCTCCTATTCCGATCCCGTCTAAACCGTCCGTGCCGAAGCGCTGATGGTGGTGGTGATGGTGCGAATCAGGCGAGAACGGGGAGGAAGAAGAAAGCGGGGAGATGCTCGAGAGGGGATTTAAATTGAGAGAATTGATGGAGGCGAGGGGTGCGAGGGGAGGATGTGTATGAGGGTGCGGAGGGGCGCGCTCAAGGGGAAAAGGCAAGTGGAGCGCCAGGGTGTTTGAGCGCGGGGCCGCAGGGGGGTACCAAGGTTGGGACTGGGAGCTGGATGTATGCTCCGTTTATGACTTTGTTTCGTTAAAGACGTTGCACTGCACGCGTCCCAACAAACTCTGCAACAAAAAATTTCTTTGAAGGATTTGATTGAAGTGCGAGCTGTCACGAGGTAAATCTGCGCCCAGGAAGAAAATAGTCGAAGCTATGCGATGCGAGTGGGGGGAACTCGGGAAGCTGCGGAGAGAACTCACGGCGTCAGGCGCAAGGTGGAAAGACGCGCGAGGAAAATTCGTCAAGTCGAAATCAGCAGCCCAAACCCAAACAAGTGATATTGATCCACGCGGATGCCTGCGAACAAGGTCACAGTGCCCGGCTCAAGGTAAGGGGCAAGAGAGAATGCGGGGACGCGGAACGATAGTTGTGGAGATGTACGCGTGACCTACGCGAGCCAGGGGTCAGTGAGACACCACCTTCGCTATGCAAAATGATCTGGTCTGGTCTGGTCTGGCTTTCGAGTTCGGCCTGGTTGGCTGTGTCTCCGGTCCCAGTACTTGACTGAGAGGGAATGAACAGGAGTGAACAGGGGATATATGAATGAACGCGGAGTTACGACTGCTTTGAGAGTATTTGAAGATTTGCGTATTTGGGTTAATGAGACAGGAGATTGATACGGAGGTGAGATTGTACCAAATGGAGGATGTCGCGCCCAGAAATAACAAAATATTGTGAACGCGTTCACCGTTCGCCTATAAGTAATGTGCAGAACACAGAGGTGAAGAAGGGGGTGCTGACGAGTATTTAAAGTATCGCACACGACACGGGCGTGAAGCCGAGGGCAAGTGAGATGCTTCGTCTGCCTAATTTTTCTTTATTTTTCTTCGCGTTCTCTTCGGTATCCGCGTTCGCGTTCCAAAAGCCAGGGGGGGGGTCTTCTGTTTCCGAGTCGTCCGAAACACTTCGTCCGTGAGCGCGCGCGTAACGTACCGTGAATTCCTTCTTGTGCGTGAGTTGGTGGAGACGCGCACACGGGTGAGAGACCGCGGCAGGAAAGAAACAGGAGTGATGGATGCGCGGAGGCAGAGAAGAAATAGAAGAGAACGCGGTAGGCTGGCTGGTTGGCTAGACGGGGAGAGAAATCAGAAAGAAACTCCAAAATGCTTAGCAGGTTTGTATAAGAGGGATGCCATAAGCGGGAACACGTCCCTGGGGCAGAGGTACTACGTGGTAGGTGCTAAGAGAGGAATGAGCAGGTGATGTGTATTTTGATGCAGACATAGCAACAAGAGAACGAGACGAGAAGAAGCACGAGAACAGGGCAGAGATTGTTTCTTTCCGGAATAAACTCGCTCGCTTCCTGTCCTCTGAGCTGCTGAGCTGAGCAAGAACCATCATTCATTTCCCAGCGCTGGCTGACCCTCAATCCGGTGCATGTCCCATTGAGGCAATAGCAGGAGAACAGCGTGACGATGCAGTGACGATGCAACGCTTCTGTCTTCTGCTGGCCCTGCATCGCCTCGCCCGTCACTGTCAAACAAACACCTCCGATCAGGGACAGCCGTACTGTAAGAAGCATGCGTGACCATCACAGCCCATTTCCACTATTTCGAATTGCCTTTCTTGGGGTTCGCCCTCCTATCGCTAAAACTCCCGATACAGATTTTTCGCACGACCCCACGGGGATCTCCCTCGCCGCACACCCACATCGTCTCCATCACTCACTCGTCTCAAAACGGTAGCATTAAATTCATATCCAGACGGATTGCCCATATCCAGAAAACAGACTCAGAAACGATGCCATAACGCTTCGTCCACCCAATTCAAGCTTTGCCTTTGCCTTTCAGCAACGCGACCTCCCCGACGCGCGTTCCCTCCTCCGCGTTTCTTCTTCTCCCGCGCGCTCTCGCACGAAACCCACCAACACGGCAGGATGTTCAGATCGCCTGGACTGCGGAATATACCCGGCAATGCACGGCACTAAAATGTTTTTCGTCTTCTTTCTTCCTCCTCATCCTTCTCCCGTCAGCCTCCATCCCTATCCCTCTTTTGCACCTCCAAACCCCTTTCTCTTCACCCTTATTTGCACCTTTTCTTCTCAAAAAATCCCCTCTACTTTGTTCGCGCGTTCGCTCACCCCCTCGCTGTTTTTTATTCGCTGGCTTTTTATTCCTGACCTTCTTCGTTCGTCGCTCTTAGCCTTTCCCTAACTCCATCTCTATACTCTCGTCTTTCTCATGCAGCTTTTATGTCCTTTTCTCCATTCGTCCATGGGACGAAGATCGAAACGAAGTCAGGTATGGATCAATCACATACCGCACGGGACTCTCGCTGGGTAGGCTTCTGGCGGGATATGCCGAGAAATCGCTCTGCTACGAAGGTAGTATCGTGCGCGTGTATGCAGAGACAAGTTCCCCGTCGCTTTCCGCCAACTTCGCGGAAACATGAGACTCTTAACAAGCCCGTCCTAACGGGTATTGATACAGCAGCGCGTGGTGCATGGGCTGCTGTTATACTCCGTGTCTGCAAGGCGACGACTCTCACGCTCACTACGAGCCCAAACGCCATACACAGACCAGCACCTCTCCCTGATTTTGACGAGTTGAAGTCTAGGGATCAGTTGCTTTAAGTATTGGATCGCTGTGAACTGCTGGAGTCAGGACTGGTGTGGACCCCGTGCCCTGCTTCTTCCTGCTGCTTCCTTCACTCCCCTTGTCCCTTCCCTTGCCCTCTTTCTTCCCTTACTTCTTTCTTTGAATCTTTCTTCCTTCCTTTCTTCTTCTTTCTTTCTTTCTACGCCACCGCACGTGCATGACGAGCGGCGAATTCGCGGATTTGCGAATTTGCGAAGCTGATTGCCTTGATGTTAGATACTAGCACTGATTGTGGTGTGGTGCGGGATGATTCGTCGATTCGTTCATTCGTTGATGCTGCTATTTTACTCACGCTCAATCCTCTTCTCACCATCATTTTGATTTGTAGGCGGGCATTCCGAGAAGACTAGGACACCTGGACGCCCCGAAGGAAGGCAATTCAAATATCATATCATACATGCATATCATGTCTTCTTCTTGATATGATACGAACCATTTCGTTGGCTCCAACCCAATCCAACTCAATTCAATTCAATGATTTATCTTTGTACCCCGGCTGCATACATACATGAATTGTCTGGCGGACATGAAGACGGAGATTTGCTACCGCCAATGTTTGAACGTTAAGAGTTTATCCGTAATGAAAATAAATACAATTACAAATGCAAATACAAATACTGATAGATAGATGTCGATCCCGATTGAAGTACTAGTTAGTCTTCCTTGGCGAGAACTTATAAATAGGAATGAATAATAGCGATACCCCTCACAGACTTGGTCTATATCGTTTGAAACGTGGAATGCATTGCATTACGTTGTCCGCCCTTAAGTAAATTTAGCGGGAGTGAATGTGTTTGCTTTCTGTTCCGTCTGCTTATCCTAAGCGACGAACAACACCACTCCACTCCACACAAAAGCGGAGAGCGGAGGCACCCTACTTGGTGATGATAATCGGCGACAAAAGCAAGTCAGTAAACCAACCAACAAACAAACAAACAAGAATAATAATAATAATAAAAATACAATCAATGTCTCAGCATCGCGCCGAACCGCCTTTTTCCAGATCCCATTTAGCGCTGGCAGTTGGTTCGGTGAGGTTCCTAATCGTAGGGGGGGCCGTGAGATAGACACACCGGACGGACGAATTCGGACAGACGTCGATCATTCCAATATATACGTACGTACAACGTACAACTCCCGACTGTTTGACACCAGCGGAACACTGGAACACTGGACTGGGAACACCATTACGATCGATCGGGTCAAAGGAAGGAATGCTAATTTCAAAATCTGGCCACCTTTAACAAGCAGGAGCCACTCGTTCTTGCCAGTCGGAAAACGTTCGGCGGCGCAGGCGCGGCGTGATCCCTTCAAAATTCGATTCCAACCCACCCCTGAAGTCTCTGATTGTGGCGTTAGGCTGTCTGGTAACTCGCGCACGAGATCAGATGAGTGTCTGTCGATATGATCCTAATCCTCTGATTGATTCATTTCGTACACATGATCAATCCGGTCTCAGGGCAGAGTTACTTACTTTACTTTATTTTATTGATTTCGGATATTTCGAATTACGGAAACATGATAGAGGTTTTTTTTAAATAGGGACAGTTGAGGAAATAGGGTGGTCGAAATTGGGGATGTGAGGTGGTATGGCGCGTTCCGTTTCGCTGTCAATTTCCCGGCTGGTGGCATCTCATCTTGACCGAGTTAGCATATGAGCATAAGCACAACTTACCTCGCGTCTTCTTCTGCGGGCTTCTCGCCCGCTCAGCGGGTAAGCCAAGGCTCCGCGCCATACCCCAAAGCTGCCATATACAGTGTACACATTGATATACATACACATACCTCACGCATGAAGACGTAAAGAAATCAGCTTCACGAGCAAGCTGATTGTCTCTTTCTGCTCGGTAGACCCGGGTCTCGAACATCAATATAATTACCGTGCCATAATGAAATAAAGTATCGACCAAGCGCGTATGTTTGCATACAAAGTTTCCGCTGTGTTGCACAACACAACCTTAAATCACGTCTAAAATGAATATAATATAATTCGATTGTATTGTATACGTTGACGACTCAATACTCAATAAATAAGCATATAACATAATCGCATAATTGTAAGTAATGTAATTTAAATTATTCAATAAAGTCTAAGCATAAGAAAATCGTATTCAATGCACCACATTTGTTGTTTCTTTATCTATTATTAGACGATTATTATGTATGTGTGAAAAGACAAAAGGCCGAATTATATTGACATTCAAAAAGTCTATATTCCGCAAGTGGAAGGTCAACGTATATATTTGGGTGATCGATCCGACGGAGTGGGCTTTAGCAGCCCCACCGATTGAATGGATATAGCGCCCCCGAATCGTGGTGGTTATTTGACGTGACAGACGTATTGGACGGACATAGACGCTGGTAAGAAGCGAAGAATGGTATTGGTACGAGAGCACGAAGAAAGGACCGCTCGAGCGCGAGAGAGGCAGACACGACACACGCCACACGCGGCATGAAACGTATTCCTCGCCTCGAACACAGTAACGCCAACCCCCATCGACGGTCGAAGTCCTAGAGCCCTTGCATGGACGGTCGGACTCGATCATCCATTCAATTTGACAATCAAACGCCGGAGGGCCGCCTAATAATAAATAAAATTGAGGTTTAGGCTGGGATAAACGGGAACAAAGGGACAGTCGCGCAGGGCGTCGACGCGTGGGCTATGACGTCTAAGGAACTGATCGTCAGGCTGGCTGGAGCGGGAAATGGGGGAGGAGAAGGAAAGCTTAGGCTGCGTTAGAAGCCGGGCCTGCTCCCGGGCCTGAGGTACGGTACGTCAGAAGCCGAGAGGCTTAGCAGTAGTACTAGTGGCGTGCGCGCGAAGTGGAGCGCGGAGTATCCAATCTCAACCCTACGGGATTTTGTAATATAGATATGAGAACTAGTAGCCAAGGAAGAGGGGGAATAAAGGAAGAACGTTTTGCTGGATTGTTATCATGTTGATTAGAAAAATGGTGAAGTTACGAAGCGTTTATGCCTTTTCTCTCACCTCTGGCCAAAAGAAAGATGGAACTGTCTCGTAAAGTGAAAACAACGAGGAACAGTGTTTAGTGTGTGAGTAACTCCACCTCCTACTTTGCGTCATCGTATCCCGTTGTCCAGGCTTTAGCCCTGGGATCTTTGCGTCTACAAGCTTGATTCGGTACACAGATCGTCTAAGACTTACAAAAAAGGAAACGTCGCCAAAAATAACGATTTTTATATTGCTCCAATGCACCCGCAAACATTAGAAGAAACAAACGACGTCCCTTGATGCATCCTCGTCCTTGAAACGCACTATTCAACACTCGTTTCCGGTGGTCCGGCAGGTAAATTCGAAATAAGACATGAGAAAATGAGAAAGACGGGCTTCAACGGTGCGTCACCGAAGCAGACGACGAAATTGAAATGGAAGATAACCATCGGGGCCGGGCGTGTTTTAAGTGATTTCACAAAATCAGTGAAACGCACCCCGTCGTAGGCTCACGATTGCCATCAGTGGTTCAGCACACATCACAAGAAGCCAAGCTCGGGAATTCGAGCCGGAATCAAAGCCCGACAAGGCGGACGGAAATGACGGCGGAGGAAGCTGGATACACACGGTTGGACGGAAGCTATAGTCCTATCCTAGATAGACGGCGATGCTGCGCTTTGTTCCTGGACTGAGATGATACCTTCGTGTTTCGCACCACAGGCCCCTTCCCATTGTCAAGCGAAATGAAGTGACATGAGATTATATCGAAGACGCCGATAGATCTGGGATGGCCGACAATGCTACCGACATCGACGTTGGCGGCGAACGGCGAAAAAAATAAAAATAAAACAATAAACGAGCGGAAAAAAGCGAGAAAATAGACGCCTTGAACATTTCCCCGTCTCGTCAGGCGTTGCATCACGGGTAAATGTTCAGATCTAGGGCATCGCAAAAAGATGCGAGGGTGGCATATGACAGCACCAGCATATCGAACCAGATTCCACAGCTGCCCATCTGCTGCCTCACACGCAACGTTCTTGGCAAAAAGGCGGAGATGACACAGAACGAAAATCTCGAGGCCAGAGGATCAGAGTATGGGCTCAGAGTGAAAGGAGGTAAGTACGAGTTGAGCCGGCGAAGTATGATCTGGAATAGTGCGAAGCACTGGCGAGAGAGCAAGGAAACCCGAGAAGCAAGGGTATCATACGCTCTCGGCCCCCGGCGTTTTCTCGTGATTTCCGTTGTTCGTGATATTCCGAACCAGATGGCCAGTGGAGGTGTCCCCAGAGAAGATGCAGAAGATTGTAGGAAGATAGATTACATTCAAACACAGGACACGCCTTTGCCTGTCCTCAAGGCCTGTTACACTTGTGCGGGTACACCGGCAATCCCTGCCCTGGAGCGGTTGACTACTGCCGAGCGAAATCTGGAGCCAAAAGGCACACATCTGCGCGAAGGGCCTTCTGACCGCAGGGGCATTCGCGGATGCGTGGTCACGATGGTGGTAATGGTGGCTGGTGGCAAAACCCATAATTTCTCTCTAGCTTCCGATATGAGAGAAGGAAACTTTCCTTTCAAACACCGCCGAATGGTGGAAAACTAAAACTTTGAGTCTGAGTGAGGATGGTTTGCAAAGATATGATATGCGAGACATCGCACGTACCCGGGGGTCTCTTACGTGCCGTGCATCTGATCTGCTCACCCCCGGAAACGACTCTCCGAGTAAGCGTAACGCAATCAGAAACCTTGCATCAAGTGATCTCGACAAATCGAGGTAGAATGCATCACGCTGCTCAGCGCCCGCTATGACAAGGGACAAGGAATTTTCCTTTACTTTCCTTTTCGATCGAGCTTTTTGGACATGTTTGCACCAACCGGTGCATGCTAGCCTGATATAGACAGTACCGACTGGAACAGAGATGTTCCCAAGTGATTTGGAAGGAGGAAAGGAGCAGAGAGAATGGAGCCCATGTCACGTTGCGCACGACAGAGGGACGTTTACGAAAATGGTTGTTCAGGATTTCCGTTTCGTTATCGCAACTCGTGACGTACACGGGGAAATGGAAATATATTGTGCTGTGTAAACTAAACTGCATTCAAGGATTCCATTTTTGACGTTCCGTAGTCGTCATCCGAGAAAGGCCATACACAGAACCCTACAAAACCCAATTCAAATGTCGAAGGCCTATTCAGTTTGTTCCTGATCGACCTCAATAGTGATTAACGTGGGTCGTCACCGGAGTCGAGGAGCTGTGATTGGGCCAATATCTACCAATATATGTGTATGTAAAGATGAATGATGAAGGTGCGAGGAATATTATGCCTATGTTATCGCCTCAAAGTTCTCTACTTCCCAAAATAATGTATTTCTAGAAGCACACGTTCCAAGTGAAATCTATGAGGAATAGCGCTCAAGAAGACAAAGAATGGATTGCGTACGGGCTGGAGTCCCGCAGAAGTGATCATTTACGCGGCCAATAATCTGGGTTGGGCTGTTGAGCGAGAGGTAAAAATCTGAGATCGGTGACTTACAGAGCTGCGCTTCGCGAAGGTGAACGAGCGGTATTGAAGAAGACGACATGAACATCGAGATCTTCTCTATTGGACAATGACTTAGCTTGCTTTCAGAGTCATCGGATTTAGATGCGTTCACGGCGAGAAACGCGTTTCCCGCATGCCAGAAGCGATTTTAGCGTAAAACAGAGTTTACTCCAGACTTCTGGGGCTGCAAGCGGACAGCCCTGCGGGCGATGCGGTGAAATTCTACAGCGCGAAGAAAGGACACGAGGCACGAGCTTTAATAAATGGCCGAGCATAGAAATCTAGACGCTCCAGGAATAGTCGAAATCCAAACACTTGGTAATGATGCTGCAAAAGTAGGTATGGCGGACTTTCCTACTGCACTAGAAGCATCAAGCAGTATTGCTTTGGCCTTCCTGCTCTCGGCTATTTCGAAAAAGGATGAGGACATCTATATTTCATTCGTGATAGATTCCGGTTTGATGTTCGTCAAGTCTAGTAAGTATCAAAGTAGGTTAATCTGATTCTGCTTCCAGCAAAGTATCTATGACCCTAAAAATAGATGAAATCAGGCCTGCGCGAAGTAATAACTCAGTAAGGCTACAGTACTCACCATTTCGTCGGGCATCGCGCAACTTAACGAAAGAAGAGCCCGGAATGAAACTGGGCATTGCCGATACTCTTCCTATCGGGTCCCTGTATCGGAGACACGGGAAAACTGGAAGTTGAAGAGGCTTGAAATTTTGGAAGGCGACAAGATTCAATCAGAACTTGTCCTGTCCTTGATCAACTACGAATGTGCGCGTAACTCTATTCACAAGGGTCAAAAGTTGATATACTTCCTGTTTCCGGCCAAAATGCGAACGAACAATCCCGGAGTCAGTGCGGAACTCGCATAGTTTAGCTGATGCGATCCGTTCACTGCATGACGGCGCGGTGCGAGCGAAAAACGCTTACACGACTGTGATACTCTTCGGCCGATCCATATGTGATTACACCGCACTCAGAAAAGTTATCTGATGAACCTTTAGCTTTGGCATGATATCCTGATCTATGTAGTCAGTTGTCAATCGTCGGTCCATGAAGGTTTTGATCATTGAGCGGAATGGTCCACGGAGATAATTTCAAGCCACTACAGATAGAGAAGCATGAGTTCCCTAAATGTGAGGTCTGCCCACTGCGTCATTAATGTTGGGCATTGCGCGGCGGAGCAGAAGCAACCGATGCGGTGGTTGGAATATGAGATGGGAAAAACATCCAAACATGGCCAAACATCGACTCTTGTGAAATATATTACACGTGGTCGTTCCTCTCATTTCGACAAACTTGAAGACATTTTGTTCTTCCACTTTTAGGAGCTTGTCAAGCGATCTGAAGAATGGAGGAAATGATGATGTTCAAGCACGTACATCCGATGGGCCTCAGGCCGAAGACAACCATCTCTGCCCTCTTGCCTGTGAAGCAAACGCGCCGAGACGCGATGTTACTATCTTCACCTGAAGTGAAACCAGAGATTGCGAAAGACCATATCAACAAAATTCACCAAATGGGTGAGTCACAGCCTTCAAGCGACTCCGAAATCTTCCATATCCCGGTGTGTGTACACGGGAAGTGGATTTGGGTAGATGGATGGTCTCTTAGCTTGACTTCGCCTATGCCCCGATCACACCGGGAGAGCTTATGTATCTGTACTCGGATACGCTTATTTCGTTGTCCTTTTGCGCGCACGCGCATGGCTGCGGCGTGTGTATGTAGTTCGCATTTCCTTTTGTACCATTCGTACGTTATCCCTGCCCTACTTTTTGCGGTGCGTATCAATCTCTAGGGAGGTGATGTTGTCCTTTAGATTCGCCATGCGATAAGCTGGAATGATGTCCTCATTAGAACACAATCTGTGATTAATATTGTGGACTGATACAGTAAATAAATTGGTTTGGGAAACAAAAGGCTGCTACATCCTTTTTCTTACAAACACAGAAGATCTGCAGCAGGGGCCTTCAAGTCGCGTTCGAGGCAATTTGCAGATCACAAGCGTATCCACGATAAGACAATTTATTAGAGAGGGATTCGAATCTTATGAGCTTCTCTCGTTCACACACCGGACTTGATAATGTCCGCAGCTTTCTCAACAACTCCATACAAGGAGCTCAGCACATGCGCACTGATCTCATTAGGAAGGATGCTGGAATCGACGATACGCAAGTTGAAGGTATTGTAAACGCGCGTAACTTCCCGTCGACGGCACCGCCCAAGTTGCATCATCGCAGTGGTTCCGACCGGGTGAGAAACCGGACGAAAATCCATGTTTTCCGATCTGAGTTCGTCCCGCCGTTACCAGCGTCTGGGACTGTCTCGGTCCCGGGTGAGGTCTCGCCCGCTGAGACGTCTCTGAATGCCGGATCGTCGAGGATCTTGCGAGAAGCACGGATTTCTGAGGTCTGTAGGTCGAGACTGAAATCGACATTGAGCCAGTTAACGATTACTTGCGGTGGTGTAAAGATACTGAAGTCTGTTATCGTAACGTTTCCTCGACTGAAGGGCATCTGTGACCGGAACAAGACGGCAACGACAATTAGTGCTCCCTATGAGCCGCAGTTCAGACGATAGCTTCCGGAGCAACTTACTCAGATCCCGAATTGAAAAAGAGCTCAGCAACGGGAGCTATCTGGCACAATCAATACAGCAAATAAAGGTGAACAGACTGAGCTATTAATTATTCCATCAGTTTGGATGCCGAAATTGTCGTGAGCACGTCAGCATTTAGAGCATTGCTTGCTTGATCTTCCGCCCAAGAAGAGTACGACGCGAGGATGTGAGCGACGACATCGTCCGTTGTCATGTTTTTCCATTCGAACCTGCATCGAAGAGTTTTCTAATTGATGGGAATGCAATGCAATTTGGAGGCCCTCGGCCATCTGGGTTGAAGGAAGGTTGAACAGCATGGTTGATCACGTTCATCGTTTTCTCCTGGAAGTTTCGTCCGACGATAGAAAGATCAACCCTTACGTCGATACCAAGAGGACTTAAAACTGTGGGGTCGCCGATACCTGAAACTTGGAGAACTTAGGGTGTGCCAATAGCTCCAGCTACTAAAATGACCTCCTTGCGAGCTATCGCAGTGAACGTTTCGCTGGTGTTATCTGACCGCTTGAACTGCACGCCCGTAGCTTCGACATTTGGTACCTCGCCGACAAGCAATACTTTGTCACTTGATGGTTAACAAGTGTGAACCAGTTCGTTCTCCTCTGTTCGACAGGTGTAAGGTAACCTTCCGCTGTCGGGGAACGGGAATAGTTTGCGAGCGGATTCATCGAGTGAGTTGTGAAAGCTACGCAGTTCGCTTCGCCACCACCGATATTTGGACAGAGATCGATCCCGGTAAGGTTGCGCACGGCATTCGCGTATGCGAACTGTTGTGGTCCACCATACACTTCTTGGGAGAAAGTAGCATAGATGGGTCCTGAAAAGCCGGTCGGCTCCTTTAGCGCGCGTAACGTCGTCCGGAGGATTGAAGCCTTCCGACTGAGCATGAAAGACGAGTTCAGTCCTGATGCACCCTCGAAGTACTGAACTGTGTCCTACCTTCTTCATGTAAGGTTGCAGAGGATTGAAATTCCAATTCATGTCTGCATCTTCCTCAAAAAGTAGTCGTGAGAAAGCATCGTATTGTCCCCGTTGTACCCTGGTCCAATGGCCTCCATTGATTGAGCTACTTCCTCCAAGTGTCCTTCCACTAACACAGAAATCAGTAAGCATGGTGCTCACCCTCTCATACCTCTGTCAAGATCCGTGATCCACTACCATTCCACAGACATTCCAAGTGTCTTGACGTAGATATAAACGTCAGTGATATTTGGGTTCGTATGGTCATCACTGCCAGTCTCGATCAGTAAGACGGTCTTAGAAGAATCTTCAGACAGGCGTGCGGCAACGGTGACACCAAAGGCACGTTTATGAATTCTTCGTGAAGCCGAGCCAAGAAGCGGTAACGAAAATAAATCTCATTTTAACCTGAGAGGCATAGCTGGATCCTGTGAGGGAACTGTAAGAACAGACAGGACGCGATGCAAATAAGGAAAAACCTCACCTCATATTCACCTTAAGTCCAAGAACTGCGCTTATGACGGTACAAGATCAGATGTGTCACATTCATTGTAGAACGACGATGACTTGATTACGATGTACGTCTTATTCAGGCATGCTCCTAATATAAGTCGAAGAACACGGGTACCTTTTTGAGTGCCACGTAGGGGAGGGAGTACTGGTTAGAACATGGCCTAAGGGCCTGGAGAGTGCGCGGAGATCATGTACAATCCTGCGAAGGAGCGGACACAGTAGCTTACATTTGGCTAGTTGTACAAGGTTTAAGAGCGTGCCAGCCTCTTCAGCATTCTAATTGCAAGCCCGCCAAGACGATGGAAACAGTTATAGGCCCATGTGCATCTTCATGAATGCGAGAATGCCGCCGCGATTTACACGTACTTCGCGTATTTCGGAGTGAATGCATATTTGATCCCCGTGTCTTCTCATATTCTTGTACGACCACAGAGGATTTGAAGAAGGTCTGAGTTGTTCGAGACGATCAACAGACAGAATGAGTGAGGTCAATGGAGATCCGACAATTTGAAGAGACTGTGTGTTCGAAAGCCTTCCAAGTTTCCACACTCAAAGCGCGAGTTAGCTGATGGTATACTGTGAAGGTAGTATTAGATAATGTGAGAAAGATTTGTGGCTTACATAATGTAAATGAGCTCGAAGCACATGATTTTACTTGCCAGGAAGGCCTCTAGATCTGTGATAATTTATGGATCCCCCCTTCAACTCAACTTTCCATATTACCACTCACTAGCAAGCGGATTGATCACTTGGGCTTTCCTGGAGGGGGCGACAAGGGTATAAAATAAGCCCATAACTGTCTGGAAAACGAGCAAATATGTCCCCGACCAGCAACTTCAGGGGCACACCTGCCGTAGATTCGACGACGGTCTTCCAGCCCAATCTTTTTGTAGGAAAGGTCCTTTTTGCACGGGCGGTGGCTCGGGAATATGTCGCACTATGACGGAGGCCATTGTGAGTTTCTTCTTTCCCTATCCATGCTGCTGGACTTATCCTCATGTGTAGATGAAACACGGCGCAGACGCTGTCATAGTCGGGAGAAACGCAGAGCGTCTTGCAACAGCTTCTGAGGAACTGGAAAAGCTGACAGGTCGCCGTTGCATCCCTGCACCAGCTGATGTTCGCAAGCCGGCTCAGTTGAAAGAGGCGGTTGAAAAGACCATTGCGACATTCGGTAGAATTGATTTTGTAATCTGTGGTATGTAAGGTTCGGTAGTCGTTGAAAACGCGGAATGGCTGAATCTACATTTGCCGGTAGGTGCGGCGGGCAATTTCCTCGCTCCCATTTCCGGCCTCTCGGAGAATGCGTTCAGGACCGTGATTGAGATTGACACTGTACGCAATCCTATTGTCAATAGCTCTCTAACCGTTCGTTGAAGTATCATTGTAGCTCGGGACCTACAACACTGTGAAAGCTACACTTTCACACGTTCGATCCGCACACGGATCGTATATACATGTGAGCGCGACGCTTCACTACCGTGGTATGTCATTTTTGCTCCCGCTCGCCGAGCATCTTACCTCATCAAACTACTTCAGGCACTCCATATCAGGCTCACGTCTCAGCAGCGAAGGCCGCCGTTGACGCGCTTTCTCAAGTCATCGCGGTTGAAGAAGGTCCGCATGGTGTTCGTTCAAATGTCATTGCTCCTGGCCCGATAGGTGGTACGGAAGGCATGGAACGGCTTTCTGCTCAGCTAAAAGCCGGCTCGTCAGCCTCGGTCGATTCGACATCTTGGTCGGCAGACCATTCCTCTGGCATCCCCGTCGCTCGATGGGGCGACAAGCGCGACATCGCAAACGCGGCCGTTTTCTTATTCAGCCCTGCAGCATCCTTTGTGAGTGGCGCTGTGCTCGTTATTGATGGCGCAAGCGAGCATGTTCGCTCGCCTCAATTGCCGTACCCTTTGAGTGTATTGGACCCTGCGGCAGTCAGGGAACTAATCAAGCCGAGGCTCTGATTATGAAGTTGGTCGTGTACGGATGGGCGCTGAGGAATATAGATCTTGTTCAAAAATTTGTCTTATTGTACGATACTTTCCGTTCGTGTTTATTGTGTAGAAGTGGTAATAGTAACTAGAACATTGTTTATTACTGGAGTCGCGTGACGTCACGTTAGTGACCCCACGTTGAACGAGTTACGAGGGTCTTTTCATCCATTCTCCATGTAGCGTCAGTGTCTTTGGTCAAATCCACAAAATCCGGCAGAGCTATCCGAAGCTAGTGTCGAATTGCAGCTCAAATATGATTGATCAATGTTTCCTGGATCATACTTTGCTTCTCGGCAGGCCCGCGATCTTCGTCCGACGGGAAATGGATATTTGAGAAAATGGAACACACTGTATACCTAACTCGAATCCGGGTAAAGTCACTGACCTTTATTCAGCCGTCTAGGCATCTTGGAAGGTCGGATTGAATGAAACGGAGGCTTGTCAGTTCGCCGTCAACACGTTACTCGCTATTTTTGTCCGTTCTAGATTATGCTGTGCTCGGCGCGGTGTGCTGAGGTTTTATGAGTACGCTCAAAAAGATCACGCGTTTGGCCTTGAATCACGGACGAAACGAGACTTGGAAAAGTGGGCCCAATTGTCCGCGTCCCGCGGTTGTTTATCGCCTACTCACAGGATTGCGCCTTTCCCGGAAACAAGACTACATAAAAGACGAGTCATATGGCACTTATGCTGCGACCATCGCAATATCTTCTACTTGATGCATCAGGAAAGTTATGCGTTGTCTGAGACTCCTGCCTCTCCTTCCTCTACTCGCATCAAGCTCGCCAGGTCTACACAGACGCGTCTCCGGTGTCACTACAGACCCTAATAGTGTGAACGGGCAAATCTTTGATTATATTGTTGTAGGTGGAGGTACAGCGGGAACCACAATCGCCGCGCGTCTTTCGGAGGACCCATCGAAGACTGTGTTTCTTGTTGAGGCCGGGAACGACGACCGGACAAATCCTGACGTTTTTGATGTCTACAAGTATAGTGCTGCCTTTGGGACGAGCTTGGACTGGGCGTGGTCTACGGACCTGGATAGAACAATGCATGGGTTCGTCATTCACCTTGTTTCTGCGTAGCGAACCGAATCGATATTTATGTGACCTATCCTTCCAGTGGCAGGACTCTCGGAGGAAGCAGTTCCATCAATGGTGCACATTGGACCAGGGCGATGAAGGCACAGTACGATGCATTGTCACAACTCCTGGGTGAGGAGGATTCGGATATGAATTGGAATTTCGATTCATTGTTTTCCTATATGAAAAAGGTACTGAAGACCTATGATACGGATTATTACATTTTTCTCAAATAAAATTCTTCCAGGCAGAAACGTTCACACCTCCAGACCAGGATCAGCGTACGAAAGGAGCTAATTATAATCCAGATTTTCATGGATTTTCAGGCCCTGTCCACGCTGCATATCCTCGGGGCATGTATGGAGGTCCCCAGCAGCCAGCATTCGCTAATGCCGTCCAGAACGTTACCGGGATCGCATTGTGTCAAGATTTGAATGGAGGCGATGCTAACTGTGTCAGCTTCACTCCACATACAATCAATCCGAGTGACAATGACACTCGGTCTTCGTCAGCGACGGCGTATCTCTCCCCTGTCGAGGATGAACGTACGAACTGGATTACTCTTGTTAATCACCAGGTCACGGGGTGCTTTTCGCGGGAACGGCTCCGTCAGTCCGTGCAACGGGCGTAGAATTCAAGAAATCAGACAATACTGGAGAGTCGTTCAATGCGAGTGCACGCCAAGAAGTCATTGTGTCTGCTGGTGCGATCGGAACTCCGCAGCTCCTTCAAGTTTCAGGGATTGGAGATCCTGCTGTCCTGGAGTCTTTGGGGATCAACCTGAAAGTCAACCTCTCGACTGTAGGGAGAAACTTGCAAGAACAAGCGATGAATAATCTCGGACATTCCGCTCGACCTTCGTTTAGTCCAGATGGTATAGGACCCGCTAACTGTATCGCGTTCCCATCGCTAAAGGAGCTCTTCTCGGAGAATGGTGGCTCGAATGGGAGCGTAACGGCGGATGACATAGCCGATTACATTATGGCGATGTACCCGAGCTGGGCCGAGAGTCAAGCGGTCAACGGGCTTAATTCTGAGGCTCTTACTACGATATTCGGTATCCAGGTAGGATTGATAGTCAATGATGACGGTAAGACAATTTATTTGGTACATTCAGTCATACTGATCAAATCTATGAAGCTCCCGTAATGGAACTGTTCTTCGACACTGGCTTCCCAGAGTGAGTACCATTTTGATCATGTTTCAGGTCGTCTTAACCTTGTGTTGAACTAGCGATATCGGCATCGACATGTGGCATTTACTACCATTCAGTCGTGGAAACGTCACGATTTCGGACAGCAGCGTTTTCACCAAGCCCGAAGTGAATGTGAATTGGTTCAGTGTCGATTTCGATCTCGCAGTACAAATAGCAGGTGCACGACTTTCACGCCGAGTACTGAACAATACTGCCTTCGATACTATTTCATCTGGAGAAACAATACCGGGAACGGGGACAGTGCCAGAGGATGGACATGGCGGTAGTGATGACTCTTGGCAAGCTTGGATTCAAGACGTTTTCTCGGCTGTTTCTCATCCCATCGGCACGGCTGCGATGATGCGAAGGGAGCTGGGTGGGGTGGTTGATGGAAAGCTCCGTGTATATGATACGGCCAACTTGCGCGTCGCTGATGCCAGTGTACTGCCAATTCATCTGAGCGCCCATCTGCAAAGTACGATATACGGGGTTGCGGAAAAGGCGGCAGATATTATCAAGTCTGGAATCTAGGCATACACTTCCTATGATGATGGTTCTGGATTGGACACACGCCATGACGGATGAAGAACTATTATGAAACGATTATATTCTGATTGATAAATTGTCATGGACGAGTACAGGAACAGGAAATAAAATTCCCCTCAAGATTTACCAGAGGCCACGATATTCGCAAGCAGTCATTTATCGAGCAGCATTTAATTGTCTTCCGTCAATGCGTTCAGTTGAGGTTTTGCCGTCTACTGTCTGACCTGCTATATTGCATAACTGGAAGGCTCTAAATAATTCACAGTGCATGGATATGCAAGCCATTTCAGGATCGGCCTTCTCACAAAGTATGCTACTTCTCTTAGTATCTTCCAGTGTCCTCGCCAATGCTATTATACAGAGAAACCGAGGATGAATAGTGAGCTTTTCCACCGTCATTGTAATGCCTCACTCGTTCAAAATCGTACGGCGATCTCACTGTTTATAAAAGCGACGCACAAGAGATATATGAACCAAAGTTGCTTTTATTAGGTAGTCCAAACACGCTTCGGCGATCAGGGCATTCTTTTAGACATCTAGCAAATACTATACTTGTAGGAGTGTCCACGTCAAATAACAAGATACATGGCAGAGGTCAAGTGAAAATATTAAAGGCCATCAATAGTATAATTATTCGTGCCGAACGTCAAGTCGTTAATTGGCAAGGGCGACGCAGAAGCGCGTGAAAACCATTTCTTCAGCCATCGCGTAGGCAGCTACCACGGCCGACAATGCGCTCGTTATAATACGGGCTGGTAAGCTGTTGGGCTCCAGATGTTTGCGCGGCTCCGTCAGTAGAACCGGTTCCACTAGCCGTCGAGCCAGCTCCCGATGCTGTGCCAGTATCCGTGTTCGACGCCTGAGTCTGGTTCGGAGCAGAGCTAGTCGATGCGATGAGTGTGACTCTGTCAGCCGGAGCAGTGCGTGTTGTGAGGAATGTAGTCGATGTTGAAGAACCAATTACGGTGCCGCGGGCATACGTGCATACTGCATTGTCGCTTTGGATGCCGCAGCCAATGGAACGGAACCCATCGTCATCGCCATCGTTGTCGTCGTCGTCGTCGTCGTCGTCGTCATCATCATCATCATCATCATCATCATCATCATCATCATCGTACGCTGCGACGACTGTAGCTCCAGAGGCATCTGCCGCAAGCGTTGCTGTTGCGAAAGTGTCAGAGTGGTAAGCTAATCTTGGGTGAATTGGATGCAGAGGACGCTCACCAGTGATAGGCCTGTTGTTGTTGTCATCGTCGTCCGTCATTGTCAGGATATACGTCGTCTCTCCCGCGGATCCAGTTCCAACGATTACACCCGAGGCGACATGATCATCGTCATTGAAATCGTCCAAATCATCCGGGCCATCGTTAGGAACAAAGGGTAGCGTAACTGTTACTTGTGGCCTAGAAGCTACCTCTGCACAAGTAGATCAAAGGTCAGTAAAAAAAAAAAAAAAGTGATTTAGAAGCAGTAGAATGACATACTGCCGACGTATACGAGAGCAACGAGTGTTGGGAGGATAGTCTTGAAGAGCAGCATAATGGGATGGTACTAGTAATAATTTGGGAAGTGTACGTGGGGTGATGTTTGAAAGTCGAGACCGAGAAAAAAAAGCTCGGTTTTATACTCGAGACTCGGAAGCCATTAGAGTCATGTCCCGCCTCGGCGGTCTTGGCTCTCCATTTCCTTAGGCTTTCGCTACTTGACTGCATTCTAGCCTAGAGTGAAATATGCTGCGGAATCCAGTGCGAACGAGGCATAAGCATCGTTGCACAAGACTCCGAGTCGACTTCTTTGAGCTCGTCAAGTTCAAGTTAAGTAGCAGTTCAGCACTGGATTACTACGTAAATCATTTCGCAGCATGCGCGATCTGCAAATGATTCTCAGACATATCACCAGAAGGGCCAACTTCCCACCTGGAAGCTTCAGTATCACGTTGATTGCGCAGCAGGCAGCTGAGATGACTGCGGATTTGGCACGAACAAGCTCCAGGAGAAATACATAGCATGCCAAGTCGCATGGAGTCTGGGTCACCACATTCATCATCATGTTGTGCCAGTGGTGCCACTAGAGCCGCTGTGCAGTTATATCCGTTCAGCATTGCATTACTCTCTTCGGCGAGGACGAGCCTTTTTGCATACGCCCATCGATTGGTATTCCGGACGACGGTTAGCAATCGTCAATCTTAGAGACTCGTAGCTTCCGCAAGACCAGTGTTATAAATATACCTTGTGAGTGAGTAGCAAACAGTGTGACTGCGTTTGTAGTCACTGACTAAGCAAGCGAATCGGCAGTCTGTTTTAAACTCGTCCGTTGACTGATGTCGAACGATGCGGGTTTTGGCTGGAGATGATCATCAAGCCGGAGATACGTCGACGAGACGGACCAACAACCGAAATGGGCGTCTTCTCCATCACGTGCATTCCCGAAGCCCACTGGCAAACCTTCAGGGTTAACCAGGATTGCTCCACAGCCTCCACTCATCCCACTCACAGTATCGGCTGGTAACGGATAAGAGGGGAATGGAAAGGCATCAACCTTCCAGTCGGACAAGCTAGATCTGGTACTAAACTTTGGGGGTAGGGAGAATACCGGCCGTTCATAGCCAGCTACTACTTAGTAGTACTTAGCCCTTTCTAGTCCGCAACTCGCAGATTCGAATTTTCTTAGAAGAGGAAGAGAGCGCTCGACGTTTCGCATATTATGTTCTGACTTGGAATGGCTTTGACGATCCACCGATTCTTGTTCTCAGCCACCGTGTAAGTATTACCGCTCGGACATCTAAACCGATCAATCAGCACCCACCAAACTTCCATACATTCTGATTCACACGAAAACAGCGGAAGCTTTGCTCCTGGACGTCTTTTGCGAAAGGGCCGAAAGGCGAAGAAGGCGATGCTCCGCGCTGAGAGACGGTCACGAGGACAGCGAACGTGATGTACGCGGTCAAATTACAGTATTTTGGGACGGTCGCTCCGCGATGTAACTAGCCATGACATATAAATGGAGATATATCGCGCTTCGTACCCTCCCGCAGAGGCTGGTGCAGTTGGCCTTGAACGATCATGTCGCCACTCACCTCGACTGCTCTGGCGCTGCTCGCTGGATGCTCGATCATCACCTCCGCGCAGCAGATTGATGAGACTGTGCATTCTTTGAATGTCTCGGCGTGTCCAGGTGCGTTGCTTTTTGCTGAGCTAGTAACGGAGGCTCGCGGACTTAACATTACTGGACACAGGCTATACGCTGCAAAGTCTTCAAAATACATCTACGGGATTTGTTGCCGGTCTTGCGCTAGCCGGTCCGGCCTGCAATGCCTTCGGGAACGACGTAGCGAACCTTACAGTAGAGGTCTCCTACGAGTCGCAGTCAAGGTGCGTCTTCATTTGGCTGTTTTGCATATCGGATTTAACGCGTTAACTGGACAGATTGCATGTTCATATTTTCGACACGGCAAATCAACAATTCCAGATCCCGGAATCTGTCATATCTCGTCCAGTCGCATCACCATCGAATTCGACGGAGCCGGACCTAGAGTTCCATTATAATCCATCTCCATTTGAGTTTTGGATCACTCGCCAAGAGGACGGAGAGAACAGCACGCCTCTGTTTGATACGCGAAGATCAAGCCTGCCGGCTGTTCCGATTCCACCACTGAATTCCAGTGATCCCAGTACGGCGCTTGACAGTTTTGCGCTTGTATTTGAGGATCAATATTTACAGGTAAGTTTCGCTTCGATTTCCACCAGTGACATGTTTTGAGGTAGATCTTCGCGTTTTCATCTAGTTGACGAGCTCGCTTCCTCTTGACGCGAATATCTACGGTCTAGGTGAAGCCATCTCAAGTAGCGGGTTCCGTCGCGATGTTGGCGCAGTGAACAGCTCGAAGGGAGGTGTGGGCACGATTCAGACCATGTGGGCGCGCGATATTGCCGATCCCATAGACGAGAACATGTATGGCATGCATGCGCTGTATATGGATCATCGATTCGATGAGACGTCTGGAAGCTCGAAGACTCATGGCGTGTTTATGTTGAAGTCAGCGCGACTTCAATTTCTTTTCTGTCTATAAGTTGCAAGCTGACATCGTAATTACTAGTTCTGCAGGAGCGGACGTCCTTCTTCTAAGTCCTCCAGGTTCTAATACTTCCTTGGTTCAGTACCGATACATAGGCGGAACGCTCGATCTTTACTTCCTGTCTGGATCCACACCGCAGAAAGTCGTCGAGCAATATGCTGGAGTAGTTGGCTTGCCGACATGGCAGCCATACTGGGGCTTTGGATTCCATCTTTGTCGGTAAGTCTCGAGAGCACTGCGAACGCGAGTTATATTTGACATCATGCCCTACAGTTGGGGTTACACGAACGTCAGTGTCACACGCGAACAGGTTCAACGGATGCGAGAGGCGAACATTCCGCTCGAAGGTGAGCGGTCAACGGTTTTCTTCACGGTGTTGATCATTCGTCAATCTCTGTTAACCTTCAGTCATGTGGAACGATATCGACCTGTATCACGCCTTCCGAGACTTCACGACTGATCCTGTTAGCTTTCCGACGGAAGAAGTCACTAGCTTTATCCGCGAGTTGACTTCGAATAATCAACGTTGTAAGCTTACATTTGCGACTCAGCAAACCCAGAGTCTCTAAACAGGCGCCTTCTGGCTTGGTAACAGATATTCCGATTGTTGATGCAGCGCTGGCGAAGACGGTAAACGAAACAGATGTCGTGCGTATCTCATCTATCCATATGTTCCGTAAACAACTGAGATCAATACTGCCAGTATGACCCATACACATCCGGTACCTCCCAAAGCGTTTTCATCACAAATTCCGATGGAAGTGAATACGTCGGTCAAGTGTGGCCCGGTTTTACTGTCTTTCCGGATTGGTTCGCGAATCGCACTCAGGCCTGGTGGACGGAGGCATTTCAGGAATTGGTCCACTACTGGAGGTGTTGAGTTCTCGGGTATTTGGCTGGATATGAACGAGC
Source organism: Phlebopus portentosus (assembly GCA_037892935.1). Classification (NCBI taxonomy): domain Eukaryota; kingdom Fungi; phylum Basidiomycota; class Agaricomycetes; order Boletales; family Boletinellaceae; genus Phlebopus; species Phlebopus portentosus. The sequence continues at coordinate 4,427,045 of JAYXKI010000001.1, forward strand.
CGAGCTCGTTCTGTGAGGGCTCTTGGTGAGCATCATGTCAGTTTTCTCATACATCGAGATGGCTGATGTCGGGAACATCCAGTGGCTCGAATACGAGTATCGCGAATACTTCCACGCCGTTCATCCTTCCCGGAAGACCCGGCAACGCGGTCACGGATTATCCTGAAGGGCATGTTCTTTCGATTTACTGGCCAGACTAATCACAAGTGACTCCTGCTCCGGCTCAGATACGACCAAGCGGTCTCAGGACCTAGCGGGAACATCACAATCAATGGGACGCTGACGTTCGAGGTTGAACAGATCGGAAGCGAGACGCAAGTCGGACTTCAAAAGCGTGGTATAGGTGCGGCGGACCAGGTCGATGCGAATCTGAATAATCCACCCTACGCAATTCATAACGGTAAATATTCCTCCTTATGACCACAGTATCAATGCAAGTTCTTGACAATTGCTCGTACTTCCGTATTTGCAGGCGCCGGGCGGCTACCCATCAGCACTGTCGCCACGAACGCTTCAAGTGCTCCAGGATATGCGCAGCTCGACATACACAATCTATTTGGACTGATGGGAGAGAGGGCGACGCATCTTGTCGTGCAGGATGCCATCCCTGGGAAAAGGCCCTTCTTGATCAGCCGGTCGACGTTTCCTAGCTCTGGAAGTGGACTGGACATTGGGTGAGTGATCGCTGGATGTCTTTTCATCGCTATGTGGAGCTCATGTGTTTGTCCTGCTTTCAGCTCGGCGATAACTTCAGCAAGTGGCAATACATGTATTTTACTATCCAGGGAATTCTCCAGTTCCAGATGTTCCAAATCCCGATGGTCGGCGCCGATACTTGTGGATTCAGTACGTTTCATCGTATAGGAAACTTAAATCAAGAGGTTGACGTTCCATTGTGTGCTCAGACGGAGATACAGATGAAGAACTGTGCAACCGCTGGATGCAGTTTTCGGCGTTCGCGCCATTTTATCGGAATCACAATACATTGGGTGCGATTTCCCAGGAGCCGTATAGATGGGATAGTGTTGCGAATGCGTCGAGAACTGCTATGACTATACGGTACTCTCTGCTTCCGTACTGGGTAAGTCGACTTCCGTTATTCTACAGGACCTATCATGATCGGTTTTTCTCTTTGTGTTATACGCCTTAGTATACACTGTTCGCAAATGCTTCGATACATGGAACACCGCCTGTTCGTGCATTGTTCTGGGAGTTCCCGGACGAACCGGAGCTATTTGCACTAGATAGGCAATTCATGGTTGGAAGAGATATCCTGGTCACACCAGTTCTAGAACCAAATGCTTCTACTGTTGACGGTACGAATCCCATCCTTTCTCCGTGATGGCCCATAAACTAAAGTCGATTGCAGGAATTTTCCCGGGACGTGGAAATGTAACATGGCGTGACTGGTATACCCACGAAGTGGTGAATGCTACGGCAGGCGGAAACACGACGCTAGACGCTCCGCTAGGACATATCAACGTTCACATTCGAGATGGAGCTGTGTTGCTGTTGCATGCGCAGCCTGCGTATACGACGGCCGAGACGAGAGCGGGACCATTCGCGTTGCTCGTCACGCTACCTTCTTCGGAGAATGCAAGTGCCTTCGGAACAGCGTACATAGATGACGGCGTGTCCTTCCCACCTGGTCCGAACACGACTCTCGTGTTCCAAGCTAGTCCTGGACGAATTACGTCGCAGCCTGCGACAGGGTCTGCATTTAACATCACGTCCAAGCTCACGCAGGTGACTGTCCTTGGAGTTCCGACGCAGCCTTCGAACGTTGCATTGCAGGGGACTAGTCTTGCAAATGGGAGCTGGGCGTTCAACGCTTCGAAGGGAGAGCTGGTTATTGCAGGAGACGGTGTTGAGGTCAGCTTCAACGAGAATGTGACGCTTGAGTGGGCTTGAGATGACGGACTCTGTTGATGAATATTTAAAAGAGATAGTTACTGGATTTGAAAAGAATGGACATGTGCATTATGTAGTTTGGGTAAACAAGTGTAAATAACGCGTAGAGATCTCAAATCAAATCTCAATTTCACGTGTGTGTCATTTCGCAGAGCGTACAGTACTGCTCTTGAACCGGTTCCACCATGACTGACTTCACCTACGAAACTACTCCATTCATAAAAGTTACCTCGCCTTCTCAGAATGTATTACTAGTCGAGCTTCAACGGTACCTGAACTTGAAACAAGCCTTGCCATTACCTGAGACTAATGAGAGTTCGTCAGGAAGCCGGTGAATGCCTTTCACGAACCGTGAGCGCATGTTTTAAGCAAGAAAGCGCTATCATAAACCTTAGATGGACTTACGACTAGGTTCTGGACGGAGCTGGGACAGCTATTCGACAAGATCAGTAAAGATGGAGCAGTCCGAGCTGTCGTACTCGCATCTGCGTTTCCGAAGGTATTCACCGCCGGACTCGACTGTACGTGTACAAACCCGATCCCCTTTCTTCTTTCTTATATCGCACTTCTCAACGACCAACACTGATGCACGCTTCTATTTTCTATTTGCAATTTAGTAACTGACGCTGGAATCTTACGAGATTCCGAAAGGACAGAACCAGCGCGCAAGGCGTTCCTTCTACGAGACCACATCCTCAAATTCCAATCTGCGATCTCGTCCATCGAGAGGTGTCGGCACCCCGTCATACTCGCCGCACACGGTGTCGTCTTCGGCCTCGGGGTCGACATTGCCTGCGCATGTGATATTCGATTCGCTGCTTCGGATTCTGAGGAAGCTGCGACGTTTAGCATTAAAGAGGTGGACGTTGGGTTGGCTGCTGATATTGGCACACTTGCACGCTTGCCCAAGATATCTGGGAACGCTTCTCATGTAGCTGAACTCGCGCTTACCGCTCGGTCATTCGGTGCTGCGGAAGCGCGCGAGCTAGGGCTGGTGTCGAAAGTAGTGAAAGGAGGGAGGAAAGAGGTTGTCGAAGCTGCGCTGGAGACGGCGCGCACGATTGCGGAGAAGTCGTCTGTTGCGATCGCGGGTACGAAGCAATTCTTGAGGCATGCGAGAGATCATGCGGTGGAGGATACTTTGGAGTATGAGGCGACGTGGAATGCGTTTGCGTTGCAGACGACGGTAAAGCATCATGTACTGGCTTATTCATGATGTACTGATGGCGATATTCTTGTTAATGTAGGACACGAGAGATGCATTTGCAGCGTTCAAGTCGAAGAAACCGCCAAAATTCGGGAATTTGCCGAAGCTCTAATCATAATCAAAGTCGGAGATCTCGTGCGCATTCTGCGGTGCCTTTCCGACTGGCCTTTACGATAAGGCAGAAACGACGACGTGTTTTTCTCTACCTACATATGGGAAGAAGCTGTAAATTCACGTATCAATGAAACCATGTATCCGTTGAACATTCTTGTAAAAATACATCCTGCACTCGGGTCAAAGTCAAAGCCGAATCGTGATCAACGAACGAACGGACGAACGGATGGACGTCCAATCAAATGGAAGCATCGTCAGAAAAAACAAGCGGGAACAATATAATATACGACAGCAAGAATTCCAAAGCAAAGCGATGGGAAAAAAAGAAGTTGCAGTGAATGACATGAGTAAGAAATGCACACACGATCGTAAATGACAGGGGCAGCAAAGGGAATGTGAATGATGAAGATGGTATACGTGTGTATGTACATATGCATGCATTGGGTGTGTGCAGCGCCAGGCTGGCTTGTGAGTTGGACAAAACGAGTGAAAATGTATGTATCCTGAACGAATGGGAAAGAAATCGCAATGAGGCCGGCAAAGAAGATGGATGTCAAATAAATCCAGACACGGTTGTGCCCTTGGATAGAAAGGCGAATATGATAAGTGGGAGGAATTCCGAGCCCAGTCATGAGCAACGCATACTGTACAAGATACAGGCACAGGGATCAACCTTTACGAATCAGCGCTTCTCGTTCTCGCCAGACATCTCAAAAGACGTGGCCTGTCCTTTCGTTCTGCCAGCCCGTTCAAGGTCCAACTCGACGCATTCCCATTCATCGAGCCTTTCTCTCGGGGCCTCTCCATGCTGTACACTGACAGGGCTTTTCTCGAGCCCGAGTCGTCGAATGAGTCGTTCCCGCAAGACACAAAACATGCGTGTGATGGAGAAGATAGTCACGCCTGATGCTGCGATACCGATTATCCACCCTGCAAGAGAGGCGCCTTCTTTGGAGGGGTTTAAGAACGAATAAACTGAGAGAAAAGTCTCCTATTAGACAAAACTCTCAAGTAAAAATGACGAAGAAAAGCGGACCATAAAACCCTTCCGTTGCCCGGGTGATATAGGCAACCCCTAAGTAGCACGCAAGTAGGATGGTGATTAAAGGAATGTGCGTCCACGGCGTTGGTCCGGCGTGGGTAAATAAGATCTCGAAGAGTGCGAAGACAGAATTTAACGCATGCATAGATACGTTTGACCAGACTAAAAGAAGATTCAATCTGGCTGGAAAGGCGAGCAAGTGAAATACAGGGTGCTGACCATCAAATCTGTCTTCAAATGGGTTATCTGGGAACAACACTGCCCAGAAGACAATCGTAACAATGAAAGCTAAAGGCAAAAAATAAATGTAATGTCGGTACACTTGTCTCGGAAACGGGAAACAGACTTACGAAAAGTAGCGACGGTCGAAAACAAAAGGACATGCAAGAACTGCAGTATACGAGGCCACCTCTCGAGAGGGTATGACTTCCCGTTACTAACTGCGTATACAAGCGTCTGAACACCAGAGGCGAAGAAGTAGGCACACAAGCCTATGTACGAAAGGTGGGTGAAATACGAGAAGAAGCTAGAGGAATCCGAAGTATCGCCCAAGGTTGGCAGACAAAAGGGGGGAAGAAAAGGCAAAACAATACCAAAGTTAGCATGAGACAGAGCAACTTCTAGCGAGGATCGACGCGTACGAACCTATTTGCGTCGTCCTCTCTAACGGCATCCCACACCAAACTAAAGATCAGGGTAAAGAGAGTGTAAAACGCGAATATGAGGCGGATCGATGCGAGAGCGTAGGGTGATAGAAAGGGTGAAGTAGCGTATGTCGCGCTTGTGTCGAACGGGTCCTTGACGCCCAGTTTCTCGTAAATTCTCACAGAGAGGCTTGTCATGACATCTACGTTAGTCGCAATGTCTAAGTCGAAAAAACTCTATACGCAAGAAAGAATCACGTACGAAGGTGCGAAGGGCAAGCAGTGGGGAGGGGAAGGATAAGACGGCGAGAGGAGTTCGACGTGGAAGAGAGAGACGCGGGTTTTGTAGTGTGTAGCTTGAAATAGTTGAAATAGGTCGCGTGACGGAAAAGGCAAGTCAGTGAGTGAAATCCGGAACCTCTTCCTCAGCCTGAGATTCCCTGATTTGGCATCAACTCCATCAGATCTAAAGCACGTGGTGCGTTCTTTAATATTTTTAGACGTGCTCTCTTGGCTCTCTTTCTCTTTTTAGTTCATCCACGTCGACTCGCTTTGGCCGATATTAGCGGCGATACTCTGCCTCACTCTCATCCAACTCGCCCAGCTCACCTATCTTGCTTGCGCTTATACGTGTAATAGCCGAATTGGGGCACTCAGCCAGAACTGAGATAGCCGGTTTACTCGTTCACTACAACTGTCAAATCCAGAGAACAGTCACGATGACGACAAACAACAGCTCTCCCATCGGATGGACGGACCTTACGAGTTTGAAACTCATCCGACCCGTGTTCTCAGTTTTATCCGATTAGCGCTTGTTTCTTCAGATGTTAGCGATGAAAAGTCTGTCGGTCTATTCGGAACGCAAAACTTGACAACACAGCGTCTTTCCATGCAGGGTCTGCTGATTGTTTCCATGTTCTTGTTTTTCAAAAGATGAAGATTTTCTGGATTATTCATCATCCTGTTCTTGTATGGCGTCTAGATTCCTTTCTGAGGGCCAGTATGGATTTTCTCGGGCTTGGTGATGCCTTGTGATTCTTGCTTGCCTTGCCTTGCGAAGCTTTCGAATTCGAGTTTCGTGATTCGACTGATCTACACGTGAAGCATCCTCAGCTAGGGTTCGATAGCCGCTGGCATCACTACTTGTATTAATGCTTACTCAAATACCTGTAAAGGTATCCCAACCATCTTCTGAATATCAGATTTCAAAAGCGATAGCAACACGGTTCTCCGTTACGATTTTCAAATTATCAGGCCTGATACTGCGAGCGCCATCTACCATCATCATCCATCTAGCCGACCTTATAGTAATTCCATCTCATCTAAATTCGAACCTCCGTGTTGGCATCGCATACTCATTTCTACCTCGGACGTAGCATGTCTACTACAACGCGCTCTGCGGAATTGTGTCTACGTGTCCTGGAACCGCATTCTTGTCCAAATGAATATTCATCGCCGTTTCCATCACCCATCGTCCTTGCTAACGACTGGATTAAAATCATCCTTCCTATGTAGATTCTATCCATCTTTTCGACTGAACTTGATCAATGTATTTCCGGACAGAGCGATGAATGAAAAGGTCTATTACTTTAATGATATCATGATTCTGATGCAAATACCACGTTGTAACTGGCGAGATTCTGCAAGCATGAATGCCGTACATACAGTAGGTGCTTGTTCACTCCAACCCACATCCGTACAGTTCTGTCTGATTATAGATGAAAAAAGGTCTATTACTTTCATGATATGATGATTCTGATGTGAATACCACGTTGTACCTCCACACTGCTGGCGAAAGTAGGCAGGCATGAGTGCCATACATGGCTGCATATGCTTGTTCACTCCAGCCCAGCCGTACAATCTGTCTGATTATAGGTAATCGTGGTCACTGATTACATAATCCAATCATACTTTTTTTTGGCATTGATACTTGAAGTCGATACGGATTACAGGACAGCGATGACCTACAGTACACCATGCCCATGCGAAGCGAAAAGAAAAAGAAAAAGATCGCAAAGCATTCGATTCGTGTCATAATAAGAGAGATTAGCGGGTATTCTTGGTATTTTGGTATTGGTGAATAATAAACCAATGGGAAAGCTCGATAAGTTATAATGCAGGATGAGATTCTAGGCCGAAACGTTAATCAGTGCATGGGACCGTTCGAACGACGAGACAAGACTAGCGGGAATGTGTGGCTAGCCAAAAGAGGTACGTGGAAATGCACGATCTGCACGTGTGAGATCCAGCTGGACTGGACTGGCGAAGCGGGACGAGGCAAGTCTCAGATGGGCGGCGGGTACACACGGACATCATCATCATTCCTCTTTCCATTCTGAGTCCCATTCTCCATCGGTAGCTTCTTCGCTTGCGCCGCCGCCCATTGCGTGTCCAAGCCGTTCAGGCCCTCCACGCTGAGATCGTGCCTCCAGCTCTCGTACGAGTGTCTTTCAGGCGTGCACCAACCGCCGCTGTCCGTTAAGCTGTGGTAGCCATCACTACCGCTCATTGCACCGTCTGTACTCGCTCTTCTGAATTCCTCTGATCGGAACGAGCGTTCCAAACCTGCGTGGCGGAAACGGTTCACCGCGATTGCACCCTTGATAGCTGAGTGCCAGCGTGCTTTAGGGTCAAAGTTCTCTCGTAGACCAACGAGGTCGTGTAGATGTTGTGGTGCCTTTTCAGTTTCGGTTAGCCACTGAACCAGGGCAGCGAATAATCATTAGTAAAGACAAGATTACTTGAGACAACTACGAGACATGAACTTACAGCATGTTGAAGTGCATCTGTGGCTGATAATCGCGTGGCAGGATTCGGATTCATGAGCGACTTGATGAAGTCCTTTGCGAGAGGAGAGACATTCTTCCAATGTCGGTCATCGAATGTGAGATTGAACTCGGATATTTCGCGGATGAGTTCCCGTGGGTCTTCAGAGCGGAAGGGAGAGACGCCGGATAACATGATGTAGGTGATGATCCTGTTTACCAAGTTAGTTAGTTCCTTTTTCAGGTATCATTGGAGCGAATACCGACCCTATCGACCATATGTCGATTTTCTTTGAATAACCTTTCCTGGCAAATACTTCAGGAGCCATGTAGCGTATTGACCCGGTAATTTGAAATATCTGCTCGTCTGGTTCGTGCAGATGTTTGGCACTGAAGATGGTATCAGTGAGATGAGGAACAAAATCGTTTAAGCTTGATGCGAACGTACGTTCCAAAGTCGGCGATAACTATGTCAGAGTCTGGCGCCTTAGTACGATAGAGGATATTTTCGGGCCTGCAAATAAAGTGTAAACAGCTGAAGAGCAGATCAGGAAAAGTTGGCCGCCTACTTTAAGTCTCGGTGGACTATATCGTGGTCATGAAGGTACTTCACACCATTCAAGATTGATCTAAATATAAAATATTAGCTTCAGCATGTTTGTGAGGCTATGAGAAACAAATCACCGCACGACCTGAACGGCATCGACTTCAGTGAACTTGCCCCTATTTGCAATACGCTCCAAAAGCTCTCCGCCGACGGCGAGTTCGAATGATAGGTAGTATTTATCGCGAGACTCGAACCATTCGTAGAATTTGACCTGTTCGTCACAAGTTCATCAGTGAAGGTTGAAAGTAATGATAATGCACGATCCGATCACGTACGACGTTAGGGTGGACAAGACCTCTAAGCACCCCCATTTCACTCCAGATAGCTTTCCCCCTGCCTTTGACCTTCTTCTTTGGAATTACTTTTAGTGCTACATCTTTAGTAATTCCACTTGACTGTCGCGCGGGCGATTGAGCTCTACTACTGTTCGCCGATCTAGAGAAGCCGAATGAAGGCCTTGGTCTGCTTTTCACGGCGATGTCTTCTGCTGCAGCACCATGCGCAGCAACATGGACCTGGTCGATGGGTACGTGCCAAGTCGCTCGCTTAAGTAAATAGTAAATAGTAAATTGAGTTGGGAACCTACAATATAATATGGTGTGAAGTAACTTACAATAACCTTCCCAAACGCACCATGACCTAATACTTCATGAAATTCGTAATTCCTCTTCTTAGCGAACGATGGTGGTTGAAAGAGAGAAGAGGCTGTATCTGAGTCGGCCAAGGAGAGCTTTAAGTGCTTGAAACCTTTCCGGAATTCGACCTTCATATTAGATGGGGAGGGGTCGATCAGAAAGAGTTGATGAACTGAACATGAGGTAAAGAATATAACCGGACCTACTTATATATCAGGACGAGACAAATACCGGCGGGGATTTGTGGACCGTTTGTGGCACACCGCCGGGCAAAGATCTGACGATACCGGTGACGTCGGAGCCAGGCAGCCAACCACCGTTCTCCTCGGTAATCTTACTTACTCACCCGATAAAATTACATCACGTGGTCTACTCATCCTCGAACGTGACGGCACGTTGATTCCTCAGCCCTTCCGCTTGGACAGTTCAAAGTTGGCTCGAGCTGACTACTCGTCGAGATTTACGCAGCTTGCAAAGACGTTGCACTCAAATCGCAAAAGGCTGACAGAGCGCTGTGACTACTTTCCAGCACGGAGTTCCTGATCCTATTATCGATCCTACACTCTCCTATTGTTTTCGTTTACTCGGCGTTACATTTGGTCGTACTATGGGCCGAGCCTTCTGCCGGTTATGTCGTCTCAATTTTGTTCTGTTGATGGCTCCAAGTCGGGCAGCGCCGGGAGCGGGTTCACCGGGAGGTTGGCTTCGAATAACCGGTTGCACCTCTTTGACTACCGTCTGGTATGTCAAGGATATCCGGTAGGGAACGGACTCGCCTCCGTTGGACCAAAGTGGACGTGGACATAACTGCGGTAATGCAACTACCAGCGAGGATATTGATGGCACCGCGGACTACGAGGTCAAGCCTTTGCTTGACCTGACTGAACCTGCAAGATTACACAAGGTGAATTCAATCTTACTTCGCACAGGGGGCAGAATTACGTTTCTGAGTCGCTTATAAATGAAACAGAATTGGAAAGCTCACCTCTGATTGGCTAGAGTCCAGTTCCGGATCAAATATTTTAGGATCCGAAATAGGGTTTTGCCCCTGTGAATTCCCTTTATTAAGTATTTCTCATTGCAAGAGAAATCGTTGCGACTTTGCAAACAGGGAAGTTCTTGACAGCTAGGCAGACGTTTTGCTTGTTATTGACAAATATTGACTGACATCTATCTTTGCGTGACCCTTTCCATTTCATCAATCTTCCTCTAGTGCATTGTACGAGATCTCTAATCTATTTGTCCGCTTAATTCGGAAAAAGCGCATGTTTCCGACTAAGGAAATCCTGGGAAGGTCTCGGCGTTAGTATTGTCTTTTTCATGAATTGCACTGCACACTCCTTCAGATTCTCTCTGGCCGCACGTAGTGACTGTAGGTCTGACTTGGTCTGATTTACTTCACATATGTACGTACTTCTGCTAATTTACTTTTCTTATCTGGTTTGAGTCAGGTGTTTGCAGGTTTACCAGTGATAGCGTCTGTCACGGTACGATGGCCCCTTAAATGCGACGAGGAGAGGTTTTTAGCGAAGCGAAAGCATTCGGAGAGTACTAAGGCCTACTCTGTCAAGATGCGAAGACCTCATCGCAGTTGAGAAATAAATTATGATTAACTGATAGCTCCGAGATCGACTTATCAACTTCCTCCTTAAGGACAGCTGTGTAGCATACTGATCCTTAATCCCTGCCCTTCAACCTTGCATCCTGCATGAGTATAGTACGGTTCATACTCGTGACCTCGGCCATCGGGTATGACTGATATGGCAATATTAATACTTTGTAAAGAAAAGTATCTTCTTACTTCATTCAATAGTCGCTATTAATTTGCAGCTTAACACAACACGAAACCTGCGGTCAGATATACTTACTATTCAGTCAGTAGCTATAGGAGGCAACGGAGCCGAGGCGGGGCTGGAACACTGGCTCAATGCGCCAAATCCTCATCTGCTTCAGGAAAATCCACCACCACGGTTCTCTTGTGCGCACTTAGAATAAACCTAAAGGTCTTGAAGAGAGCAAACACTTGCTTATACGTGTCTACGACACTGCTTTGAGTCTCGAAGGCACTGAGCTTGACCATACAGAATTGAACCACCGCGCAGTCCAAATTCTCGGCCTACCACGACTCTTCTGTGAGCTTGTACTGAGAAGAGTGATCAACGTTGTAGATCTCGTCACACTCTTTTCCTATCTACGTTTGCGGATTTCGTCTTTGGGATATAACTGACTGCGTGTAGGCGACCCGTCGAAGGGCTTTCCGGGGACAAAGACGATCAATCACATGCAATTAGAGCCGTTATACGAATGCATCGTAGAGCCTGATAAATGTCAACGTGCCCAGATGTACACGGTCGACAGAATTATTGACGATTTTCCCGAGCTGCACTACGATATGCCTCCTGCCTCTCTGGATCTCATTTACGAAGGCCTTGCAGCCGCGTTTCTTATTTTCGTGGAGCTGCAAATTTCAGTCGCGAAGTAATTCAAGGATGTAGCGACTTAGGCTATGCAGGGCTCAATACATACTGAGCATCAGATAACGAGGCATATAGATCCCTAGGGAATAGAATAGTTACATGCCAGTCCTACTCAGAATTACGGAGTTGAGCGAATATTATGCCGTCGTGGGAACTAGTATCCCATACGGGAGTAGCTTACGTCCGAGGAATTCGGTTGGCTACCAAAACTCTAAACTAAACCTGCTCTCCACTTTCATGCTCCTGCTCTTACGAGCACGCCCATCTCGTCTTCAGTCTAAGCTCTCTTCAAGCCTCTTTATAAGAAGTTCAAGTACTATTGTCTTTGAACACACCTGTCGGAGTGTTTTCAGAGAAAATAAGTTAAACAACTCTCGGAGAGACGGGGAGTCGGAGTCGATCGATTTGAGTCCGGTGAAGATGTCCCATACTATGGCGGTGACATTCTTAGGGACGTCGAGTGGTGGAGGACCGAGCGATTCACGCTCTTGTTCGAGCCTTGCTCTGGATATTGTCGGTAATGGGGACTTATGGTGTAAACGTTTTGCTATGGACTGCGTCAATTTGGTTGTGCTAACTGATGGTTGTGCTTGCAGTGGTCGACTGTGCGGAGGGTACGACACGACAGTTCATGCTGCAGCCTGAAAGGTACGGCCCGAGGCGACTGAAATCTTCACGAATCACCAAAATCTTTATTACGCACCTCCACTGTAAGTGCCTCTTCGAAATTTCTGACGATTTATGCGGTAATTTTTGGCAGTCGACCATTGCATGGGTATTATTACCCTCCTGGCCAACAGACTTCGTGGTGCAGCTGGCGCTTCACAGCCTCCGCGCTCGAAACCCGTGAGCTCATGTATCAGTCTTGAAATAGCCTGCAATATTAATTGGATGGCTCTTAATTTACGTAGCCAGTGGTAGAGCTCTATGGTCCTGCTGGCCTACGCACCTTCGTACGAAACATCCTCAAGATGACTATGACGGACTTGACGGAAAGATATTGCGTCCATGAGCTGCTTACGCCGTCCGACACGTTGACTTCTTGTGATGAATTCGATATGCATCCTGGTGAAAGCGTCGGACGGAACATCATTTCTGTCTCGACTGGTCTATGGTTTGATCTTGCTGTGGAGGGTTCCATACAGATTGATGCGGCTCCTATCATGCATAGAGGTATTCGCGCTCTCGTCCCTAGATTCGTGAGTTGATGTGACTGATATACATTTCCCTTTAGCGCCTTGCATAGGCTACGTCTTTCGAGAAATGGATCATCTCAAGCGGAAAGTTGTCATACTCGGTGATACATGCGATGCATCTCCAATTACAAACCTTGCACAGAACGCGTCTCTTCTTGTACACGAGGCGACTGATGCGTACATTCCGGTTGAAGTCGACCGGAATTTAAGAGGAGATAAGAAGACGCCCGAGTCAATCCAAGCGAAAACAGTGGCCAAAGGTCACTCTACTCCGGCTATAGCCGGCGCGTTTGCGAAAACGATAAACGCTGAGAGGCTTGTCTTGAATCACTTCAGTGCAAAGTACGTACTCATCGCATGCAAACCGAAACGATTTGCATAGTGAAACTAACTGTTCCTGTTCAAGGTTTCCAGCCCCAATTCCACATCGACGCGATCGACGCAGGTTAGTAATGGGGGAAATTGAACGCCAAGCGTCTGCGGCTTGGGGTTTGGGCCGCGCACTTGCTGCAACTGACTTCATGCGCATCGATATACCCGGAGCACCTGTTGAATCAAGGTTCAAGGAGCCTTCTATGGACAGTGATTCTCTGGAGAGCACTCAGTATCAACAGCATGAGCTTCCCCACGTGTTTCATAGACCTGGTCCTGCACGGAATGTGCTTAAGAGGAGGAAAACGTGAGGACTCGTGTTGAAAGGTTTGTTAATACAAGAAATATTGTACATGGCTTGCTGATATATATACAATGTCCTTTAGTGTTTTTTTTATTTGTCCTCGTAGAGTATCCGGTATTCGAGAACTGCGGTCGCTTCACCGTGTTTTATGAAAATCGTTGCGAGCGGGTACATGACTTCGGATTCCTAGTTCCCTGGCGCTATGTAAGTGCGATACAGACACTTGGACCATTGGTGCTTCCAGTTCCTGATACCGACCCGCGCAGAACTTCGAGCGAAATGAGACTTTGGCCTCCAGGCGAAATATGCGAGTCTCGCGCGTCTCGAAGAGCTTCGCAGGGATGGGGATGCTGAACTGCTTCAGGCGTAGGGGGACGAGCTCACATACTGACTCGGTCCATTCGGATGTTGATATTTGTGTCTTTTTGTCCTTCTCTGAATGCACTTCGTCTTGAAACGCAGCCTTCGCCCGTACCGGCATATCAGCCATCCCGTCCTCTTTAGCTCGTCCTAAAGATCCCAGATCGATCCTCTTTTGTTTCCTATTGAACGGATCGTTGTCGGGACGAAGCCGAGGTTCCTGGTAGTGCAGGGTGAACTCTGGTTCTTCCTCGTGCTCGACTCCACGAATTGGCGCACCGACGAAGGAACGGATGTAAATCTCGGCGTGGTGGTTGTATGTTTCATGGAGCAAATCGCTGAACTCGAGACGGCCTGTTACTTTGAGGTACTCCCTACAGAGCCGGAATCAGAAAGGCCTGATGAGAAATGGAGGAAAAATGAACGAACCCGTTTTCTACATCCCAAAACGTTACGTGGTCTTGACGAGGCTTGATGTTCAGCGACACGCGACGGACGTTCGGATCTGCTTTACTCAGACAATTCGACCCAATTTGCTGGTTTATAGATCCTGAAAAGCGTCCCCACACTGACGGAACGGGATCGAAGTAATCTGCGGAAGATACGGATCCGGACCAGGAACTGTCATCTCCAACTATTTCAGACGGAGAAACAGCTCGAGAGCTCGCGTCCTCGACGTGTATGGTTATGTGAGGACTTTCGTCCGAGTCGTGTTCGATGTCGCAGAACTCGTCTTCTAGCACCAGTTCGGTATTTACTGCTCGAAGTGGGGGCCGGGAACCAGTCGAAGCATTCTCAAGTTTACCTTCTTCTCCTTTGAGAGACTCCTTATCCAGTTCACCATTCTTCAACGTCGCGCCGGTACTTTCGGTGGTCTTCTGCTGGGGCTCTACGAGTGTACCCGACGCATTGACCTTCGACACGGATGTTACCGCCTGTCGGCCGCTTCTACTTCCAAGACTCGATGAGGCCCCCTTCTGGCGGGCCTCTTCTGCTGCATAATTCGCACTAAGCTTCCCGTCTCCAACCCGACCTCCGACCTCTGATGTGGACACGGCGCCATGAATCGCATTCGACCTCTTATGCGTTCTCTTGCTCTTGAATTTAGCATCGATGTGCGACTGACTCGTTGCAGATGAGGCTACAGACGATGGTGACGAACGCGAGACCCCGGTTGTGAAGACTCGTTTCGTTGATTTGTGTGCTGGCGCGGCCTTCCAGAGCCCTTCAGCGGAGTATTGCCTTTGAAATATGGGCTTGGACTTTGTCTTCGACTTGGAACTGAAGATAGAATCGGAGGGCTTGATAGTTTCAGTAGAATCTTTACGCTTTGGTATCTGGATGCACGCTGCAGGAGCGGTGATGGTGGAGGTTGTGGCGGGTTTTTCGGCAACAGAGGGAGACGTCGTCATTGGTAGTGTGAGCTATGTCGTAGGTTCTTTGCAAAGTGATGGAAGTGGTCGTTTTATATCAAGTGTGAGTGTGGTGGCTTCTATTGGTTACGAATCTGCTTGAGGCCAAGGGTGGCCTGTAAATATTAACCGAGCCTGATAAAGCTGGTCTATGATCTGCGCTTTGACAGGCGGGCCTTAGCAATGTCTCTTAAGCAATTCATGACCAGAAAGCGAAAATACATGATATTATTGACTCATCAGAAAAAAACAAAAACAAAACCAAATAATATTCAATGCGACTCCAACTCGAAAATAAAACAACTCTTCTTCAACTAATAATCAGTTCCTATCTAGTCGATGCGGAGTAGTGTCCCAGTCCATTCTCTGCGTCAGAATCCCTACAAGAATGAATTCGGGCACGTAAATATGAAAACCCTCGTCTTTGAGTGGACCAGTGACCGAGTTATCGGCCTCAGTGGATACGACATGTCTGTCTTCATGGCCACTCAAGATGCGCACAGTCGGGTTTTGTTGCACGACCTGAGCACAGTAAATATCAGCAGTTGTATCAAAAAAGTGCCGCTACGTGGAAGAAGACTGGACCAACCTTGCCTCCGGCAGAGTGAATGATATTCTTGTACGTTGTGAACTTCTCGTTGCGATGTAGACTCTTCGTGAAGTAGAAAGTATGTCCCTCCAGCAGCTTCATGACAGACGACTGGGCTCTACGAAGAGCATCGACAAGCTTGAACTTGTATTTCTTCTCGCCTTCCGGGTCTTTCAAGAAGTACTTTTCAGGCGCTGATCAGTACAGAGAACAGCATGAAATACTCGTAAGTGAAATTTAAGACTGCTGCGATGAGTAACTTACGCAGAATTCGTTTCGCTTTGACTGACTCTGCAGCCCAAGTTTCTGTGACAATTGAACGGGCTGTCGCCATCGCGCACAGAAACTTTTCAGTGCGTCCGATACTATTTGCCAGGAGGAGATTGCATTCCGTTGGCTTCTTTGCCTCTTGTACACCAAGTTGACGGAGACCCTGCGAAATGGACGATTGGAATGGTTGCACACTTTCATAAACCATCGTAACATACCTTAAGTATCTGGTCACTTAGCATAACCTGTGTCGTCATCAGACGAATGTCGGAACTATCCCATGTGTCCCCGTCTGACTCATTCTCCGAAACTCGAGCTTCTTCTTCCTCGTCGTCTAAGATTAGCGTGGATATTCGTGCCTTCTTTGACTTCTTCCCCGTATCTCCAACGTTCCTTTCATTCCCAACTTCCCCACTCTTCCGCTTCTTTTTGTTCCTGGCATCCGCATTTTCCGCATCACTTTCCGGTTCAAAGGCGCTCGAGCGTCTCTTTCGGCTCTCATCATGCTTTGATTGGTCCGTGCTTGACCTGGCCTTCGCCTTCTCTGAGCCGTCCTCCCAAGCACCACGGAACCGGCCTGAACGCTTTTCCTTCTCAAATTTAATGATGTCCAGCGCATTCTCGTGGAGCTTGGCACTGGCCTTAGAAGCCGCCTGTCTTTTGGACGGTGTGCGCTGAAGGAACGTTGAGGAGATGATGGGGTTGGGCTGCGATGACCTGCGAACAGCATCACTGGAGAAATGACTCGATCGCGATGGAGATTCTTCAGCAGGAGAATCGTCTTCCCGCTCCTGCCGATCTTGAGGTGTGCGCGGAGCCGGTCGCGCACGTTTCGGTGTAGCATAGACTGCCGGTTCGTCTGCAGCTGCAGCAGTCATCGAATGCGTCCGACTCATTTGCGACGACTTCCGCGGCGAAGGGATCTCTACGTAAACGTTCTTTCCTGGTGTTGGGCCTGGCAGTGAAGTCTGGTAACGCAACGGAGTCCTTGGCTCCTGTTCAGTGATGCGGTGCTTTGATGGGCCTGGTCTAGCTGTGTTTCGGGATTGCTTTGATTTCCTAGGCGCTACATGGTCTTCTTCTTCCTCTTCTTCAGACTCAGTAGCACGAGATCTCCGCTTGCTTGATTTCTCCTTGTTCATGGATTGCTGAAAGGCTGGTTTGTTAGCCGATCTGATAGGTGATAACCCCTCATCTGACGAAGCAAACTCGTCATCGTTTAGAGCGTCCAAAGCTGATTGATACTTCTTGGGAGAAGTCTTCGATAACCGCCCCTGTCCAGAGTCTAGCTTATTGGATCTTCCTAAGCGCCGCGGTGGAGGCTCGTTGTCACTTTCCTCCTCGCTCTGACTCGCCTTCGACTTGGCAGCGGACCTTGTAGGTGAAGTTTTGCTAGATGCTGTCACTGGTCGAATGGATCTGCCTATCCTGCGCGGCATGTCATCTTCCTCCTCGCTTTCTACATCCGACCTTGCGCGGGATCTCGCAAGACGTTTCGTAGGGGAGATAATTCCTCTCCGTAGCGTTGGCTGATCATCCGGTACGTATTCGCCACTCTCCCTCTTCCGCTTCACAGGTCTGCCTCGCGTCCTCGGAGGCTGAGAGTCCTCCTCTTCGTTTGCTTGTTCCTTTTCCTCTACTTCCCGTTGTTCTTCTTGCTGAGCATTTAAACGAGCGGCTGCAGGCTTCAGAGCGTTCGCTCGGCTTTCTTCTTGGCTTCGGGATGCTCGTCCTGCAGTCGGGCGTGTTGGGCTCGTTTTCGGGGCATTCCATATCCGAGGACTTCCACTGCTGCTGGCAAGATGCTTCGCTGCGTTCTTCACCTCACTCATTTGTTCTGCTGAGGCCTGCTTTTTTACTACAGCCACCGCCGCTTCTAGGCTGACTCGCTCAATCTCAGTAAGCTCTTCATCCGTCAAAGGTGCAATATGCCGTCTGCACACAAGGTCACCGAAGTTGACACCGGGAGGGAAGCTAACATATTTCTCTTGAGCGGGTGTGATGAGCGTCCATGATGCAAAACAGTCTTCTAGCCACGTGTGATTTACGATAGGTATATTCCACTCGCGCGCCTTTGTTGATTTTTCGCCTTTAATGCTTGCAATACGTCGGTTCTGATTAAGCATAAATACTATGAAAAGAAAGAATAGACTTACTATGCAGCAACAACGACTGTATTCTGAGCAGTCATTTGAGGTGTAAACGACCCACCCATGAGCTCAATAAGTTTCTTTAGATATCGACGCGCGTCGCCTTCGTAGTTCGTAGCTGTTACTTTGTGATTCTCGAATCCGTGGAGTGGAGGGAGAGGCGACGGGAAATGTAAAAGCTGATCTAGCGGAGATGCCACGATGCTGGATTGCTGGACACCAAAAAGCCACGAAAGAGTTCCGACTGTCTTGTTTGCACGCACAGCCTATTGGTAGGATGTGAGTCAAACATCAACGAGCTGATAATGGTAAATGGTGTTCACCTTCACAAATGCCATGCCTACACGATGTAATGTAATATAGACATCGGCACTATCAACATCCGCAACTTCGTCGCCGCTCAGCTGCACTATCACTCCTCCTGAGCGCTTTACGGATGCTTCTACGGCTTCACGACGCCCATCTGCAAGATTCAATGTCGAACTGAGCAATATCCTTTTGCCATGCCAAATGTTTCTATCCGATCGGACTTGAGCTGTGATCTTGTCCGCTGATTCCTCTTCGAGAACTGAAGCTTTCACGAGCGCCTTCGTAGATGGATCAAGCCGAGCTTTACTGAGAGCGTAGTTCGTACGAAGCAGAGGAGGATCCGGCCATAAATACGGATCTTCTGGTAATCGAACTAGAAGCTTGAAGCAATCGTCAAACCAATGCGGTAAGACAACCTTTACGCGAGTCGCGGTCGCGTAGTGCATTGCAGTAAGGTATTTATCAGAGTCCGGTCGAGCCGCTAGGACATGCGTACAGTCGCGAGTGTATCCTTCGCGGAACAGACCACCGAGGGCGTTGATTCCGGCTGCGATGACCTCTGTGTCGCATGGCTCGAGCTACGATATTTACATCAGTCGTGGGTACCACCGAAAGTGAGATCTATCACATACGTCCGCCACACAAGCCACAACGCCCGAGAATATCATAATAGGGTCCGCGGAGAAGTATTTGGGTCTGAGATCCGTCAGATGGCTGAGAGTGGCTCAGGTCATTGCAATGACTCACTCTTGTAGTTTCCCTTGCACAATACTTCGGTCGACCCATTCGTCCTTTGCGAGCAGTAAGACGGATGATGTTGTAGATGGAGATCGACGAACTCACAGTGATTATCTGGACGCCCTTTGACACCAGTTCCCCACCATCAAATTGCAACGTGTTAGATATGACATGCGTTGCGTCAGGAAAGTCGACCAAGGTCGCTCCGTTAGCATCGAGCAATTTTGAGAGCTCGATCTGGCGCTGAGGAGCTAAAGTCGGTGAAATGGAGTATCTGACCCCATTGAAGAGCATTGGAACTATAAAATGGAAGTTGATGAGAACGTTAGACACGATCATACAATACAATGCGCGATGCGTAACATACACATCCATTGGCACGTGACGTGACTGTGACGTGATAATTTTGACTAAGTAAACAAAGATTCTCCAAATGCTCGTATTCAATTTGGTTGAAGGAAATGCAAAAATTTTCAACTAAAAAGACCAATACCTCTCGGGACAAAATAGATACGCCGAACGGGAGTCGAACCCGTGCCGCTTGCTTTCAGGCTTACATAAGGCCGATTACTTTCGGTGGAAGGCAAGCATGATAACCGCTTCACCATCGGCGTAGATATAAGCGTACCTTCCGATAAACATATGACTCGCCGCACACACCGCCACTAGTACTACCCGAAATTCGTTTTGCTTTTTGTTCTTTGCAACAAAGCTCATGGATTTATATGTTTTGCAATAAACTTTATGAGTGAACTCACGTGCAGATCTTTCCCTCTCTCACGGACAGTGACAAGTGCGACTGATGCAGACTTGTTCCTGTCCCTGAGATCAGCTTGAGACACATCCGCTTGCTACATGAACTGTACGCATAAGCCTTTGAGTACATTCTCGATGTGGTTCGTCACTTGTAGACATGAAACATTCGGGTATTCGATGTGCTCAGGAGGCGTGTTGTGACAGATGATAGGCCCTTCATCTGCATTCGCTGTGCTCGTCTTGTTAGGAGCCGACTTCCTAGTCTTTCAGTTCCGGTATTACTGCAGCTGACTTGGTGTTCAGCTTAGTTTTTCCGATCGCATAACCTGTCTGTTCAAATGGTAGGAACCGCTCTGGATGTTGTTGTCTGATACACCTTCGTTCCGTTCGCTTCGCTAACGGTCTCTACTGTCGTTACTCCCTGATGATGCTCTTCCAAAGCTTACTTGTTCTCTTTCTCTTCCCCATCCTCACTACGGTTTCTGGTACTCCAACGTTGTTCAGACGCATGTCGGGCGTAACATATAGCGCCAGCAAAAGGAAAGGTCGCACATTTGACTATGTCGTTGTCGGCGCTGGATTAGCTGTAGTTACCGTCTCTGTGCGTCTTTCTAGAGATAAGTCAGAGACCATACTGTTGATCAAAGTAGGAAATGATGACACGAAATTGGAGGACAGAGTTGGGAAAGACATCATTGGGGCCGTAATCGAAACTTCTTTAGTAGTGTACCGATTTTTCGTTACTCGGGCTCGTACTGCAGCGGAAAGACGCTTGGAGGAAGCACTTCGATCAGCGGAACTGCTTTGGACGAGGAGGGGAATGACTCGGAAAGAGCAGTATGGCACTATTTCAAATCTCCAGATGGTGACAATTCCGACTGAAATTTTGATTTTCTCTTTTACTGCATGAAGAAGGTCTGATTACTTGATTGCGTAGCAGAATTCTTTTTCTCACACAATCATTTGCAGGCCGAAGGATTTCCGAGACCGAACGAACAACGGGCAGAAGGTGCAAAGAGCAACAATACATGCCATGGTTCATCTGGTCGGGTACAAGTTACTTATCAACTTCAATCTACGGCGGCCCACATGAACCAGTGTTCGAACGTCTCTGCGATACAAAATATTACGGATATCGGCCTTTGTCTGTCAAGATATAAATGGAAGCAACGCCAACTGCGTCAGCGTATCTGATTCTAGCGGAGGAGAAGGAGGAATTGGATCACGTTTTGTAGGACATCAAGTTATGAGAGTGTTGGCCAATATTAATGGGACATCACTTGAAGTCACAGCTACAGACGCACAGTTTAGGAGGTCGGATGATTCGGGCAAATGCCATACCGCTTATGCCCGCAAAGAAGTCCTCTCGCTACCGGAGCCATCGGTACACCTCAACTCTTGCGGAAATTTTGGATCAATTGTGGACTGAAATCAAAATGAACCTCCCGACGGTGGGCCGGAACTTACAGGAGCAAACAACGAACTCAACCGGTCACTCCGCACAATCTACGTTTAACAGAGATGGCCACGGTCCCTCGGATGGCATTGCCGAAGGAGCTAATCTCTGAAAAATGGTGGATCGAACGGCAGTGTTACCACTGAACAGACGGGAAACATAACCATGTCCAAGTATACACAACCTACTCAGAGCCAGGTGAAAAATTCTTTGAGCGCCAAAGCGATTTCGGTGATTTTTGAAATCCAATCGAGTCAATAATAGTGGTATGTCTGTTCTAAATTTCGTGCTCAAGGAAGTCGTTTATTGATATTGTGATTTGCTACTTCTATCAAGCTCCAGTCGTTGAGCTTTTTTTTTACAGTAATTCAAGGCATCTCGCGGCGATCGGTATCGACATGTGGCACTTGCTTCCTTTCAGCCGTGGGCACGTCAAGATAAACTCCGCAAGCGTCTTTACGAAGCGGCAAGTTGCCGTCGTCTGGTTCAATATTGATTAAGATCTGCAAATACAAACTGCCGGTGCCCGACTTACGAGAAGAGTTCTAATAACACCGCGTTCAATTCTATTTCTTCCGGTGAGACTCTTCTGGGAACAAGTGTCGTTTCGGATAATGGGGTTGGCAGCAGCGATGAGAACTGGTGATCCTGGATACTGGCTTCTGTTCCAAAGGGTTTTAAGGCTGTTTCTCATCCGATCGGTACTACTGCTGTGATGCGGCGTGGTCTGGGCGGAGTTGCTGATTCGAAACTCTGTGTTTATGATACATACAAACTTCGGGTAGTCGATACGAGTGTCCTTCCACTGCAGATTTCGGCCCACATGAGTAACCTCGTATGGAATCGCTGTAAAGGCCGCTGACATCATAAAATCCGGTGCATAGCGAAACATTATTCCAAGGCAGCCACTTATTTCCTACTTAGCGAGAATGTTTTGTGTCTGATCATCTTCTGTTCAACATGGGTGTTGTTTTGGATTTTTTTTTGACACTCGTTCTCTTCGATACTAATATTCGGTAATATATCTTCGATTGAGTTACAGTGGTCTTCGTAGGAATGAGAAAAACATGGCAAATCCATGCATCACCTCAGGTGACCACAAAATCCACTAACAATCTCAATTGTATTGAACTATGAGTAGTCTGCTTTGATCCGTTGCACGACCTTGCACGACTCATTCAAATTACGGTTCCGTACGTCAAACTTCTCGAAGAGCATGATCACGAAGCGAGCCTCCGTATCGGAAAATATTGTCACCTTCAAGAGAGTTACTGTTGACTGGATACGATGACAAGATTTTAAGTTGTATTGTATCTTTGACTTTACGACTTTCAGACCAGAAATTCTCCTCGGAAGACAAGAGAGCACCGCTTTCGATTTCATTTCTGAAAGGCGGAATGCCGCCTGGCCGCACTTCTGAATGCCTTAGACACGTCTCCTGACGGAACTAAGACATATTTGCACCGTCAGATAGAGCAGCATGATTCGATCTGTTCCTGTTGAGGACGAGTCTCGTCGAGGTTTAAATGGCTGAATGGATATGCGAGAGCCAACGATACTCGTTTTATGTCAATCAAAACGAGCGAATAAATAGGAAGAGCTTGGAGATATCGTATCATTCTGTGCTTGGCGCATAATTGATATTTTGATGATCGGAAGATAGTTCCGCAGTGCTGACAGCTTACTGGTGTGGTGGTGGCAGCCGTAGCTCCATTTTTTGGGTGAAGCGTGGTGTTCTCTCTGATGAGTAGAAAGACCCCCGATCTTTCCCGAAATTCCATTGGATCATACCCCGGGATTTCGGAGCGAGTCGGAACTGACGCAGTGCAACCGTGCCAGTAACTCGCATCGTTATCTCGCCTTTCCGTCCCCACAACATTCGATGTTCCGGTTTTGAGTGCCTCGGTTTTGTCATTTCCAAGCGATAGCAAGCGACTATTCGCTGAGCATGAGGCTCTTGTGCGGTTTTTCTGCGGCACAAACATGGATTGAGGTTACTTTGTCTCTTCAGGAAAATTATCTACCTCGATCAGCTCCCGTGAATTTATGGAAACCTGTCAGGAGCAGTCGGTGATGCAATTCCTATATAAAAATATTCCCCACGCAACCCCACCCCCGCTCAATAGACTGAGATGACAAATGCGGGGTATAGATTTGCCCCACGATAGCGAAGGAATCGTGTATGGGAGGGTCATGGGATTGAACCCGGCTCTAGAGTTCCCTTCTGACCCTGGCCTCGTATTCCAATTCGCGAGCCATCGCATTCTCCGGACCTCATGTGACGCTTCTTTCCCTCCATAGAGCGGAAGCCCGCTTGGAAATATAAATACGCCAGTCCAGTCCTCACAGTCCTCACAGGCTCAGCTGCTCACTTGTCTCACCGACTTGCTCCTCTCTCCCAGCTCAGTTCTTTCTCTATTATCGTCTTTGTCTTTGCTCTTTACTTCTTCACTATGCCGCAGACTTTCGAATACACTTGGGATACGCCCGCTTACAAGGGCAAGACTTCGTTCAGCACTGGTCTTTTCATTGGTGGAAAGTCCGTTGATGCCGTTGACGGAGAGACCTTTGAGTATGTTGAAGCTTCTCTGTCATGGAGCTGATCTGTCAAAGCTAATCATTTCCTACTTCGCTGTCCAGTGTCGTCAATCCTAGTGAGCTTCTTTCATATCCTTTTGCAAGGCGGCATCAAGCTGACTATCGCTTATGCAGCGACTGGCAAAGTACTTACTAAGGTCTCAATCGGCAACAAGAAGGATGTCGACCTCGCTGTGAAGGCAGCACAAAAGGCATACGAGACCACTTGGGGTCTTAACTGCCCTGGCTACGAGCGTGGCAAACTGCTTATGAAGCTCGCTACGCTGATGGAAGAGCATCACGACGAATTGGCGGCCATCGAATCTCTGGATAACGGTACGTCGTCTGGGGCTTATGTCATTGGATGCCGTCATAGACCAGGAGCATGTGATCTGATCGTTATTGCAGGCAAGACGTTCTCGTGGGCGAAGAATGTCGACCTTCCTGGCTCTATTCAGTGCATTCGGTATTATGGTGGTTGGGCGGACAAAAACCAAGGTAAGGTCATTGAGACCGACGAGGGCAAGCTTGCATACACTCGTCATGAGCCTATTGGTGTCGTTGGTCAGGTCATTCCATGGAACTTCCCTGTAAGCTTTCTTCTGCGCATTATCGGAACCAAGTACTAATTTACTTGGAAATGATAGCTTCTCATGCTCGCATGGAAACTCGGCCCCGCTCTCGCGACTGGTAACGCCGTCATATTAAAGCCTTCCGAGTTCACTCCTCTCAGCGCTCTCCGCATGGTTTTACTCATCCAGGAGGCTGGTTTCCCACCTGGTGTCGTCAACTTCGTCAACGGTCTCGGGCATGTTGCTGGCCAAGCTATTGCTGAGCACCCTGACATCGAGAAGATTGCTTTTACTGGAAGCACCCTCGTTGGCCGGAAGATCATGGAGGCAGCTGCCAGGACGAACCTGAAGAAGGTGACCCTGGAACTTGGTGGGAAGAGTCCGAACATCATTTTCGATGATGCGGATATTCAGCAGGCCGTTGACTGGGCTGCACACGGTGTCTTGTAAGCTTCATTCCGAATCCTCCGATAATTTGAACACGGGTCTTACCATTTGTTGATAGCTGGAACCACGGCCAGGCATGCTGCGCTGGAACTCGTGTCTTCGTGCATGAGAATATCTACGACGAGTTCTAGAGAAATTCACCGCTAAGGCGTCGTCGCTCAAGATTGGTGATCCATTCGGCGCGGATACTTACCAGGGACCTCAGGTTTCTCAACTTCAATATGACGTACGCATTTGGTTCTCCGAATTCGCCCATTCTAGATCTAAATCTTTTCTTAAAGCGTATTATGGGCTACATTGAGTCAGGAAAGAAGGATGGTGCAACCCTTCACCTTGGAGGCGGACGCATCGGCTCAGAGGGATACTTTATCCAACCGACAATCTTCACCAACACGCGACCAGACATGAAGATCGTACGCGAGGAGATCTTCGGGCCCGTCGGTGTTGTGATCAAGTTCCACGATGAGGAAGATGTCATCCGCCAGGCGAACGACACTCATTATGGTCTTGCTGCTGCCGTGTTCAGCAAGAACATCGATCGTGCTTTCCGCGTCGCTCACCGCCTGCACGCTGGTACCGCCTGGATCAACTGCGCCAACACGCTCAATACCCAGATTCCGTTCGGTGGGTTCAAGCAGTCAGGTATCGGTCGTGAGCTCGGCGAGTACGCGCTTCAGAAGTAAGTTTTCTCTTCCGTCCGTATCTTTGCTTGATAATTGACTCTGACATGACTACTTTCTAGCTACTCTGCTATCAAGGCTGTACACGTCAACATCGGCATGTCGATCTGAAAAGGTTCTTGAGTCGTGCAAGTCGGTGATTTTATCTCCTTTCTTTCCTTATATCTATTTCTTTCTTGGAATCCCTTCTGCAAAACTGTGTGCCATACGAAGAATTTTCAAAAGCTTTGTACTATTATATATACTTTCATGACGTACAATGGAATATGTGCTTGTCGAGTTCATATTGAGTTGCGAACTTTTCGGATCGGATAGCTCAGATCTACATTTACGTGATTGCGTAATCTTGGCAAATTGTGACGGTGTACTTACGTAAATGTATTTGAGCTCCATTACACCATGCATTGGCTGAAGACTGCAGTTCAATCTCGACGCTAGCTTAGCTTGCTCAGCGCGAAGGAAACTCAGGCCAAGTAAAATGGCATGCTTTCGCGTAGTAATATATAGTCTTAGCCATGGTCATTCGATTCCGGACACGATGCATTTGAGACGTAAATTTCGAGTTACCCTCGAGCCTATAAAGATGGACGACCTCTGTATGTTTGTTTTTTTTTTTTCAGAAAAGCTCTACGGCATCAGAATGTCTTCTAGCCCTCAGGAAATCAAAGGGCCCATCGCCGTAACTGGTATTGTACCATGATTTTGCGACAGTATGGTCGATGACCTCACGCGTCACCGTGAAGAAGGTTGAAGCTCAACTGGGAAAGGCCGATGCACTACGCTGAGCCGGACTTGGAGCCGGGAGCTGTAAAGAATATATTGTTGCACATTTTGGGGATCGTTCGCTGTTTGGGAAGAGTGAGTACGAGGAAATTTCCTCTTATTCCAACGAGTGTTGCTAAATGTCAGTCCCTTGTCTTTCATAGGTATGCCGGTTATGAAGCCCTGGTAGCGTATGAAGTCGAATCCGCGGAGCGTCGGTAGTAATGTTTCTCATTGTGCGGCTTGTACGATGGGCAGCCTGCGTTCCCGAGACTTCATGAAAATCCAGGAAACACTTGCAAAGGTGCGTTCCTAGCGCCTCTTCCTTCAGATGTCCTGCAGCGTTTCAATCTGATGGATCAATCAGTCATTGGTACCTCATATTGGTCGGTAAAATCTATGCCGGAGCCAACAATATGTTTTTGGTTGGTTTGTGCCCTTGTCTTGAAGACTTACTTTGTTCCTGTCCGGCTTGGTTCAAATCCGACGTATAAATATATAAAGTTGAGCCTCCATATTACGCAAACAAGAAATATTCTGGTTTCTATGTGCATTGTCGCCTGGAATGCATTCCACCTTTCTTCTCCAAAGCAATGGTCAAATGTGACACTCAGAATGATCAGCTAACTGCTCAAAACCGGAAATGTTTTGTACTCTGAAGCATTCATTACGCTGGTCCCGAAATTACTGGCGAACGGTAGGCGATTCTTTCCCAGGTGCGCCATTAGAGCTCTTCTTTTTCTTTTCTTTTCTTTTCTTTTTCAGAAAGGAAAACAAAAATCCAAATCCAAATTGATCGAACTCGTTCCTAGTACTTGATATTCTTCTCAAGCTCACCATGCGGCAGTGAGGAAGGAACAAATATATCGTAAGAGTAATGTGCGTATTACGTGGATGAAGCAATAGATCATGATTCGATTTCTTGCTCACTACAATCCGATGCTTGTCCGTTAGCTTCTCAGGGATTAAGATGGCAAATTCTGACCTTTTCCCACTAACAGCTCAGCTCCGGTTTGATTTTCCTTGCTCAACTCCGTTCTTTACCGTTTGTTCTCCTTGATTGATCTATCATTGTCATTTCAAATTATTGTCCGGCATGGATTTTTGCTTTCGCTGGCGCGTCCGCTTTCTTGCAGAGCTATAACAGAGGCGTTATTCGTTGAAGAATTTCACACAGACCACTACTGATTTTCTCAATGGCAAGCAGCACAGACGACATCAGAGGAGAATTTGTGGCCACCGCTAGTGTAAATTGAGATTCCGTTTCTGAGAGATGGTTAGGCTTGGAGGAGTACTGATCCTTCATCCTTGAAAAGGTGGAAGTATATCCCAGGAAAGGTGGCCAGCTGGCCCAATGGTTTGCAAACATAAAGGCTCCTGCAGACTCCAGCGAGGAGCCCGGATGTCTCCAGTACATTATTGTCCGCTTTGGCGATTCGTTCGCAGTCTTTGAAGAGTACACCGATTTTAAAGCTCTCGCTGCGTGCACCTCACAGACATGTTCATGGGTGTAAGATCGTTTTGACTCGTTGATTTATAGGCATGCAACGGGTAGTCCGCTCTTCCAAGAATTCATGAAGGTCCGTGATGCACTCATGAAGGCAAGTGCTTCTTTTGAGTGTTGGTCTCAATCCTCAATCAAATTATCTCTCATAATTCCATAACAGCCTGTAGTACCCACATTCTGGCCTGCGAAATCGCTTCCGGCACCAACGTTTTAAGCAGGAAATAACACTTATTCTTGAGTCTATAAACGCCGTGCTAGCATACCCAACGAGGGCTCTCGCAGTGCGGAATTGTGATACGGCCGCGAAAGAATTCCGATATTCATTCCTCAGAGATCATTGATATCATGCGAAGCCTTTACGCGACCGACGGGAAAAAAGTCACTTTGAGTCTTTGTATTGATGATTGGTACTGCGATGGATCCGGATCAGGAGCTATCAGGGGATGAACGGAATTAATGCTATTCAGAGCATTCCCATTTTCTGATCTCGTTTTTTGATGTGATTGATTTTCGAGTACATCTGCGCAAAGGAATCGAAACAAGACGACAGAGCCAAGTCGACCTTGGCCTGATTTCGGCTTTCTCTCACAAAACAATACAAGTACAGGTCGTCCCTGAGGTACCTTGCGCCCGCTGATAAAGTGCTGACAAAGGACTAAGGACAAAGTGTAAATCATGCTGACGAGTTGAACGATATATAGAGGTCGCCGTTTTTCACCTGAATCTCTCATTGAACAATGGCGAGCAACCCACAAGACATTAAGGGCCCACTTGTAATCGCAGGTCGTGTAGGCTGCGATACGCTTTTGCTCTTCATGCCACGAGCTGATGTTTTCAATTTCGTTAAGTTCGAGGCACAACCTGGAAAGGCCGATGAACTGGCTCAATGGCTCGCAAACCTGAAAGCTCGTGCAGACTCTGACCAGGAACCCGGCACAGTGCAGTATAACATCGTCCGTTTTGGCGAGTCATTTGCTATATTTGAGGAGTATACGGGTCTCGAGGCCCTCGTCGCGTATGTGCTCCCGTCAATCTGACTTTGCGATAGAACTGATTGTCAGGATAGGCATTCGAGTAGTCCGCTGTTCCGGGAGTTTTCGAAAGACCAGGACACTCTCATGAAGGTAAATATATAGAAACCTATTTTATGGAGTATTCTGACGTAGGCGTTCGATCTGTACTACCACCACATAGCCTGTGCAGCCGGTGTTTTGGCCTGCAAAGTCACTCCCTGAGCCAACAATCTAGGTTTGATAGTTGAGGATGTCTGGCACCGGAATGACGCTTCAATGGACAATTATAATGACACGAGGGAAGGGGCGACACACAGCTCTATAGGTTATATATAAGTCTGGGCAGAATTACAAATTGATTAAGAATGATGAGTATACACATACGGAACCCCCCCCCCAACAAAAAAAAATAAGAACATCCTTTTATCTCGCCAATGCGCGGACTTTACTCTTCAAGCCCTTGTCCATTTCAGACCCACGGCCTTTCAGCTTCCCAAATATAACCACCTTTCCAAGCTGACCCGCCCGTCCAGAACGGCCAGCTCGGTGCAAAAAGTCAATCATGTTCCGCGGAGAGTCGACTATGAAAACGTGTTGAACGGAGGGCGAGAAGTCCAATCCGCGAGAGAGCAGCGAAGTAGTTATCAGGACGTGTGGTGTATCTTTGTCTACAATAGATGTACTCTCATGACCAGACACGGCAGTGCCTTTCAGAAATCCAGCGAGGTGACGATTCGATCCTCGGGCACGTGAAGGACCCGTACTCGTCAGAGTGACGTTAGGGATTCCACGCTCGGTAAGGTGTGCACCGAGCGCGTCAACCGTAGTCGATCGATTGCAGAAGACGAGGACGCGGGAGCGCTCAATTCTCCCCGTCATTTGATTCGGACCACGCAATGCATCTTCGGCCCAAACCTGACGCAGTCGCTTCTCGATGTCCGCAAAGCGATTTCCGCCTGTCCAGCCTATGTGTTCTGTATGAAGTGTTGCAGGTAACTGGTGCAAGTGCGGAGATGCTAATCGTGTGAGAGTAGGATGATGCGTGCTGAGGTATGTCGAGAGCGAAGCAGGAATAGTTGCTGATGTCAGGATGAGATGGAAAGGATACTTCGTCGATCGTGCGTCGGTTGAAACTGGATGTCCGCGAGTAGCACTGATGTCAGAAAGTAGGCCGAGCGTACTGTCCCTGAAGTCCGGGTCTAAGAGAAAACAAACGATCAACGCCGAGACTATTGTATGTATAAGTGCAGGCTTACCAAAGAGAATGTCAGCTTCATCCACAACCACGCATTCGATTCTCTTCAAGCCCATTTCCGGTTTTCCGGGTCTGAACTTCTTTCCGCCCCAATCAGATTCCTCTTTTCCGACCTTATCCCAGCCCCATCCACGAACCATCTCAAGTGCCTTCACAGGGGTGCTCACCAGCAGGTCCACAGGTCGCGCTGTGCTCGTTGTTTTAGCCGCACCTTCCGTTGCAAACAGTTTACTTTCGAGCGAGTCGATCAAGTGCTTCATTTCGCGAGCACTACTTGTGCTGACAGTACGTCTGTCGATCGTGGTAGGAACGTTGGCACGAGATGCACATAGAACGCGAATTTTTGCGTAATGTATGAGGGATTTGGCGAACACAGATAGCTGGCGGGATAGCTCGTGTGTCGGCGCCAGGACAAGTGCTCGTGGGTTAATAGGTAAGCGCTGTGTAGAGTTTATTGCAGCCTCCTCGGTCTCTTTCAGGTATTGGATAAGCGGGAGGAGATAGGCGAAGGATTTCCCGGAACCAGTTTCGGAGGCGAGGAGAAACTCTTGCCAGCTTCTGGCATCTGCCAATGACATGAGATGTTTTAAGGCAAGACCTTGTATCGGAGTCGGTGCAGCGTTTGCTCCAAGGACGTCCGCCATAGACTGTGTGAGTGCCGGAAGTAGTAGAGGAGATGAAAATGAGTTTGGTAGCTTTTCTTCTGACATTGGTGTTGATCGGTCGAATTCTTCGTCAAGTAAAGCCTCAATGGATTCCCGCGCATTAACGGTACTAGCTTGAGCATTCTCGACCTGGAAGGCGACGGTTATACACGTGGCATGCAATCTAACAGTTACCACACCTTGGTGTTTGGTGTCTTTCTGGCTTCCGTCTTCGCAACCTCATACTTTCCACCCTTACCGTCTGGTTTAAGGTCGGCTACAAGTCGTGTCCGCGAAGTCGATTCTGGAGGGAAATTCGGTAAAAAGAATATCATAGATATTCACTGAACGCACTGAACTGCGACCTTGAGGACCCTTTAGAATTAGCACGACCTTTTGATGCCCGTTTTGTCTTTGCGCAGCTGCAGTCATAACCGAAGAGTGGAATCCAGAGATACATTGAAGTCGACATAGAGAACAAGTTGGTCCTTGATTGACTAAGGAAGTCAACAAACGCAAGGACATTGAGGGTAACGAGCCGAAACTTATGTATGGCCGTCGGAAACAATGAAGAAAATACCCACAAATCCGTATTATTATTTTTGCTCTTGAAGGCGTCACGTGCATCTGAATTTACCAAATCACATTGATTCACAAGTGTCTGCCAACGACCACCACGATGGCCGACGCGTCGACGTCGCCAATAGAGCCCTCAGGGCCAGCTCCAGAAACGCCAGCACCACCGATTGGCTCGCCAACGGACTTCTTAAAAGGCGTCGTCGGCAAGCGCGTTGTCGTCCGACTCACTTCTGGCGTTGACTATCGAGGTATGTGTTCTGGATCGTTGACTACCTTTTTTGTAGCTAATGAATTGATGTGCAGGCGTGTTATCATGCTTAGATGGATACATGAACATCGCTCTTGAGCAGACCGAGGAATACGTCAAGGGGAGAGTGACAAATAGATATGGGGATGCATTTGTTAGAGGAAATAATGGTACGCTGTTGCTTTGTCGCATTTATTGGTAGCCAACTAATCCTTGTTATGTTTCCAGTATTATACATATCTGCTGATGAGCCACTATGAGCAGCCCACTTGTATGCCTGTAATGTGTCCGTAATCCAAGAGGTGGACTTCCGTTCAGATCAAGCGCTAATCACGGGATGTGAAGTTTGATAAACGAAGGCTCAACCAGGAGAGTGGAAGTGCCTTGGGATAGTGCATGCACTTTTATATGTACCTTTCGGAGTACTTACCATCATCCATCGATGCGATTGTCTCTTCTCATTACAATGCCTAGGCTGTTAATCTATGAGTTCACCCAAGCCGAAACCGACACGCGATTATCTATCCGTCCAGACAGGTCAGATTTGGTACATTTCTTTACAGGTAAAGGCCTTTTGCGCTTCAGCAATTCACTCGTACTCTATTTTTATGCCGGGATGGGAACCTCAGCCTGGGGTGTCAGCCTCACTGCATGTCTTCTCAAATTGTCCGGGAAGTCGTTAGTTGCCGAGTGGACCGTGACGCGGTTGTCCTTCAAACAATATGGTAAGTTTCTAAGTTTAACAATCATACTGATAATATCCTTACCCAGACTACAACAGTTCCAGGCTCGTACGATGCGCGAACCTGGAAGTCGTTGCCCTTCTCGATATGGTCGAAGAGGAACTTCAGAAGCCAGTCCGATTCTTCTTGCTTGAATCCAACAATGCGGCGCGTGAACCCTTGGTTGACATAGAGCGCCTTCTCTCCCGTCACGGGATGCACGCGAACGACAGGGTGTTCCGACTCCACTGGCTCGCGGCGCACCGGGCCGCCTCTCTTGCGAGAATACTCGGCCTGCTCGACAGCAGAATTTACAGCGCGCAGACCTTCAAGACGCTTCTGGAACTCCGGGGAGAGACGGTTGTACGCCTCGACCTGCGAGAGGAAGAGCGTATCGCCGCCGTTGTTCTCAGGTATGTCAAGGATCCAAAAGAATGTCGTGCCAGGAGGCTGTTTTTCGTATGCCTTGGGAGTACGATTTGAGTGTTCCGTACGGAAGTACAGGAAGATAATGATCGGTGACTTACGACATCAGAATGCCAGCTCGTGTTGCTGACTCTGTTTCCGCCCCTGTATTCCCTGAAGCGGTTATGATTGGCGTCGCGGTAGACTGAGATCAGTTAGTGTCAGGCTGTTGACTGTTCTCAACCCGGGGAGGGGACTTACCAACATGGAATTCCGGGAAGCCCTTGACGTTGCCTGAGGTAGGGTGGGCCTGAATCGGCCCGAAATGCCTTCGAAGAAGATCATTCAGACTTCGTCATCCCGTGACAATCCTCTGTCAGCTTGCTCACCTCGCTATCTCAATCTGCCTCTCAGGCGACAGATCCTTGAAGTCCTGGTCCCTGAAGACAACGACCTTACGTTCCGCAGTGAACAGCGCGAGTTCGTCCAGACCAGCAGGGGTGAGCTGCGAGAGTTGCACACCGCGGACTTCTGAGCCAATGTAAGGGCTGAACTGGCGGATAGACGTTGCAGGACCGAGCAGGTTAGGCTTCTTTGGGTCTGCGCGCGAACCTGGGTCGGTGAAGTCTGAGTAACGGGAGAACGGATTGTGAGCATGCTTGCAAATAACATATAGGGATTTAATGCCTACCCCGGATTGGAGTGGGAGGGAACTTCTCGTTGACGTCGAAGTACGGCAGATACCTGGGATACGACGGGCCTTTCTGAAGTGACGGCGAGGGATAAGCGTCAAGCTACGAAGCGTCAAGACGAAAGGCTTACCTCTCCAGGCTTCTCAGCCGTCAATGACAATGTACCGACGGTCGACGCGACCTTGGTCGCCTCCGTGTCAGAAGTAACAGTCTCCGTTACAGTCGTGGACATCTTGCAGCAACAACGCTATTGTGGCAGGGTCGGAAAGAACCTACCTTTCGGCGTCAAAGTTTTTATGTTATTTATACTGTGCTCGAAATCGGAGGGATATTACACAGGAAAGCGCTTCGATTGCACAATCTAAGCGGGCCATTGCACCAGAGATATGCAGTTCTATCGTTAACAATGGAGTGAGCTGATAAGATTCCATGTGCGCATCGTGCCGTTCAAACGCACAAAGCTGCCGACGAGGGCTCACCTGAGCAACTGGTCCAATGCCGAGCCCCTTGTTATGCCAGTAGACGAGTCAGGACTCAGAAAGCTTGATAAGAGAAGATTCGGTGAGAAATCGCAATCTATGGCGACGAATGGCGACATAGCCGTCCTGTAATGCACGAATACACCTCATTTGTTACTATGAATAAATATCTGAATTTCAACTGGTTAGAAAACCACGATGTACATGGTTTTGGATCGACTTGCTGCGCTAAAGCTAGTACGTAAGAAATAATATTAATGAAGACTAGTTAAACGAGGAACAGTACAACCAGTAGCGAGTCTGAAAGACGTAGCAAAAAAAATGTATATAACAAAAATACGGTCCGACGCGCCAGCTTTGCATCCGAACCAATATTGCGCTCATCAGAGGTCAAAAGCACGAAAGCAGGTAAAAACGGGGTTTCTTGGTCAGACAGTCCAATACTTCGGTCCATTTCGGCGAAGGAGGAACAGGGTCAGAACAGGAACGGATGATTAAACGGACTTTAAAGCAAGTGATTAAGTTAACAGCTACTTTATTTACTGATCGGAGTATCACTGGTCAAGAGAAGGTGCTTCGGAGAGAGGGGAGCTAAGAATAACTGGAGGTGAACGATCCACTGCGGATTTGCTCATCGCGCGAGAACAACTAGCCGACATATTGTCTGTAGCAGAACTCGAAGCGGCGCCACGGCGCCTTTTCCGTGGCCGAGATTGAGCGTGTTCCGCGTCGCTATTGTTCTCAATATATCTCGCTCTTTCAGAACGTTTAATGGCTCGGCCGGAGCGCGATTGCGCCACCGGCAAATTCACCTTCGACATATTCGGTTCGCCAGATTCGACGCTGCTTGATTTAATGTATTTTTCGCCTCGATCGCGTGTACAACGATCACAGTTACAGGCGTTTTTGCACTTGAGGCATGTGAAAATCCCATTAGCGTCGAACACGATATCCGGGTATCTGATAAACATACTTCAGGAACACGTCCAAACAAATGAGATATTCAAGCTTCACCTGTTTGTTATGCATTTGTGACAGTAATGGGTGTCGCAGGTTCTCCCGTCCTCAAGCTTGTTAGTGCAGCGCATCTTTGCATAATTATTGCGTGCTCTGCACTGGTGACATAACTCGCGATCTCTCTTCGGAGTGCCTTCAAGTACCAACCGCGATCCCTGCGTTCTCCTTGTTGCGGGGTTTGCGGAACAAGCGGGCAAAGAATCAGTATCGTTACCGGAGCCCACGGACACAATATCGTCCTCTAGAACCGATTCTCTGATCGGGGTATCTCCTTCACAGTTATAGTTTGTTGTGCGTTTATGTGCAGCTGATTTTCGATTCGCTACCGTCTTGCGAGGGGTTTTCGGAGTTTGCCTAGATTGTGCAGCCCGAGAAGATGCTACAGCAGGGGTAGCAACTTTCTTGCCCTTCGGCACTGCCAGTTTACTGTCGGGTCCGTCTTTTTCCCTTTTTCTTGAGCATGCAGCACAAGGACAATACCCAGCACACCGTGGGCAGATAAAGTTCCGGATCTCAGAGTCGAATCGCAAGTCCGGGAATCTGCAGGATCATCATTAGCTTCCACCGATTGAAATCGTCATTGTAACGTACTTCCGTTGAACACATCCCTCACAGAACCGAGCCTTACATCGAGTGCCATTCAGACTTAAGCAACTACAACTCATCTTCGGTATAGTCGTCTTCCGGGCGCATAAGTGACAGGATGAGGCTTCCGTTGGCGCTTCTTTGGACTTGCTCTTATCCGATGGCTTTTTTGGGGTGTTCGCACCCCTGCTCTTCGCTCTCTGAGGCTTTGGCGTGGACGTCCGCCTAGAGTTGCTCGTTAAAAGCTCATCTCTCGCTTGCTGCGTTCCTTCGGCAAGACGTCGCAGTTGAGCGCCGTCCATCTGGAAATTGAAGCTCGCCTGACCGTTGTCTTCAGGACAACATTGTAATGTGCCAACCCCAATGAGGTAGCCTCCCGGAGGACCGCAGATAGAATACATCGACATGTTTTGTCCGAAAATCTCAAGAGCTTGCTCTTCGGTATAGTTATGCAGTGGCGAACGAGAACGCGAACGATTTCGCTTCCGTTTCTTGCCTCGGGCGCGCCGCGAAGGAATCTCATCTGATTCAGAGGGCTCAGAATTTGACCCATCGTCAGCATTCGAGACCATGTCTGGGTACACCTCGATCATAGGACGGAATAACTTCTTCGGGATGTAGAATGGTGGTGGAATAACACAGTCCATGAATAGGCGTGGCAGCACCGGAGATTTTCGCGGGGCTGAAAACTCGGAAGATGTCGCGTCGCTAGAACCACTCCCGTCCGAAGTCGCGGAAGCACTTTTCTCAGATGCCGCCTCGAAAGAATCTGAGCTGAGTTCCGTGAGTGGACTGAGAGGTTCTGGTATCTCCGTCAAAACGTTGGTTTTACTCTGAGGAAAATCGAATTAAATGCATTATCTGTAGGAATCCCAAAATCGACGAGCACCATAAATTTCATACCTCTCTAATTATAGGATCTGTGCCAGGAATTCCCGCGAGTGGTGATCGACACCCAGAGACGGACGCGCCAGAAGAAGATTCACGCTGCCCAAGGATGTGGTCAGGGGATGCGATCACCGGGGAGTCTGCCACAGCCATCCTCTCTATACAGCCTAAGAGAGCTTCTGAGTGAATAAGGGCTTTGCGTTCGACCTCTGATTTGCCTGTTTGCGAGTTGTCCCCCATTGTCTATTTCAGTCCGAAGGGTACGCGTCAGATGGTAAGAGAGAACATATGCCGAAACGTGACCAAGTGAAAAGTGAATAAAGATGGGTATGGCACCGGATTCCTTCATGTTCCTGGTATTATGACTGCAACCGGGGGGAAAGCAGGCGTACCTGCTCGCCAGAGGAGACCCGTAAGCCATCTTGAACCCCTTCGCCGCGCGTCCTGTTCGCGTTTTCCTTTGATTGCATTTCACTTGCGACGCCAAAGGTCAGATAAGGGAAATAGTTAGTTATCGAGTACACCACATGTGATAAAACCTGGATGGTGGTCCTGGTGGTAATTGTAAGAGCACAGGAAGACGCAATTAGCTGCCTATGCTGTTTGATTGAGATTTGCATCACGTGAGCGATCCATAACGTGAGACCAGACCATTGTCCACCGTGACGCTTCCGAGTCTAGATAATAGTTTAGTTTAGCTTAACTCCTGTTACGATGCGAAGGACGTTCGGAGCAGCAGACGACCCTGTGATTTGTATTCTTTGCCAGATTGAACTATTATAAGTCCTTCACATCATCGTTCGAAGGAGCCTATCTGGACATGAGCGAGCGCATCACGAGGCACTAACTCTATCTATATGTTGCACGGTATAGACCGATGGTGAGGAGCCCACTCCAAGCTCAGCCCTCATCATGATGTACATCAAGTATGGCTTTTCTCTTCATCTCCAGGAATCTCATGATCATTTTCGCGTAGGAAGAGTGCCTTCAACGATTCTCTCGCGGATCGCATTGGCGGTCCTTTTCTCTTTCGGGTCGGGAAAACCGACTCTGGATGCCAACATCGATCTGGAGAAGGCATTGTATCTGCCCTCCGAGTGCAAACTTCTACCAACTACGAAAAGCGCGCGCTGTCGGCAAACTTAACAGATTTTCTATTGGTCCGCAGGGAGTCGCTGTTGCGGCATATGGATTTTCGGAACACAGAGCGTACACCCTTTATCAAGCATCAGTGGACTTCAACAGTTTGAAACCTGGTCAAACGAGGAGTTTAGTGGATTTTTTTTTGTAAAGTTTGCTCTCCACCTTGTATGGATCAGCGTCTCTGCGACATCAGAACTTGCATGGTAGAAAGGAAGGCTATTAAGCGGCTCATTCGGCGAGTTGCCTGTGTAGTCCGGGAGCTCCTATACGGCACGGAAGAAGTCTTATTCTTGAAAGGTGCCCAAATATTTGGGCTCCCATCCGTCGAAAGTGAGTACTTGATGCCATCTTCTCAATCCTTAATTAATATCTCGTGTAGGTCGAGAATCCTTCGCTTTTCCGAAGCGAAGACGGTAAAATAGCGATTCCGGTGGTTCCGAAAGAAAAAAAATGCTTGACCGTCTAGAATTCTTGCAAGCCTCGAAACTTCGTGTTTCAAGACGATTGTCTCGGTGTCAACAACTGCGGTCGAATCACGATTCCGAGTATTTCACCATACTCACGTCTAATCTAGTAGACAAGTCCGATCTCGCTTGATAATCCCGTACTCACAAGCCAGGCCGTAAAGTTTTGTGGAAACAGGAGTTGCTTATAGCCGGCTGGCTTCGGACATCATTGCTTCTCATTCATATCTGTGCCGCAACGATTTGGGTGAAAATTGGTATCATACTCGTGTTTACCTGCTGCTTGCCTTAAGTTCGTCAGGTTCCAATTATAGAGCGGAATAATGAGCACAAGATGCAACCGGAGCTTTCCTCGTCCAGATCCTCATATCGAGAACGTCAGTAGGGTTGTCTAACGGCCATGAACATCGGCCGGATCATCCATGTGAGTGATTTGTTAGGCGCCAGGATGTCTTCTATTGCATGGCTCTTACCTATAGATAGTACGAATCGTAGACTTAACTCTCTGTGTGCCGTCTTTATCCTGCTCGCCGTCAACAAGGTATTCCATAGGCATCTTAAGCGCGGAAAGGAGACGCCTTGTCCGGGCGCCTATCTCAAGCATAAAGGTTTGGATGTCAATATTAATGCTTATTTTCTTACCCTCTACTAACTATCCCTTCTCCTTCCTCTCCGCATACCCCAATGTCTCGCAGACTGTCAGCACCCTCCGCCGGTCCCCGTCATTTCTGGAATATCCCACACTCCAGAAAGAAATACGACTCCGTTGTCGACCTCGCTCCCTACAATCCACTCCTCTTCCGAATTAGCCATAGGAATTCCGGGTCGTATTACTTCGAAGGCGAAGGAGTGGTAGCCAATGAGCACTTCACTGTCGATGTCGGGACCGGCGAGAGACGACTGGACAGCACCGTTGAGGAGCTTTGCACACGTCCACTGGGCCGTGCTCCAATATCAGCAGATAAACTCGTGGAGCGCGT
This sequence comes from Phlebopus portentosus, assembly GCA_037892935.1. Lineage (NCBI taxonomy): Eukaryota > Fungi > Basidiomycota > Agaricomycetes > Boletales > Boletinellaceae > Phlebopus > Phlebopus portentosus. The sequence goes on from JAYXKI010000001.1 coordinate 4,466,017, forward strand.
GCTATACAATAAGACGAACTTCGTGTCTATTGTTGTCCCGATCTCTGGAGATCGGTGCATGCGTCATTTCAACAAAGTCGTCGTCATCATACTTACTATATTAGGAGTTACATTTGTTGGCTTCGGTCACGTGCCGTTCAATAGAAGGTCTGACGCGACGACGCGTCGTTTCTCCCCCCTTCCTTGCACCCCCAACGACCATGTCCCTGCCCGGTCCTTTCACGCGGGCGGGGAGGTCCTTGAAAAATTTCTTATTTACATTCTGCTGTCCTGTACGTGTAGACCCTGGCCGTGTAGATGCCGGAGTCCAAACGGACCCGCCCGAGTTCTCAAACCAAGATGTTTCTATCGCCGATGGACGCTCCGACGTTACGAATAACAACAGTACGTGCTATATGCGCACTTCTCTTGAAAGACCAGTTGGCGCATATACTCACTCGAATCGTCGCAATAGACACTTTGACGAGCCTCTCTGCTTCTGTAGATGATTCTTCTATCAACATAGATGCCTCCTGGACGGAGTACGACTTTGGACAGACCGGACCTTTCGAATTTTTTTTACTTGAGCCTCAAGATCAGATGCTGTTGTACATCTCTAGCCTGTCAGATGTGGGTGACTTTACGGTACCTTTCGGAAATCAATCGCTTGAAGCTCAGGAGCAGACGTTGTTACGCTACCCTAGCCTGCCAGATGCGGATGACTCTACAATACCTTCCGGAAATCAACTGCTTGAAGCTCAGTACCAGATGCATTTACACTACCCTAACGTGCCTGACGTGGAATTATCTGAGATGGACCACCGACTTTCTGACATCACTGAAGATATCATTTCTGCCTCTTCGACTACTCATTCATCCACATTCGTCGCCCATGAACAGTCTCAGCTTCTGCCTCCCTCGCCTCTCACTGAACTGACAGATAGCAATGATGCTGAAGACAAGGAAGATGCAGAGGACGGAAATGAGGAACGTGCAGATGATCTGCGTAATATACCCATTGAAGAGAATGGCGAACTAAACGTTGTGGACATGGATGATCGTACCTGCTCCAACTGCTCCCGTGAGGTCGAAGATGCTGGGCGGTATGGCTTTCTTAAGTTGGAATACAAACCAGGCACATATGTAAGTGTTTTAAATGTGACTTCTGCAAACCTAGCGTTAATAACAGGTGACATATTCCTAGGAATGTATGCGTTGCTATTCATACTGGAGACGGAATGAGAAACCACGTCCTGAGCTGGCTGACAAGAATGATAGTCTACGCACTCTGCGCACTGCAGAACTCAAAAACCATATCTGCTCCAACTGCAACCGTGGGGCTGAAGATATTGGTTCAAGTTATTGGAGGAAGTCAAAGTACAGACCGGACGCATATGTAAATGTTTTAAGTGTGGCTTTTGCAAAACCTAACGTTAATGAAAGGCGATGTATTTCTAGGAATGCAGCACCTGCGTTTCATATTACAGACGGAATGAGAAACCACGTCCGTTTAAGAAGGGCAAGCTAAATGGTGTAGATATGGATCGCACCTGCTCCAAATGCCATCTTCTCATTCCTTAATTAATATCTCGTGTAGGTCGAGAATCCTTCGCTTTTCCGAAGCGAAGACGGTAAAATAGCGATTCCGATGGTTCCGAAAGAAAAAAAATGCTCGATCGTCTAGAGTTCTTGCAAGCCTCGAAACTTCGTGTTTCAAGACGATTGTCTCGGTGTCAACAACTGCGGTCGAATCACGATTCCGAGTATTTCACCATACTCACGTCTAATCTAGTAGACAAGTCCGATCTCGCTTGATAATCCCGTACTCACAAGCCAGGCCGTAAAGTTTTGTGGAAACAGGAGTTGCTTATAGCCGGCTGGCTTCGGACATCATTGCTTCTCATTCATATCTGTGCCGCAACGATTTGGGTGAAAATTGGTATCATACTCGTGTTTACCTGCTGCTTGCCTTAAGTTCGTCAGGTTCCAATTATAGAGCGGAATAATGAGCACAAGATGCAACCGGAGCTTTCCTCGTCCAGATCCTCATATCGAGAACGTCAGTAGGGTTGTCTAACGGCCATGAACATCGGCCGGATCATCCATGTGAGTGATTTGTTAGGCGCCAGGATGTCTTCTATTGCATGGCTCTTACCTATAGATAGTACGAATCGTAGACTTAACTCTCTGTGTGCCGTCTTTATCCTGCTCGCCGTCAACAAGGTATTCCATAGGCATCTTAAGCGCGGAAAGGAGACGCCTTGTCCGGGCGCCTATCTCAAGCATAAAGGTTTGGATGTCAATATTAATGCTTATTTTCTTACCCTCTACTAACTATCCCTTCTCCTTCCTCTCCGCATACCCCAATGTCTCGCAGACTGTCAGCACCCTCCGCCGGTCCCCGTCATTTCTGGAATATCCCACACTCCAGAAAGAAATACGACTCCGTTGTCGACCTCGCTCCCTACAATCCACTCCTCTTCCGAATTAGCCATAGGAATTCCGGGTCGTATTACTTCGAAGGCGAAGGAGTGGTAGCCAATGAGCACTTCACTGTCGATGCCGGGACCGGCGAGAGACGACTGGACAGCACCGTCGGGGAGCTTTGCACACGTCCACTGGGCCGTGCTCCAATATCAGCAGATAAACTCGTGGAGCACGTGCTATACAACAAGACGCAATGCACTAACTTCGTATCAACAACCTTTAGCTTCACATGGTCACTTTTCTTCGCCGAAATGAACTCGAGTAACTGGAACGAAGAAGATGTGGAGCTTCTCGTAATTGATACATGCGCTGTCGCACATCGAGCTTGGGTCGCACATGAGCAGCTCAGTCGTATCTGCCCCGAGTGGTGGAACAACGCGAAACACAGGAAGATCAATAATGCTGCGTACTCATCGCAAGAAGTCATTGTTTTGGACTGCATTCCGGAATTTGCTATTATTTCGCGAGTGCCTTGGGCGTACCTCAAAACCAAATTTCCATCCTGGTTTTATCCTCGACCCTCATATGCAGGTTCCAACGAGATAATACCCATTCCAAATGATGGTCAGTCGCAGAGATATGTGCGTTGGCAGAAGACAGCACAAGAACAACTCCAACAAGTATCTCGCCGACGCAGGGGCATTGTTGCACGGAAAGAAGCGGTGGCTTTTGTTTTTGCTGTTTTTGCTCCTCAAAACATTACAGAGACGGGAGTGCTCTTGCTAAATGGATTGAAGACAAGGCAGGAGTTTGAGTCGATAGCGAAACATGCGGCTCGTAGTTTGCTGCAATGGTCAAGAGCATCCAGTTCTCCCTCAGTCGACGCAAAAGATGAGAACGAGTTACCAGAGCTTATCCGCGATGCGATGTCGAACCAAATGCGCGGGACACAGACAGGACACGGGTAAGGATCGAAATATTGAGCGGCGGTTCTGAAACTAACCTTACGATGCAGGAACATTAGATCTATCAAAGACGTTAGCAAAATGCCAGGTCAGAGCAGCAGCGCCGGCCCTACCGCTGGTGAGCTATTTCGTGCACCGGATAATATGAATTAGCTAACAACATCGAGGAGCAACAGCACTTTGTGAGACACTGCGTGGTCTTCATCTCACCAGAGCATTGAACAGTCCCATTACGTCCTTCAATATCACAACCATGACTTGATGCATTTATATGCGCATTTTCTACTCCGTCACATCTTGTATTTAGTAGTGGCTACTCGAATTTAGGACTCCGATGTTCCATTCGTGGCAGTAGCCTTGAGTACTCCCGCAAGCACAGATCCTCCGGCCACGGGGCGCTGGAGCCTATTTGTTCCTATGAAACGTCGGATCGGTCCGGGTACGGATGAAGAAAGAAGATATCTATCTTACCTGCACGTACGGTGAAATTGGCGCTTGCAAAGGCCTCGAGGTTCGCATTCGCTTCACATCGCACGAGATCATATGTGTTTGAGTCATAAGTTGGAATATAGTATTGTACTCACAAACATTCCTCATGGCATAGTACGTCGTGACCATGGTGTTCGGATCAATAGTCAGCGTGAAGAAACCTCTATACGAGCCTTCGCTCCACTGGAGGTCTTCATTTCCTTTCGATAAGACAAGTTGCGTGCTGATCACATCTGCGCGCTCGGGTGTTATACCTGAGCCAAAGGATGATCCAGATGTCACGGCCGTTCCTGCAAATTCGACTCCGATAGCTCCTTCTCCGGTGACAGAGTTATAGCTAGATGATATTAGGTGATTGCTTCGGATAAGAAAACTATCTTACGTACTGCGTGGTATCATTTGGGACTAGAGAACGTTCAATACGCATCGAGCAATCAAAGTGGACTGTTAGCTTACATGCAAGATCAGAGACCCAGTTAGCATGGCTGTCGCCGGAGAGAATGACGACATTGTCGATTTGGTTGCTGGAGATGTGATTCAAAACGCGCAACCGGTTCGCTCTGTAACCATCCCAAGCATCCTAGAGGGGCATCAGTTAAAGTACAATACTGCGCCGGTGACAGACGGATACCAAATCAACTGCCATGAAAGTCAGCTAGAGAGAAACTGGAGGATGCAGATGCACGTACATGCTCCGGACGCATTCAACTGCGTGAAAACGATTTGTTGCCTGCACATAATTAATTTTATGTGCTCAGAGCTTACATCGAAGAAAGAAGTGCCTACCCGACAATGCGCCAAACCGCACCTCGAGCCTTCGACTGAGATAACGTGTCGTAGAACCCTGCGTACGTTGATTACTATCAGCGAGTAACCCACCACAGACGAGACGTACAGTTTTCCTGGTCCAGTCCCATAAGTGACCTATTCTCGAAAGCCGCAATCGTGTTGACATCTAAGCGAGTCATCAGCAAGTGGATACATGCAGCTTTCTCATACTGACATTCCGTATTGTAATATACCTAGCACGGGTATAAGTTGATAATATATTAAGTCAGCATATAACTACGACTCACATCAGTCAAGTCCCGATCATACTGGCGCGTGTCGAGCATCGTGAGGTCAAGAAGCTTTCCGATCTGGAAGTTACGCCAAATACGAAGCTTGTCATCAGCAGAGATCTGGCGAACTGGCAACCACTCATGATATGCGCGAACGGCCGCAAGCTTTCGGTCCGTAAAGCAGGCGCCGGAAGGGGAGAAAGAGCAACCGAGCATCGTATCGTTGGAGTCAGCTGTTCCCGCTTTCCATGCATTGTCGGCGACCTGCACTCGACGAGATGAGCAATTGTTACTAATAAACTATTTAGCCTATACTCACTTCGTGGTCATCCTAAAGTGGCCTTCATTGTTCAGATATATTCCGCTCAAATTACGCGAAGATTTAACTTGCCCTAGAGTGGTATTAACAACTTTATGGTAGTATACGACAGTACAACACACCAAACGGTGATCCACGGCCCACTCTGATGGGCCAGCACAAGACTACTATCCGTCCGGTACTGATTCAAACGCTGACGATAATCGTATATAGTAGCAAGTTCGCGACCCAAGGTTTGACGACCGATGCCCGCGCTGATGAACTCATGAGTAACGAAGAAGAAATTTAAGAATGAAGGATACTGACCCATTCCCAAGAGATTCATAGATCTATGGAATGAACTTTTCAGAATAGGGCGAAGAAACAGGTCTCTTTATTATTAATCTTACGTAATCTCCAAGATGAATGAAAGCATCCGCTGAGGTATTCGTCGCAGCTACACCATAAGCATTGAACCATCCTGAAGGAGTTTACATCAGTATAAAATCGGCTAGGTAGGTCAAAGGTCCCACCAGCTTGATATTGAGAACAAGAGAAGACAGCTAGAGTCAACGGTTTTCCTCCGTTCACTCTATTCGCCGGCGCTGAGAAAGAGTTCAGTAATTGACGTATCATATTGGCCAGATGCACCCACTATTTGGACTAGCAAATGTCCTAGTCTTTCCAACAGGGCTTTTGTTCGTCGGATCCGTGCAATCGCTGAACACAAACCAGTATTGCGTATCTGGCTTCAGCCCTGTCGTCTCGACTTTGACGGTAAAATCGACATCGTAGCTCGTAAAGGCCTGACCACTAAAGACTGGCCTGCCTGACAAAGCTTGGTTCGGGAAAACGGAGAATGAGACGCAGACTGGTACAGATTGATCTGGGATCGTGCCGACCGGAGCCAGAGGATTGAGTGCATACGGTGAAGGGACTGCGCGTGTCCAAAGAAGAACCGAAGTATCGAATGGATCTCCGCTTGCCACTGCTAGACGTCAGCGCAATTCCATGTTAAATATACACACAACATACCTGAATGGGTGAAGTTTATACCTCCACTCCAGACAAACGGGCTCTGAAAACACAAAATGTCAACTGAAGTACGTCCTGTAGCAGTTAAGAACATACATTACTCAGATCCGAGCCATAGAATGTTGGGTAGTGTTCGTCAACGAAGTTTGTACCATCAGTCGTCTGGCGCTTAGAGAGGTTTCTCTTGAAGACCTCTATATGCCGCTCGTGAATAGTATGAATGTCCCTAGCGAACTGGCCACGGTATCAATACAGGATATATACCGGATACGTTATCAGATACATACCTGAGGGTGGTCGACGAAAGGAGATTTATACGCTAGGTTCGAGTCAAGCGGGTTTGCAAGGGAAAAGGCGCCAACCGCGAGACAAGAAACGACGACAACTGCAGATCGCATGACGTCGGCGAGTCTTACAGTATCAAACACTGAATATCGACGCTTTTATATACGTCTCTGCCGAATACTCTTCTAATGAGTCGCGTCATATTTGTAAACCTCAACACAAAACAGAACTGAGTCACGGCGCACGGTCGACTTTGCACCCTTTCGCGGGGTGTGGATCCTTCAAAATTCCGGTTCAATGCATGTGCTCACGAAGAATCAGCATGATCGAGCCAAAGCACGTTTGTAACGGACGGATTCTGAGTGGACGATAAAAAAAGAATTGAGGTTAGAAATCGCGGAGATAAAGCTGTATGAATAGGAACATACATCGACTTCTGATGCAATACTGGCATGTGATTGAAGATGCACGATAGCAAGTCTTGCGGCCCCGCCTTTGGAACGGACTCATTTGCATTCAGCAAAAGAACAACGGCAACAATCCCGGTCCCTTGTGGCGCTGGTCCTTACCGGCCCGATGGTCGAGGAAAGTTCTTGCGCATCTTTATTTATGCGATGATGCCCATACCTCGTTCTGTGCTCGGTGCATGTGCGATGATAAGAAGACTCGAGCGAATACGGTCATACAAACTGTGAAAGATAATAGCACGTTGCAGTGTAACAGTGTTAGGCACTAGGCACTAAGTGTTATGTAGGCCTGCACGTGCGAGCAAGCGGGGTGATCGCGAGAGCTCCATATAAAGCTGATTACTAAACAGCATTGAGCACTCTTCCTGATGATGGGAAATTATGCTGAGACAGTTATCTCGACTGCGCAAACAGTCAGAGTTATCAGAGCGTGTGCAGATATCCATTTTGAATTATTCCAAGAAGGCAATGCCGATTAGCAACGTCAAAACTCAAAAGTACGGCTACCAAGTACTGGATATGTATCTGATACGGAAAACGGGCATGGAATACACTGAGAACAGCCGGTAAAATAGGACAGGATTAGAAAGGTAAGATCAACTGTGATTAGTTGTAAAGGCGAGCTAGAGGTGGTATACGTGAATAAGGCAATACGTGAAAATCGTCTTAAGATTAAAAAAAGTTATCCTTTGGGAAGTATATGGGACGCAGGAACAGGATAGAAGAATGGAGGCACTCGGTTGGCTGTCACTTCATATTCTGCGAGGAGAGAAGAGGCTCATGTCTTGATTATGGCTCCGGAAACGTCCGCAAACCAAGCCTTCTGGGTCTTCGGCGAGGCCTACTCACTGGAGCTTCCTCCGAAGAATGTCTGGAAATGAGATCCTTGGATAGTCGCATTGGTGTCCTCACGTAATGCGATTCCATGCAGCTTTATGACTTGTTCTCCATCAATCCAAAGGTCGATTAGACCATCCGTGCTACCGACTGAGTTCAGCCTCACGCGCTCGGCAATTGTTACCCACTTTCCAGTCGGGAAATAAAACAATCCGCGACCGACGGAAGAGCCAAAATATGAGCTTATGACTGTACCGGGGACGGCGACTTGTGCAGCATGGTTCGCGTCAGTGATTGGTAGATACGTGTAAATCTCGCCTGCACCGTCTGTGCGCCACATGAGCCGCGCATGGAAGCACTTCGACCGTTCCTCTTGACGTCCGCCTGAGCATCCGAAAGCCTCGTCTCCAACACCACCAACTGCAAGTAAGATCCGTATTTATTTGAAGCCCAATCAGGTATTGAAACCAAATGATATTGCAATGGTCAGATAATTGTTCTTCTCCCAGAAAGCCGCGCTACTCACAGGCTCCAGGAAGCTTGCCACCCATATTAAAGTCGAAACCATCCTCAAACATAACCGAGTAGCTCAGCATTATCTCTTCGGCTCCATTCGAGATCGCATGGAAGAAATCATCCGCACCGCCCAAGTAAAGCCGAATCCTCCCAGAGGCTCGTTCGACGGGTTTATTGAGCCTTCGGGATAGATTGCCTCCCAAGCGAGTATACCGCTTTGCCGAACAACGTCGTGAGTCATGCCTTTCTGTACCTTGATTACATTGAGTGGTACGGGGGAGTACGCCGCAGACGAATACTCCAAATGCGGTGCTGAACCCTGAGCAATAAGTATACTGGTCCGGAAAGAGCTTTTGCGCAAGTCGAGGTCGTGGTGGCCACCCATTATCCTTCCAGTTGTACCTTTCTTGAGAAGTTTGGAATCAGGAACTTCGACGGAAGTTGAGCCGTATGCCGCGTGGACGAGAAAAGACTGACAAAACGAGTGTGAGTGTGTAAATGAGGGACTTCATCAGTTTGCGAGGACGAAAACGAGGCTGAGAGAAAGAGGCAGAACAGCGAGTAGTAGCAGAGAGCCCAAGCTTTTCGACTGTTTCCAACTTTCCAAGAGACGCGCTCAGCCCCACTTAGTTATAGGAGACGATGAAAAGATAGGTCCTTTTAGACCGTCGCCTAACGTTTTCTCCGTAGATGAGTTACATTAAAGCAGGGAATCGAGAGGAAGCTCTTGGCAAGACCGATAATTGAGCGCATCATTGCAGATCAGATCATGGGCGAGGCTCGGCCGGACTAGCTAGGCAATAGTCATACCTTAACTTTATCGGATCCGTTGAAGGGATCCAAGCAAAGCAAAGCATCTATTTGGGAAAAGCAGGAAAAGCAGGAAAAGCAGGAAAACGATACTATTGAATAGGTGAGCACAGAGCATTAACCAAGACATGAATTTTAAATCGCCTTGAAGCGGAGAATTGGCGACTTATCCCAGTCCTTCAAGACAGGATAACAGCACCTGTCACATCGGCAAACCATGCCTTCTGGGTCTGTGGAGATGCCCAATCGCTCGTACTGCCACCGAAAAACGTCTGGAAATGCATGCCCTGGATCGTGGAGCCGTCATCCTCCCTCAGAGTAACATTGTACAACTGAATCGTCTCCTGTCCGTTTACCCAAAGCTTGATCTGTCCATTCGTCTCGCCGACAGTATTGAATTTCACGCGTTGTGCGATCGTAATCCATTCTCCCGTTGGGAATGTGAAGGAACCGCGCCCAATAGAGTATCCGTAATCGGAGTTTGCAACCGACCCTGGGACGGCGAGTTGGGCAGCATCATTCGCGTCCGTCAGCGGCAGATAGGTGTAGAGTTCGCCTGCTCCGTTTGTGCGCCACATAAGTCTGATGTCGAAGCACTCTGCGCGATCTTCTTGCCGACCACCTGAGCAGCCAAAGGCTAGATCGCCGTCACCACCGACTAGGAAAGCCAGAGCTTATGGTAAGTCTTCAAATACACCGTTACATGATTTAAACTACTTACAAGTACCAGGGAGCTTGCCGCCCTTGTTAAATTCGAACCCGTCTTGAAACATAACGGAGTAGCCCATCATAACCTCATCCGCGCCATTCGCGATAGCACTGGCGAATTCGCTTGTTCCTCCGAGATAGAACCCAAAGCCTCCGCGTGGCGTGTTTGAAGGGTTCCACGAACCCTGTGGATATACCGCCTCCCAAGCAGTTTTGCCATTCTGATTAACGACGTCGTGTGTGAGGCCGCCGGTAACTTTGATCACATTGAGCGTCTTGTCATCGAGAGCAACCGAGGATACGCCGGGAATAGACACGTCTGCTCCAGTAGTGAAACCAGAGGAATAAACATGTTGGGCGGGAAACAGACTCGACTGTAAGTCACGTTTCTTGTGTTCTGCGCGAACATGCCCTGTAGAACCGAGCGTTGAACCAACAAGACCGGCAGATGAGAGAAGAAAGGTGAGCGAATGAGTAAAGAACTTCATATCTAGCGTCAAAAATAGACTCTAGAGGGAGCAAATAGTGAATGCAACACAAAAAAGACGAGGCGTTGCTGAAGAGGAGTAGCAACGAGCACACGAGCTGTTTATACCACCACGGAGCTGGAACATTGTATATTCTGCCTTCCATCAAAGCCGGGTCAATACTTTCTCTATGCCGACCTTTTCCCCTATTCATCAGCAGAAACGAGTCAAGTAGCCTAACATGCGGTGAGAAAAAACAGGACATTGGCTCTAGGAGGCATGACGGGAGAAAAGTAGAAGACCGTAAAAGGAGACCTCACAAAGTCCCGTTCCCGAAGACATGTATGAGCTGTCAGTGGTGCAGCGCTGGCGGCTCTACTGACACGTGTCGTTGCTTCCCATCTCCTCGACGCAACCTATTGCGTGGGATCAATTCCATTAGAACAAAAATAAGCTTTAAAGATAGGAGGTAAAGCAGAATTAGAGAGTAACCTATATGAAAGCGCATTATTACCTTACATTTTCCCCACGAGTTATTCCTCCGTTCCATCTTTACTAATGGACGTGCCCTTGTGCCGAGTCGACTCCAAGCTCCAGGTCCCAGCAGCTTCTTGTACATCTCCCTGTTCCGAAAGACCTAGTCCTCGTTGTGCCTATCAGAGAAGGACGAGTTCGAACATCAGAGCGCAGATAATCTTCGAAAAACGAGAGCCAAGAAATTCTTTTGAGTACTAATCCGTAAGAAAGTCCTTATTTGTGTGGACCTTGAAAAGTGAGCGGCTCGCTGCGTCTACCATTAGGCAGCTAGCTTCCTCATCATTGTCAACGGTAAGGCAAAGAGAAAAAGTGGGTCATCCGAAGGCGGACGGACGTCGATCCTAATAATCACGTGGAAAGTAGTGATCGACATGGACCCAAAAGGCAAGCAAAAGATCGCTCGCGAAAATTATATCAGTGGGAGAAAATATAACGCATTTATCCTTGCCAAGATCCAAAGCCCAAGACAACAGAAAGCAATATCGATTAACAAGAAATGATAAAAGACCAGCTAGCTATTGCCAAAATCAAAATATAAAGGGTCTATCCTATCAAAGGAGAACACAAAAAAAAAACCGAGAGAGAAGAACATGCCGACCGTTCGCGGCAGACTGGGTAAGCATGTATGTCAACAAATACGGGGTAAAAATGTGCAAGGGTATACGAAGACGAAACGCCATCAAGGTCATGAGTCAATCATCAACTTCGTTCTGTATGCCCGGTTAGAAAGTGCGGATGGCGGTAAAGAAAAAAAAAATGAATGTGTGTGAGTCTGGTGATATCACAGTAAGGAATGTAAGTCGGCCGGCGGGTTTTCGAAAAATCGGATGGGAAGGAAATGCAAGAAAACGAGCGCTTAGTCTGAGATGACAGCACCCGTCACATCCGCGAACCACGCCTTTTGTGTCTTTGGGCTCGCCCAATCGCTCGTGCTCCCTCCGAAGAAAGTCTGGAATTGAAGTCCCTGAATTGTCGCGCCATCGCTCTCACTAAGCGTAACATTGTACAGCTTAATCGTCTCCTCGCCATTGACCCATAGTTTGATCTGTCCATCTGACTGACCTGGTGTATTCAGCTTGATGCGCTGTGAAATGGCGACCCATTCTCCTGATGGGAAAGAGAAAGACCCACGCGCGACGGAGTAACCGTATTGATCGTTTGCAATGGTACCCTCGATGGAGAGTTGGGCCTTTGCGTTGCTGTCGGTCAATGGGAGATAGGTGTAAAGCTCGCCTGCACCCTCGCTCCTCCACATAAGTCTGGCATCAAAGCATTGCGAGCGTCCATCTTGACGTCCACCGGAGCACCCGAAGGCGGAGTCACCATTGCCACCAACTGCGTTTCAATTCAGACCAATGATCGAAGCACGGGTTAGTCGAAACCAAAATTTACGGAAAAGGGAAGCAAATCCGGAAGAAGCGCCGTCAGAAATTAGTGGGCATATAGAGCCCAGAGGCAAAAGCACTCACAAGCACCAGGAAGTTTGCCTCCTTTGTTGAACTCGAAGCCGTTCTCAAACATGACCGAGTATCCCAAGACAACCTCTTGCGCACCGTTCAAGATGGCATTGTAGAAGTCGTCCGAACCACCCAGGTAGAATCCGAAACCGCCTAGAGGCTGATTCGACGGATTCCAAGAGCCCGCCGGATAGACCGCCTCCCAAGCTGTCTTGCCATTCTGCTGGACGACGTTGTGGGTCATCCCACTCTGGACTTTGATCACATTGAGGGCCTTGTCGCTCAAGTCGACCGAGGATACGCCGTCCACGGATACACCATCGGCAGTTGTGAAACCGCTTGAATAGACATGGTCTGCTGGGAAGAGATTTGACTGTAGGGACCGTCTCTCGAGCTCCAGTGCACGCTTGCTATGTACAGCACGGACGTGCGGGCGCTGGGTTGGTGCAAAAGCGAGCGTCGATCCAGTGAGGCCAGAAAAGGAAAGAAAGAGCGTGAGAGAGCGAGCGAAGGACTTCATCACGACGACCTGAATGAACGCTTGATTAAAAAGGAGGACGAGAGGAGGAAATGCGAAAAGAGGGCAGAGAAGCGGGTGATGAAGGAGAGAAAACCGACCAGGGGATGAAGAAAAAGTGAGTGATTTGGCGTTAGGGACGTTTTATGGAGGCGCGTCTGATCATCAATGGGTCCCGCCTTTATTATCGGTTTTGACACGAGGCACTTTCCTTTCCTTTGTTCCTCGACAGCATAAATGGACGTTGCTCCTCTTGGCGATTCACTCGAGGCCTCAACACCATCGTCTTATAAGGTCGAAGGAATTAATTTGTCCCAATTCTTCGAGGGCGTCCTGTGGCGGCGGTCTCAAGGAGCAAGACGAAAAGGAGCCAAACCTGGCGCCATCTCTGCCTCCTGGTCATATCTAGAACAATGCTTAAGATCTGATGAAAAGGCCCAGAAATATTTCCATTTTTTTTTCAACATCGCGCAACTTACAGCAGCGCTTGGCGCCTTTTGTCCTGTGGCAATCATTTCTGGACAAATGTGCCTGCAGCTCAAGGGCTTGGACAGCGTGGTTTCTCACGAACACACACTCGGGATAAGACTTTGCCGACTGGAATTCGCCACCACCTTTTTCTCACCGATAAGTGATGCCAAGACTATCTAAAAACTCCGGATCAACAAATCGGCATCGAATGCCATTCAGGGTTCTTCCATTCTGATGGGGGTTCTGGATCGAGTCCAGATTGTGGCCACTACTGGGATCCATTTAATTGATTTTCCGTCAGGAATATAGGGAATTGGAGAGCAACGAGCGAGATTTTGCAAATAGGTAATGTTGAGGCCTCATCGTGACTGAATCTGAAGAGCATCTGATGATTTTTCCAGTTCCGAGTCCTTTTCCGGTCTGGCACTCGGGTTAATACAGTAATTCAACATCTGAGTCGGTCTAGGTCGTCCCCACTTATGTCGTTCACGGGCAAGTAAACAGAATACACATGTGGAAGAGTTCAGGAAATCAGACATCCACTTCTGGGCTCATGAAATAAATTGCACAGTCGCGACAATCCGTAGGCTTACGGCTCCCATGAAATCTGAGTCGAAGCGCAGATACTCTTGATTCATAACTGGACACTCAACTGATCTGCTACTGATCTTATCCAACGACATATCCCAAAACTGTCGATGACCGAGCAGCGGTTCATTGATCAAGTCAATATCTACACTACGTGACCACAAGATACAAATACAAAATCACAGATCAAAACCTGATGTTCGCATATAAAGGTCCATGGCCCAGGGTATATGATTCATGTATGTTATTTACCGATCAATGTGAAGCGTCCCAGTTCCTAAACTAGCGCCATAGCCGCCATAGCGACCGACAATCCAGCGACAAGGGCACTCTCAGCGAAGTTCTCCTGAGCGCCTGAGGTCTGCATATCTGCAGTTGGGGAACCTGTTGCTGCGGCACTCGTGCCAGTGCCAGTGCCAGTGCCAGTGCCAGTGCCAGTGCCAGTACCAGTACCAGTGCCACTTCCGGTGATAGTAGCACTCGCCGTAGGAATCGTACCACACGACGCAATCAAAGTAATCGGTCGAGCCATGCGTTTACGAGTGGCGACGAACGAGGTAGTCGTCTGATTATTTACGCGACCGATGTCCGCATACGTACGTGCAAACGGCAGTCTCGTTTGCGATTTCGCAGGCCATGGAATGAGTGTGGAATCCGTCGCCATCATCGGAGTCATCGCCGAAGACTGAATCTCCATCATTGGAATCAGTATCGCCACTATTGGAGTCATTATCATCTCCGAAGAGAGAATCGTTGTCATCGTCAGTGTAGGTGACATGGACTGTTGCCCGCGATGCATCTCCTACATATGTCGCTGATGATCATAGAGCTGTCAGAGCACTGTAGGCGCAAAGAAAAATTACAAACCAGTAATCGGTTTGTCGTCCCAATCGTCATCGTCGGAGTCATCATCATCATGCAGGGTGATGACATACGTCGGTTCTCCTGCGGGACCTGTGCCAACTACTACAGCTGACACATCGTCGTCATCGCTATCATAATAGTCGTCAAGAACGTCGTCTGGTTCACCGCCAGGGAAGAATGGTAGCCTTGTAGTTACTTGTGGCAAGGCTGTGACCTCTGCGCAAAAGAAAATTAAAGTAAAAGTCAGTACTTGTTCGCAACGGCGTGAAGTACTTACTGTGCATAACTACAAGAGCCACGAGAGCAGAAAGCAAGGTCCGTGTAAGCTTCATTCTTAGAACTCGACTCGGTAAATGCAAGGCAAGTAGTAAAAGAATACGAAATGAATTGTAGTGATGGACTGAATAAATTGAGAATCAAGCAGCTTTTTATAGCCGACCCTCGGAATCCATCGATGGTGGGTCTACCTTGGTCATTCTCGGCATTCCACACCTCGAAGCTTTCTTGACAATCCTTAATTTGGGGTCGAGAGCGCAAGCTGCTGCGCATTGCTGCGGAGACCAGTGACCCAGAAATGCACGCATCGCGAACACAACTATTTCCACGACCTATGATGGACTAGCGCACCGCTCTCGACCTGAGCAAGAAACACAATGTTAACCTAAGCACGAGTTTCACCCGACGACCCCGAAAAAACGCCCTTGTTAATACTTGTCGTGATTGCGCAGCAGACGACGCGAATGAAGTCCAGGTGATGAACGAGGCAAGCCAAGATGCCTAGAAATTAACGTCCGCCTGGCGGATCAGCGGACGCACTTCAAGAAGACCAATTTCCATATTCGGAAAAAATATGCCTGGATGTGGTCGACCACATGTCCATGGACTCATTCAATACCAGTACTATGCCATCTACTCCTGACCTACAATGCCAGGAAAACCTGATTCAATTCTTCTGTCTTCACTTGAGACTTCCAAACATTTAGATCTGACCCACGAGCTCAACTGGGTTGTGAAAGTAAAGAGGCACCAAGAATGGGATCTCTCAAGAGATACACGGCGTACAAGTGACTTTCACTTCGACGAGCAAGAGATATCGTACTGATGCCAGAATGGCCCGAAAGCGCCCCTTCACGTTGCCGATTGTCACAGATAAATGAACGAGAATGGCACTCCACGGTCTCCGCAGATACCCTTGGACAAGTATCGCTGGCCAAAGAGAAGGTCGGAAAGCAGATGACACATGATTGGAGAATCAACGAAATTCACAAGCGATATTCAAGCTTTCAGAAATCGAGTGAGCGACCAAGCGTGTGCTAGCTAGGAGTGGCGAAGAATTGAGAGAAAACCTGGGTTACCGATGAAGAATACCTGGAGTTCAAGATTTCACATTACCCCGAGCTTTGTTACTAGAACGCTCGCGCATTGAGCTTCGCCGGCCTTGCGGAGTTCTTGAACTTTCCGGGTGCAATGTTCGTTTGATCATGCCGTAGCCGTTATCGATCAGGAAACTCTGGCAGGATTAGCACTGGAAGTTGTCGAGGTGGGGAAACGTCAGCTTCTATCATCTCAAGCAGAAGATAAGGTGCAAGCGTGAGATATGTTGCGCGCTCTGGGATTCTACAATGGTCATATCACGAAAGATGATGATGTTTCAAGGATAACGAGCGAAGATCGGATGCATGCCTGTTACTTTTTCCAGACACTCTCAAATACATACCACGAATCGGGAAATGCCCAACAAAGAGATCATCCATGAAATACCAAAAACATACGATATCCAATATGGAAGGTGGTCATTAAGCCATCATCGCCGTCGCAGCAACAAATAACAGGCTACTGGCGAGAACACCGGAAGAAGAGAGTTTCCAAGCGACCGAAGGCTGGCTCGAGTTCGGAGCAGCGGCAGAGTCCGAGGCACTCTCGGTCGCTGTAGCGGAGCTCGTCGATACGGCAAGAGTGACTGAGTCGGCAACACCAGTTGAGGTCATGAACACGGTCGTGGTAACAGAATCGACAATGCCTGCCATCTCGAGCGTGCAAACAGTATTTTCATCTTGGAGTCCACAGGCTATAATTTCTGTCGCAACAGAACCGTCTTCCTCGTCTCTGAGAGCGACGATAGCAGTCGCCTCGGACGCGCCTTCAATGAGCGTTGCTGTCATGGAGAATCAATTTTAGTGACGAAGCATATGAATGATTGGGACCATGGACCAGTTACGGGTACGTCGTCGGTCGCTGTTCCTCCCTCCGAGATAACATAAGTCGTGTCACCATTCGCGCCCGTTCCGATAATTATACCGGACATGACTTCGGAATCGTCGGGACTTTCGGTAGTAATGGAGTCATCTTCAATCATGAAGGGCAGCACTGTCGTCGCGGCGCTGCAGCGACGCCTTTACGAGCAAAGAATAAATAAGGGAATGATGCTGAATCTCATAAGAATACAATTCGTACCATGTATATATGTCAAGGCAAGCAGAGCAGGAGCAGCAATCTTCAACAACGTTGTGTAAGTTCAAGTGAGTGTGTCAAAAATGAGTGGAAGACCAGAAAGCTGGGCATAGGGTCCCGCAGCGTATCGTATATATCATATACGATACGGCGTATATGCTATACGCCCGCGTGCGTATCAGCTCGAGCAGTCGAAATATACGCCTGGGCAGGAACGGGGAAGAGGAGCGCAAGTGAGTCGTGGAAGGACTACAAGAGATGAGATCGTGATGGAGATACGATAAAAAGTCCAGGCCTTTGTAGTCGAAAACGTTAAAAGGTGTTTGAGTGCTCTTTCTTGGGTCCGAGTACCTTATGGTAGCCAACAGAGTCTGATTTGGATGTTACTGCCGACATTCGCCGGTCTAAATGTATAATCAAAGAGACCATTCGCATTGTCATGACTAGTGGAAGGGCAACTTCGAGTTGCCTCAGGTTGCTATCGGCCTTTTGCAATGCAACAGAAAAATATTTGTAAAGATATATATATATAAGTATATACAGTAATACTACATAGTACAGTATGAAGGATGCCGAGGCTTCGGATTTTAGCGACGGAACAGCGGATCGGCTTGATCGGCGGGTTCTCACGGAAATTCATTCAGCAAAAAAGTAGGTTTGTCGTCCAGTTTCTTTCACATGAACAAACATGCGTTGCAGAGCAATGTAACTCGTACGATATTCTGACCTGCGAATAAGAAATATACTTATAATGCGATTCAAGCTAATACGGCAACTGCAAGAGTGGCCAATAAAATATGCGAAAAGACGCTAGTACCATAGGTCTCGGAAATACCGGAGGACTGCTGTGATTGTCCTCCAATCGATGTAGAATCGGTTGCAGAACCAGATGAACCGACTGTCGAGACACTCCTCGAGGAGTTGGTTACGATGCCCGTTCAGCTTGTCGAGATGCTTATCATACCCTGGTCGGCATTCGGCGAAGCGGTAGAAATAGCGAAAGTAATCATGTCGACGGTACCGGACGTAGTGAAGGCATCCGTAGACGTTAATGTACCAGACGCTACGATGTCCGCCTCTGTACATACCGTGAAAGTATCGGAAAAGTTGCACCCGATGGACTCCGATACAGTAACGCCCTCGTCAGTAGCTGCTAAAACGGCAATTGCACCAGAAGCAATTTCGACTATCGTCGCTGTGAGGGAGAATCATAAGCGCGAAACGAAGTCAGAGGATAAGTCGACGAACCAGTCAATCCACGCCAGTCGCCCCGTTGGAAAAGACATACGTTGTGCCATCCGTTCCCGTACCGATGATCACACCTGACACAATTTCGTCATCGTCTGGACCGCCAACGCCCTCTGAACCATCTACAACACCGAAGGGGAGAACAGTAGTCGTCTGCTGGTTGGCAGTTGCACTTAGGTGATATGTAATTAAAAGGAGGTATTGTTTAAGCAATATGGTGCTCAGAAACAATGAAACCGAGTCCTGTGAAACGCAGAAAGAGTGCTTTGGGTGGCATTGTTAATCAGTAACGAGCGGCAAGAGGAGTTTGTATCGTCAAGGAGAAAGAAACCTGATGGGGCCCATAAGAAACCGTGTCAGTATTTATACATGACGATCCGCATTTGTTCGCTTCAACTTGTTCCAGTAGCTGCGAGGATCTCCGTTCTAGACTGGGACTGGGAATTGTGTCTAATTTAAAAATATGTATAATTGAGGAGGATATCGTCGATCAAGCTGAGACGAGTCACCAGAGGCATTTCTACTAGACAACGTTCCACGGGACACGTACAGGTACAGGTAACGTGTCAGTGTCATCCCGAAGGAGCGACCGAGATGTTAGTCCGCAGTCGACCACGGAAAACAACTCGAAAGTGATATCTGAAAAAAAGAGTCCCTGCACCACGATGGACTTGGGGAATTCAAAGACCTTCAAGTCGTACATCTGTTCATTGAATCACCAAAGTGTTTCGCATCCAGGTCCCTTATTACAACCCTAGAGAGTAAGATTAAGGAATCTGTAGCAAGAGTCGTATAGACAGTGGAAGTCCTGTCTTGCCTGCATAAACAGTCACAGAGCTAGTGGAAGCAATAGCGGTGGTACAATCAGCGGGACTAGGGGCCGCGAAGACTTCAGTGTTTGTCACCGTGCACCCGGTGCAGGCAAACCCGAAAGAGAATCCTCCGAATACTTTACCGTGAAGCCATATGAAGAGAGAAAATCCCGCGAGACGAGTCGGGAGCCAACAATGAAAGTCTCCCTCATGGAGAGTAATTTATACTGTCGTTCATCGGTGTTGCGAACAACGGTGTACATCGAAGGATGTTTAAGGAAAACTTGCGCCTGGCGTAGCCCAGCGCTAAGGACATACATGGACGAGAGATGAAGGCCTTGCGGGGGCCTGCGAATAGGTGAATTACAAGAGTGGGTTTTATTGTAAAGCAAAAGCTTACAAGAAAAAAAAATGAGACTCGAACTGAATTTTTGTTGAATTATCCAACACGTGTCACGTACCAAGAATGTACCTTTGATCTGCATAGCCAAATATAGACAGTGCCGATCAGCTCGGTCATCGGTAAGCCCTGGACGACCGGGTTCAACTTGTTTTCGGACCTCCTTGAACACGCCTTGTTCAAATTAAGCACGTTTTCCGCAATCTACTCACTTTACAAGTGATCGCCATCAAGGGAGGAGTTAATGCCCGCTGATGCACGATATCTAAGACTGAATAGAACGATTCGGCAAACACGTAGCATTTCAACTCGCTTAGAATGCTTTAATCACTCTTCCTTTGCCCACCTGGTATGCCGCTGCCCGTGTTTTTAACGAGTGTTTACTGAGTCCAACATCGAGCTGCGTTACAACCATTCTCCCACCGAAGCGCGTCGGCAATGCAATGAGAACGGAAATCCATTCTCCCTTTTGACATGGTCATCATTTCCAGGTCCAAGTGTTATATTTGATTATCTCGATTCCCGCTCACTTTTGTTGATCACTCAGGGTTATTCAAAGCGCGTCTTTCTTGACGCCATTGTTTCAAAGTCAAGCCCCTTTCTTGTACAAAATCCGAGCTGCTCTGACATTTGCTGCCTGCGAAGACGATTGAACGACATCTCAAACAAAGATGCAGGAGCAACGTGGAAGGGAATACTGGCATTCAAAGCGCCTCGGTCGTCGATTCCGTTGCCATCTGATGACCGCCTACTGAGTCAGCGGCTCGCTCAGGCACGATATGCACCTATTCGGTCCGCGATCCAACACATTCCCGTAACCCTGTTCTTCTCCCACTGGCATTTTTGACGCCATGCTCGACATCGCTCGGATTTCCCCTCCGACCATATAGCCTGCGGGCTTCATGGACAAGTCAATTGCATTCATGGCTCTTTCCCCCCGTTCTGCTGTCGTTCCTACCGCGCCTGGTACCTCTGATGCTTCGACAGTCCTTCAGAGCGAGGTCATCGCGTGGTATTTCCTGGTCGCGATCCTCACTCTCTTAGTTTATGATGCAGGTAAGCATCGCTTCTCGCGTTCGAAGCATTCGAAGCGAATCTCATTCACATCCCAGCTACGATGATGGACAAGGAGGTCAGAGGCGCTTTTCTTCTTTATGGAAAAGGCGAATTTATTGATAATTATTCAGGTCCAATATTTCTGGGTACGTCATGCTCACATGAGACCTTCTGAAGATTATATCCTGACGGTACATTGCTCAAGATAAAACCCTTGAAACCAGTTGCCATCGTCTACTTTGCGGTACGTGGTGAGAAAGGACCGCGTCCGCAAGCCATTTATTATTTGTTCAGAATCGGTACATCGGGCTACTCGGAGCAATTTCAAATTTATTCAGTGAGTATTAATCATGCTTCATGTCCGCGCTTGTCGTAACCAATCATACTTTGCAAGTCGATACATTTCACGCATCGCTTCCACTGTGAGTTTGAATACCGATCTTTCCATCCAGATCACTAATAAACTCTCCTAGCTGTGAGCACAAATAGAAGTGTGTTTTAGGTGGTCGACTGATGTGTAACAGGCAAATTTGCAATATGGTCTCGGAGCTTATCTTGTGAGTACTCAAGAACAGAGAATCCAGCATTCATTGATCGCAAATGTAGATTGGGCTACTATCGTTCTGATCGACTGTCCGTCGCTCGTTTATAGCGCATGACTATTGCTAATGTCATCATCTCAGGTATTCTGATGATGAGAGTTGTGGCACTGTACTCTAAAGGTGATTTTGCCGACCTATGCAGCAAGATCTTTCATTCACGCTCCTTATAGACAGAAGATTATCGATCTCTCTCAACTCTCTTCTTGTCCTGGCAGCGGCTATCAAGCTGTCAATTCTCATTTATATCACTGTGATACAAGACGGTGAGCGCCTTTGATTGACCCTGTCCTGTCGTGAGTCTTATCGCACCCATGACAAAGTTGCTGTGTATACTCTTGCAACCAACGTTACTATTTGCGGAGAGAAGAAAAGCGCTGCGATCGGATGGGGCATCGTTGATTGGTACGCGAAGCGCTGCGTGTCTGGCGTGAACTAATCAAAATGCTGCAGGCTCGCTCCGATGGCATATGGTGTCGTTCTCTTGGCACTAGCGCTCCGCAAGGCCATGCAATACTGGAAAATGACGTCGGGTTTCAAAACTTCCCGCCTTGTCAACGTGCTCATACAAGACCAAATCATCTACTTCTTGCTGTAAGTTAGCCCAGTATCCGTCACCTGTAGCGCTTGACATGAATTGTTTCTAGCGTGGTCCTTTGTTGCATCTTGAACATCATACAGTTCAAAATCCATGTGACGAATGATGTTTTAGCGGGAATCTTGTCAACACTCGGTTCTCCGTCTCTTCTTTGCATATTAGGAAGTCGAATGTTGTTTAACTTGAAGGAAGCGGGAAATGAAGACATCAATGAGAGAGCATCAGTTAGGGCAAAATCCATCGGTGCAATTAGAATTCATAACGCTGGAAAACGTGTCTACGTGAGTTCCTAAATCATATATTTATATTTCATAATGCTGTATCTGAATCGTCTTTTTGTTTGAATTTCGTCGACAGTGGGAATAACGACACTATTTTTCTTCCTTCTCAAGTTGACTCGTTTTTACAGTCGCCTGCCTAGTCCGGAAACCCGGCTCTGTTTGTACTTGTAATGTAATTCTTGCTTGAACAGTCATGTTGCTCAGCTTTGTGTCGCATGAACGGAACTGAGTCGGTTCCCGAATTACTCACCATCAGATGCGGATGAGTTATCTGGCAGTCAAAACGAATCGAGTCAATCATCGGGTTAAATTAGGATTGCTATCCGATATCTTAGCCTCGGCCCTTAATTACGCCCCTGACAGTGAACGATTTTAAGGACGTCTGTCAGAGAGATACGTTGACTTCAAGTTGCAAGCCAGAGTTATCGGACACTACGAACCTCGTCCCTGAGACTCGAACTTCAACAACGAGAGGTTTGAGATCGACAACGGGACGGTATAAGAGTCGACAAGCAGCCGTTTTCGATGGCACGCAGCTTACCCGGAAATCGCCGAGATCGTCGGGATCTGCTTCCTGTATTTATGATAATCTAATCTTATCTCACCTATGACGACCAGCCTCTTTCTACTTACAGTACAGAAGCACTCATGATAAGCTACGCCATTCTTCCTTCCAAACATCATGTCGGAGTCTCGCGAGGAACATTTAGAGCTGAAGAATGTCAGCACGCAACTCCCTACAGAGCTCTTTTATCCGGTCTGCACCTACGTTGCGTCCCGACGCGACTTGCACACGCTAGCAACAGCTTCACGCATCCTGCAGAAACCATCCGAAATCGCCTTGCACCGAAGAGTCGTTTTGGATTCGAGAGATCTTGGCAGGAAATTCATAAAAATACTCAAAGAATGTCCGCGATTTGTGTCACTCGTACGGGAGCTTCAGCTCGAGCGTGTTCCAACTTCTCAGGAAACTGAGAGTGATAACTATTGGATAGATATGCGGGAGGTCATTGGTAGTCTATCAGTCCTCGAGAGCCTTTCTATCGAGGATGGTCGAGACGAGTCATTATCTTGGGTCCTTTCCTTGCTTCCACAGAATCGACTCAAAATACTACGTTGCGCATTTATCATGGACATTGAACTTTTCCACGTTCTTCGACAACAGAGCACACTTGAGGAGCTAGCGTGGAAAGGCGGACTAGCTGCTCTTCCAGAATCGCCGATGCCTATCAACCTAGACAATCAAAGTCGTACGCCACAAACCGGAGACAACTCAAAATTTCGATCTTCAGAAACATCCATTTCCGATCCGGACGAGTTGCTCATTCCCGTTATTCAACAATACTTGCCCCCAACCGTCCTTCCGAGCCTCAAATACCTGACCTCAGAGTCTCTAGCGCTAGCTCGCGTCCTCATCCCTGGCCGTGCGATAACACACCTATGGGTTCCCGGCTCTACGTTTACTGCGGTTATCGCTTCGCACTTCATCTATCGCCACATCACTTCCGCTTCGGAATCTAATGTACCAGTGTCTTCATCGGGCCATCCAATACAGCTCGCAGCTTCTCGATTGGAGTTATCTGGCGCACAACGTTCGCAGCAGCTATGCCGAGCAATTCGTGATTTCGCGCACGGCAGAGGTCCAGTGCTGTCGTTAAGGATGGCTTTGGACATGAGGGGCCCGGATGTAATGATTGTCCTCGATTGTATTGCTCAATACCTTCCATACCTCAGATGCCTTGGATTCCTGCCGGGGCACATTCTTGATGACGGATCTGCAACGAAATTGGTCGACGAGGTAGGTTCTCTTCCCATGCGAAACTGGACTGCTATTAACTGAAGTTATAGGGGCCTGGCAATATGCTGCCATCATTCAGGCAACTGCACACAATCTGCTTCTGGTCGGTTCCGACTCGCCGAGCAGTTTCATTGTTGCAGAACGCGTCCCATTTACCGGCGCTGCGCACTTTAGCGTGCCTCCATTACTCTGCCGCATTCGAATGGCTATGTCTTCCCATCAAAGACGATGCTAGCAATTCGTCTAATGCTTATAGAGGCGGTATTGAATGGAATCATGAAGGAGTAGTAGAGGATGGACCTCATGATAAGCACCGAAGAGCGACTCCTGTCCATGATCCGAGAAATCTCCTGTGGAGGGATATATGAACCTGTACTACAACAGTATCATCAGCGATGACGGAACGAGCTTGCTGTGTTCTTGAACTCAGTCCTCTCTCACTGCTCTCAAGAATTCTCCGATTAAGCAGAACAGTTGATTGGGAAGAATTCCTTGAAGCTATACTTTATTATGCTATTCAATACGTCACTTACAAAATATAGGATTACAGAATTAAACAGAGATGAATCGTCGTGGGAAAGCAGGGGGACAGCATGGAGTAGACAGAAGACGCGAGATAATGTAAAAGTATGCTTAATAGTTAAGATCGGCCTGCAAAATGCTGGTGAGCTTGACTCATGGAAGCTAGCTCTGGAAGAAGAGTCAGTAGTACGCATGCTCGGGGACGTTAACGCGGATCAATATAAGTTATAACTGTCTCACTTAGTCTGAAAAATCCTTGTCGTCGGCCCTGGCGGCCTAAGATACTGTCTGAGTAGCAAATTAAACGTGCTGATGCGTCAACTTACTCACCAGTCGCTGTTTATGTAGTTCTGATACGGAAGATGTACCCACCGTATAATCCTTGGCTGGGATAAACATGTTATCTACTCGGGAACGTTTCGTCGCGCGTTTACTCGCGCTTGTGTTAACTTTTCGCTTATTGACGCGTTTGACGTTTACTCCTGGCTTCTTAGGCATCTCTGCACCCTTGGTCGCTGCCTTAAGCCTTGCCGCTATCACTTTTTGAGAGGTGCGAGAACAGTATTTGCATTCACAGGCACCCTTTGGGCAGCCAAAAGCTAGCCATTTCGCATGCAATGCAAATTCCTGCTACCTTTTCATCAGAGAAACCGATTAGATGTCAACGACAATACACTCACAGCCGGGGACCTGAAGGCCACACCATGGGAACCATTGCTTTTGAAGCCTGGCATTTGATTTACTTCAGGATAGTAAGACTGAAGCCATGATTCTCCTCACCATAAAGATAGTGGTCCTGTTCACCCTTCGGCCTTGTGCTCACGTATAATCCATAGCCAGCTGGAAGTTTGGTCATCTTGAACGTTGAGTTCGATTCTAAATAATCATGAAGCTAAATACGGCATATTAGACAAAACAAAGCTCACTAAGGCCTGGCCAAAATCTTCCTTCATGCATGACATACATAGCTATCGTGTCGCGCCAATAGGCTTGGTGTTCTTTGTCCGCCCCTTGAAGTTCTTCCTTGCCAAGCACGACGGTCTTTGGAACCTTTCTTGGGTCAGAATCAGAATCTGTGATCTCAATGTCGGGCGCGTTGGTCATAACCAAGCATTTGGGCTCTCCGGAATAAGGATTTGGCATTCTTGTGCCTGGAACAGCGTCGTGGTGGTGGTGGTGGTGGTGGTGGCGATGGATGATGATGATCTTAACTTGACACAACACTGTGTCAACAGGGCAGAGGGGATAACGTGGCAACTGATTATATAATACTACTGACATACCTCTAGGCAAACCGCTTAATGTGGAAGACGGAGATTCACATGTCAACAACAAATTTATTGAGGAATTTATTTCGAATTTGCTTTGTTTGAGAACTCCGGCCCCAACGGTTTCGGTACGAATGATAAGGAAATCTGATTGTTGTACATATTGGTATGTCCGACAGCAATGTAGCATACAAATTTACGTGGGGCGATGATGCTGGGGACTGAGCGGTGCGATGGGGGGCGATGTTGATATCATAGTGAAGGGACAACGACACGAGCGAGGATCACGGGCACGGACCCGAAATGAAGCGAGATGAGTCGAGCGAATGCGAGGATGGCGGAGACGCGTGGCACCAAATGAAACGAGGCGAGACGAAAAGCACCGAAGGTGGGAGAACAGGCGGGCGAGGGCTGCCGCGAAATACGAGATCCAGATACAATAAACAGGGCACGAAGATGTGATGTAGAATATGACGGAACGGAATGAAGATAAGTTGGCAGATACGACGGGTGCGATGAACGCCGAAGAGACTCGCTACTGACAAAGACACGTCCGACGCGAGTAAAGAGACGTGTCTTTCGGATCTAAGGACAGATCGGAATGATAGCCGTTTTGTGGAGGCGCACAACCGATGTCTAGCGGTCTGGAACGTCAAATCAAACAGAGAAAACACCGTGAAAGGCACTGGGCGTTGCCACCATCAAAAAGTTAGTGCGAAACTCTCTCGAATGAGTAATATGAAACGCGTACAGTAGAAGAGATGACAGTATCGCTTCTCCCGAACGAACCAAGTCTTCACTATAGCGGAGTGAGCCCTAATGGACTAAGGATGTGAGCGAGTGCGTCAGGGGCGTATCGAGGTACTGCGAGCGCAGCACCTGCGCTGATGAGCACGAGTGCGAGAGCGATTCTTCGCGAAGGGTGTACGTTTGAGCCGTGATAGGATTCATACGGCTGGTATGAGAAGTCCGGGTGGACGTAGACGTTGAAGGGGCGCATGGCCATCTGGTACGACGTGTCGGACTTATTAAAACTTGTCGTGGAGGAAGCAACGAAGAGGCGGAAGCAAGTGAGGGACCGAAGGAGTAACGGAGAACTGCGCTGCTGGGGATCTTATATATGGTATGGATACGGAACCCGGATCAAGACCGGACCTATTGAGTCAACTGAATGAACCTGAGGCGTTTGCGTGTTGAGATTTGTTGGGGAGCGGACGTACCGGTGTCGTCGTCAGCGTCGGCGTTGAATGCAGAAATACCCAGCTGCAGACGAAACTGACACGGCCACAGAGCTTGTCAGCCTCCGATCTGATTTTGTATTGTTCGTTTGATTGGGATTTTGATGGTGCTCCAGAAAGAGCGAGTGCCGGATGCGACGAGATCGATTTCGCTGGGGATTGAGGCTGTTGCAACGAGTGCTTTGGGTTGTCCGTGGATGGAGGACGGTAAACGGTAAGCACGAGGATGTCAGTAGATAGGAGTCAAAGAGCCAAGTGTCGAGTTGACAAAATCATTATGTATTATATATACACAATTACAAAAGTTCCTGACTCGGACTCAAAAATGGTCAATTCTGAACACGTGCCCGGCGCGCTCTTGTCCACCACTACTGCACGTCTTGAAGTTGTTGAAATAAATAAAATGCAACTCACATGACAAGAAGGCAACATTCGGCAGGCACTCTGGCTGAGACATATAGCGAGCAGCCGACATAAGTACCACAGTACTCTACTGACCCCAACACAGCTCTCGTCGGGCCAAGATCTAGATTGTCCTTCAAATTCCTCCGCTTGTCGCTGCCTGGTCAACTTTACCGTCTCGCTCCTCTCTCTGGTCTCTGTACGTCACCTTGCCATCAGGTCGACACATGACTACTGTAGATTCCTCCTGACTTTCACATGCCAAGTCTCTCAGTCCACCGTGTTTCTCGCACACCTCAAGACAGTATGTCCATAAACTTCTCCTATCTGGTCCACCATCCGACTGTCTAAGGAAAGTATATGCTGAATCCTTGATGCGCATTGGCACGTCCACACTCTTGTCTACCCGCCACATCATTCTTACACGAGTTTTCTGTATATCACCATTCCTCAACGATACCTTTCAGGACGCTCCGTCTTTGGCTGAAGTTAGGCGACGATGCGAAGCATCTGGTCGTCCGATCGATAACTCCAAGTTAGGTATGAACCTTAACGAATGGGCTTTTAACAACCCGGATGACAAATTATGACATCCCCGCCCGCTCGTCTTCTGAACAAGGTCGCATCGGCGACATTTCTATTGCCGCCTAATCCCTCACCAAAGACTTTCCAGATAGGCTTGCTCCGATGTTATCGATACGAAAGCTCCTTGAGCTGGCTTCCCCATTATACTCAATCCCTATCTTTGCGGCATGCACGGAGGGTGTTTACGTTTATGATACGTATTCCCTACTGGTGTTGCCAATATAAACGTGGTGTCGGCCTCAGATAACTGATTGGATTTTTCGCTTTAGAAAGTCGTTAAAATAATATTTACAGCCGATAAGAGACCCGGCCTCGCTGCATTGGCGATAAACGGCCATCTATCATCATCAAACTACGTAAACATCAAGATACGAACAAACTGCAAATACAACATAAACACAAATGATAATGATTCCGATTTCTCTTTGAGCATAGAGTTTACGAACAAACAGAGTAAAGGTACAGCATGCTTCAAAGCTTCTGTAAATGGACATATTCAATCGTGCCACCCGATTCAGCCGAGTACGTCGAGTTCTCGATGAGGTCCCGGTTCCCTGCTTCCTTCAAATTAAACAACATATGGCTCCCTACGACGCAAAGTAACGACGGACACCCGAGAGTCGATAGGATTCCAGCTAAGATGTTGTTCGTCACATGGATTTTGAACTGCAGGATGTTCAGGACGCAGCACGCTACGACCCTGTTGGTATGTTCGGATGATCGAACGAGTGTTTGATGTAGAAAGAAAGCTTACAGTAAGAAGTAGATGATTTGATCGTGGATTAGGACCTTGACAAGCCGCGGACCACTGAATCCGGCTGAAAATCTCTGGTATAACATGGCTTTGTAGAGAGCTAGGACAAGCAAAACAACGCCATATGCCATTGGAATAAGCCTATCCGCGCATAGAGAATCAGCGAGTTTCAAGACACGCCGGAGATTGCTTTGCATACCAGTCGGCGACAGCCCATCCGATTGCAGCATCCTTCCTTTCACCACAGATTGTCACATCTATGGCAAGCTTGTATATTGCAACTTGATTCATGAGTTCAGGACGATAACATAAGGTTGAATGGAGGAAAATGAACATACTGTCCTGTATCCATGTTATGTAGACGAGAATAGCCAATCTGGACGCGGCCGCCAACACTAGAAAGGATTTCAGATACATGGTCATAAGTTTCCCTGGGTCAGCAAACTTGGTCAGCACTTCTTTATCAAATTTCCGCACGTCGCTCACCTTTCGAATACAACGCAAGGACTCTCGTCATGAGGATGTCTAAAGCAAAAAATCAGAACAAGTCCCATGGGTCTAGTGAAGCAACTTGCAATCAACAAGAACGATCGTGACCCAATCTGAAAAGAAACCAGATTTGTGCGGCATCTCGGACATTGCCATTGTGATACTAACAAGACAAACTTCGGGACCATATCGCGAATTTGCCTGAAACAGTGTCAGCTCCATACCCGGGGGATACGAAGACATCGTTACATACACCTAAGAACCAATCTCAGGTGTCAGCCTGAATATAAAAACACGACTAACTAATATTTACATGGTCAAGGTTGCGTGGAAAGTATCAACTGTAACGCAATATAGGTTTGATCAGAACTCTGTTATAGAACCATAGAAAGAATGTATAGCTGCTTACTGAACAGATTTGAGATAGCACCAAGGAGTCCAATATATCGATTCTAAGAGAGATGAAAGATGTTCGTCAAGCTCGAGCGTACCGCTCTTTACAGACGCACCAGAAAGTATATGACACTGATGCGGTTGACTGAGAGATCCTGCAGAAGAAGATCAACACGCGTGATGAATTAGACGTTGTGAACCTACCCAGAAGTATTTAGCCTTGTTCAGAAGGTTCTTAGCTGACCTCTTAAGACACATATGAAAGTGAAACTCACCTCCTTATCCATGGTTGTCACTGTGATATAATCCGTGAGTAATGGACCATCAGTAGACAAACCATATTCCTTAACGTACACGCATCATAGACCAGGAGCGTGAGAACCGCAACTAGGAAGTACCACGCTATAGTCTCTTCCTCAGCGACCGAAGGAGCTTTCGCAGCGCTAGGATCAGTAGGCACTATAGCAGCTCGAAGAGAAAGAGGCATCTTCAACCAAGGTGCGGTCAGAGTGAGAGTGGATACGGTCGAACCAACAAGGAACTGCTATGAGAGCCTCGGCTATAAAGCAGATTTAGAGTCTAGGGATCCACATGGTGCCTGACTGTGGAACTGAAGTTGCCGCAAAAGCAAGATCAACATGCACTTGATAGTGAGAAAAAAAAAGCAAACGGTGGCGTCTCTTATAGACGCGCAGTTCTTCAGCTCGTTGTTTGTGAAGATTTAGTGTAGTAAAAGAATGGAGACACTCTGTCGCAAGCGAAAAAGCTCGGGACCACATATCCGGAGTCGTGACCTCTAAGTACCGGTGGATTCCTAACGCGGTTCGGTGCAGCGCTGTATACGGCTTACTGCAGTGAGTGCCAATCACGATAATCAACTGTTGGGACCTTGTATGTATACTTATCTCGAGATGGAGAAAAGAACGTCATTCCCAGATACGCCTATTGGCTCTTATACACGTTGAATCGCTTCCAGACTGTTTTCGGCTCGAGCAAGCTCTGGAAACAGACCCGCGAGCGACGGAATGAATAGCGGCACCTGTGAAATAGCGCAAGGTCTCAGGAGACGCTGCGTGATGCTCTGGTCCCTCCTGGACCGTCAGACAGATATATCTCTGGTAGAAAATGCAGGGAGGTTTAGTCTCCAAAGATGCGTCGGGCTGATCTTCTATTCCTCTGACACTTTGTACCCCGGGCCTGCGAGCGAGACTGCTGAAACGGGATAGGATGCTTTCGGGCTTGAAATAGTGCCGATCAGGATCAATGGCGTAGAAACTGAATGAATCTGTTGATGTCGGTGGCCTGTAGCCCCAACAAGAGTACTGGCGAATATGGTACTTGATCTTCCACCGCAGCGAAGTGTAGAGAGTGGGACGCCGAACGGGTGCCGGACGACGAACTGAGTTTAAAATCAGAGTTTCGGCATTCCCCGAGTCGACGTATGGTCCTTTTCCTCTATGTTTATGTCACAGTAAATGGTCATCATAGCGCCGATGCATTCAGTAGCATCAACTGGTTACTTGGGAATACCGAAGGTGTGACTTATAACTCATGACATTACCGAAATCATTTTTGTATATAAGTCTCTATGACCGTATTTTAATGACGCACTTTTTCCCAAATTAGCTCCAAACATATCCGAAAATTAGTTCTGAGACAGAACGACTTGTAGGAAGAGATTCAGAGAAATTACATGCTTGCTTTTCAACAATATACGAAATCCACACTATGCTTTCCTTGCGGTCCGGAATTCTTCGGCATTTGATCAGATCGTCTGAAAATCACAACCTCAATTTGTTTGGTAAGCAAAACCGAGTGATTATTTTAGCACTCGACGCTTTTTATTTTATGAGCTGCTTTACCCCACCGCAATAGAGCCGGCAGCCATGTCAACGAAGAAAAGGTTTTGCTTTTCGTTGAGTCTTGACGATGTTTCTCGCAGGATTGCACGGAATTATTTCAGACTACGATAATTATGGGAAACTGATATTCGATGTAGTCCTTATGCAATTTTATATGAGCGGAAGTTTCAAAGGTTTTTTGTTGGCATGATTAAAATATTGAAGTAAAATCGTCGCATTACTGTTTACGGTATACGAAATGATCGGCGATGATTTGAAGCGCACCTTGTCTTTTGGTTCTTTTTCGCTTGGACAGCGATGAGCTCCTGACTGCATGATTAGCCTCGTGCACAAGTATTTCTCAAGATCGCCATTACTTTCCCGCGAAACTTGTATAGGTAAAATGATATCGCATGGCTCGGGCAGCTATTCTTGACAAACGGTCGTTCGGCGTCGACTTTGACGAGGAGCAATACTAATGTATTCACCGTCACGGAGATCATATTCCGGGCGGATTTGAAAACGTTTACATCATGCTTCGTATCCGTACGGGAATAGAACTACCCAATCGACGCATGGAAGTCATACTTCTGCTATATAAACTGGGGCACAATCCTGAAGTGAGACATCATCCTCTCATCGTCCGTCGACCACCACGGCATGGCGACGCTCAGTTCAATCCCTCATCCACCTACGATTCCATTCCTCGGAAATGCGACTCTAATAGACCTAGAAGTTCCCACGAGGTCGTTCTCGCTCCTGGCCAAGCAGTATGGTGAAATCTATCAACTTGTGGCTGGCGGTGGCGACATCGTGGTACATTTAAACTCTGTCAACTTAGTCCGCCAAGTGAGCGACGACGTACACTTCAAGAAGTCTCTCAATCGTGGTCTCAATGAGGTGAGAAATTTGGCAGGCGATGGTTTGTTCACTGCGCACGCGGGTGAACCGAATTGGGGAATTGCTCGTAAGTAATTCAGCTGTCCTGCCCTTCTTGCTTATCTGTTCCTGGCATTAGACCGCATTCTCATGCCAGCGTTCGGCGCTGCGAGTATTCGTAATATGTTCCAAGAGATGCGTGACATCTGTTCCCAGCTCATCTTGAAATGGGAGCGCTTTGGTTCATCACATATTTTTGATCCGTCGGAAGATTACACGCGTCTCACCTTCGACACAATCGCGCTCTGTAGCATGTCGTACCGCTTCAATTCGTTTTACGAACGTGATATGCCCGATTTTACCCAGAGGATGTCGGATTTCTTATCTACGTCGAGCCGACGTGCATTCCGACCCAGCGTTACGAAGATGATCCCGTTGCTGTACAAGAAGGAGGATGAAAAATATTTCGAGGACGCGAAGCACATGACGGAAGTTGCAAGGGAGATCATCAGACAGAGACTGGATGAGCCGGCGGACAAACCAGATCTACTCGATCTTATGCTTAACGGTACCGACCCGAAGACAGGCGCAAAACTGTCTGAGGAGAACATCATCTATAACGTAAGTCGGAGTCCGAAAAATTCCTTCTTTGGGGCTCAACTGCCTTTTGTAGTTACTTACTTTCCTTATCGCCGGCCATGAGACGACAAGCGGTCTTCTAACGTTTGCTACGTATCATCTTCTGAAAAATCCAACCTGCCTCCAGAAATTACGCGAAGAGCTTGATGAAGTGCTCGGTACGGAAGAACCTACCCTCGAAGATCTTGGGAAGATGCCATACCTTACCGCAGTTTTGCGTGAGACTCTGCGTCTGACTCCCTCAGCTCCAGCACGAGGTGTTGCGCCGAAGGAAGATACAGAGCTCGTCGGTGGCGATGGCAATCCTTTGAATCCAATAAACAAGAAATACGCAGTCAAAAAAGATCAGTTGCTGATAGTGCAAATTTACAATGCGCATCGAGACCCACTTGTTTGGGGCGACGACGCCGAAGTCTTCCGTCCTGAACGAATGCTGGATGATAAGTTTGAAGGCCTCCCTAAGCATTCTTGGCAACCATTTGGGTATGGGGGGCGTTCCTGTATGTCGACCGTTGTTAAATTTTTCAAATCGCTAATGAAGTGAGCTAGGTATAGGAAGGTCGTTCGCAATTCAAGAAGCGCTTCTGGTATTATCAAGTGCATTTAATAAGTTCGATATTTATCTGAACGATCCGAGTTACACATTGGAGATCAAGCAGACGTTGACAATCAAGCCGAAGGACATGCTTATTCGAGTGGCGCCTAGACAGAGGAAAGGGTCGGCGACGAGAGTGCCGAGGCCTGTCCAGTTGGGCGTCAGACCTCCGCAAGGCGTGCCAGTCTCCATTGACCGTCAGGCTACTCAGGATGGACAGCCGTTGCTCGTGTTATACGGTAGTAACACTGGCACGAGCCAAGCATTCGCCCAGCGTATTGCTTCTGATGCTTACCAACATGGTAACGTCTTTTCCGTCGATATGCTACCTTCACTGATTCTCGCCTCCTTAGGCTTCAAGGCGCAGATCAACACGCTCGATAGCGCAACAAGCCGCTTACCGGCGAACGTGCCTATTGTGATAGTCACGGCATCATTCGAAGGCGAACCTGCCGACAATGCTGCTCAGTTCGTCGCCTGGCTGTCAGCGCAGAAA
Source organism: Phlebopus portentosus (assembly GCA_037892935.1). Taxonomy (NCBI): domain Eukaryota; kingdom Fungi; phylum Basidiomycota; class Agaricomycetes; order Boletales; family Boletinellaceae; genus Phlebopus; species Phlebopus portentosus. The sequence goes on from JAYXKI010000001.1 coordinate 4,500,139, forward strand.
ACCGATGGCGAGAAAAGCCTTCTGAATGGGATAACGTACTCGGTCTTTGGGTGTGGGAACCGCGAGTGGGTCGGGACTTACCAACGCATACCGAAGCTCATCGATGAGAAGATGGCCGGGGCTGGAGCGGAGCGCTTGATGGAGCGTGGTGAAGGTGACGCGGCGTCACCAGACTTCTTCCAGAAGTTCGATGAATTCGAGGATCGGATGTGGGGTACACTCGAGAAGGTACATATATGCTCCCCCCGCGCGTACTAGTCTCAGGATGCTCATGACTGCTTCAGAAATATGAAACTGGTGGAAAGACGAATGAAGGCGCTGATGACTCTGGTTTGACTATCGAGCTTGCTAGCCCAGATACAACTCGCACCAAGGTATTGCGACAGACGGATGCTGAACCAGGCGAAGTCCTTGCAAACCGGCTCCTCACTAGACCTGGTGCGCCAGAGAAGAGGCATATTAGTGCGCGCAATCCCTCCAAATGCCTTGTTCTACTGTCTTCTGACGTCTCGCTCTTGTTATAGATATCAAACTACCTGAAGGAATGTCATATAGGGCCGGAGATTATCTTGCTATGTAAGTACAAGGCTGGTGATAAACTGTTTACGCTGATCGCGGTCATCAGTCTTCCCACAAATCCCGAGGAGAGCGTTCAGAGAGCGCTTACGCGTTTTAAACTAAACGGTAGTCAGGAAGTATGCTTAGATTCATCCTGAGTCCATTCTATTGCTAACAAATGCTTGTAGATTACTATCAAGGCGAAGGGGCCGACGAATCTTCCTACCGATGTTCCTGTTTCTGTTCATTCTCTCCTCAGTGGATTCGTTGAATTGAGTCAGCCCGCCACGACTCGTGACTTACAGGCGTTAAAGGCCGCTGCATCAAATGAAGGTACGATTGCAGAACTGAACGGCCTTCTGGAGAAGTACCAAGGAGAGGTGCTCGCGAAGCGTATCAGCGTGCTCGACCTGCTTGAGCAGTACAAAGATATCGACCTGAGCTTTGGTGCATTCCTAAATCTCCTTCCACCGATGCGTATCCGACAATATTCGATCTCCTCTTCGCCACTCGCTGACCCTTCGTGCGTCTCGCTCACGGTGAGTGTAATTGACGTACAGGCTCTCTCCGGCCAAGAGACCAAGCGTTTCAGAGGCGTCGCGTCTACCTTCCTCGCTGGTCTCAAAGTAGAAGATCGCATTTCGGTAGCTGTAAGACCATCTGGAGCGCAATTCGCATTGCCGTCAGATCCATTGACTCCCATCGTAATGTCCGCGGCTGGTTCTGGACTCGCACCGTTCAGAGGATTCGTGCAGGAACGTGCTGCTCAGAAAGCTGCTGGACGCGAAATTGGACGCGCTGTACTGTTCTTCGGTTGTCGGGAGCCCGAAGAAGATTATCTTTACATGGACTCTGAGTTACAAGAGTGGGTACAAGCTGGTGTTGTTGAGGTTCGACCGGCGTTTTCGAGGAAGAGTGAACAAGGATGCAAATATGTTCAGCAGTGCGTATTATGTTTTCACGATCATTTTACCTTTCTTGCTGACGCTTCGGGCCAGTCGCATGTGGAATGATCGGCAGCTCATCGTCGCGCTGTTCTATGAACACGCCAAGGTTCGTTCTTATTCCTTGTTCGTCCTGATACTAGTCTGATGGTGTGGGTATAACTGCAGTTCTACACCTGCGGCTCTCGGCGTGCAGCAAGCGGTATCAAACAAACACTAATAGATATCATGAAAGACAATCATCATGACTGGAGCGATGAACGGACCGCAGCAGCTTGGGAGAAAGTCCAGAAAGAACGCTACGCCGCTGATGTTTTTGACTGAAGTCCGGTGCCATTTGATCCGAGATTTGCTGAGTGTAGAGTTTCCAATATACAGAGATTCAGTGCTGTCTTTTTATCTTTCATAATCAGAAATCTTCGTTGTGGTTATGTCATCAAAATCAGTGCTGGACCGGCAGCAGAATTACTCAGCTGGTATACGGTAATAAGTCCTAGCGACGTAGATGGCAAGTATGCTTTAAAAGAGAGAGGGAAAATCAATTCAGTTGAGGAGCATGAGAGTCGAATATTGGCATTACAAGTTGTCAGAAGAATACAGCGACATTGAATGGCGATGAGAAAGAATGCGTTGTTTCACAACAGGCCAGGAACAGAAGACCTCGATAGCGAATGCGATATAATTGTACAAAGTCCGGAAAGACGGGTACGAATTTTGGGTTCACTAAGTGTACATAACAATCAGAAGCATGGAGTGGGAGAATTCGAGTCAGTTTCAGATGTCGGAGATGAATTCGTGGAACACTGGTCCAAGAGACTCGACATTTTTGTGGCACTGAACCAGAGTCATCTTGAATGACTTTAGCAACAAAGAATAAGATGGTTCTAGCGTACTCTAGCACTTTTAGTTCGCCCTGGTCATCGTTTTTCGACGTAAGTCTGAGCCGTGGCTTATCGACTGCTTGCAGGTATCGGCACGATGGTGAGATACAGCAGAAGCATGTATGCGAGATACGTGCGGCATGTCGGCAGCTGCGCGAAGAGTCTGTCCGTAGAAGATGTCGGATCTGTCGGAAGCTGAAGCACGTCGTGAAGGGCCGGAAGGAATGTGCGGGTTATCGTTAAATAATGCCTGTCTGGGTTGGAAGGGCGCAGGGTCAACTGTATATGAAGGTATAAATGAGCTTATGAGATGCATCGGTGATGGTCGAATAATATATGAAACGTACCGTTAGCACCTGAGTCGGGAGTATGTGGCGTGCTGACATTGAAACCAACTACGCGCATTCGAGGAACGGCTTGTTTGGTTTCTTTCCAAGCACGACCTGGGGAAGACTCATGGTAGTAGTCAGAGTCTTCTCCCTGGTCTTCGGAGTTCCGATATGTTTGAGGTTGTATTCGATAGCCGTGTTCAGGCAACGAGCCCGGAGATGAAACAGATGGTGGTGGACGGTAACTGTATGCCGAAGCAGCATGATTTATGGACTTTGGCATGTTCTCAGTATTGCGCGAGGAGCGTTGCGTCCCGTCCTTTTTGGCCTGCGTCGTTGATGAGGTGGATATGTTCTTGGAAAGCAATGGAGGGCGCGGCTCTGGTACAAAGGTATAGGACATTGCTAGGGCTGTGAGTGTGCTGGGAGAAGATTGGGATAGGGTGCGAGTGTTCACAGCTTCTACTTATAAGCCAGTAATTAGACCGGGACAGCATCGTGGACGAAGGCAAGGAACGCCGAATGCGCGACGAAACATTTGCGCGGAAACATTTGCGCGTGCTCGTACGTAATAGTCATGTGATGGATATTGACCGTCGCATCAACTTGTCTTTTTGCTTCCATCTCAGACGAATAAGTACAGGTAAATTCGTCAAGAAAATTTGTCGTTGGACGATAGCGAGTTGACTAGTCATCTGATGACTCATTAACTGTCCCCCAGCGACCTGCACGGGACCACACCCCCTTCCCAGTCTCCCAGCTGCTTCTTCCCTCCAGTCTAAATGGCTAGGAACTGTCTGAGGTGCGTCGTCTGACCACCTGTGCCCGACAGCCTGGTCTCCGCCGTGGGATTCCCGTAAACTTCTCCACTAACGAGGTCTTACTCATGGTGACTGGTGCTTAGGTGGCTGCTGATTTGTGTCCGACATCTTCTCGTCTTCGGGATCTGCCATTCGTACTACTATGGGCCGCGTGCCCATAGACTTTGTAATTCTTGCAACCATTTATCTGCTATCTCTTGCTAATCCTGCCTATCTTTCAAACTCTTGGACACAAGCTGCTGTTTCAAGCGCATCTTTTCCCGTTGTCGTGTTTTTGGCCGTTCACCACGGGACCAGGTAATCTTGTTTTTGGTAGCGACATGGGCTTCCCAATCCGAAAGTCCGAACACGTCTTCAAATCGGTGTCTGGGAATTAGCAATGATCCATGCTGTGGCTTCTCACCCTCAGTTGTCACATTGCCTCTGTTACACTCGCTTTCTCAGACACTCGCCCTCGTGCCTCGTACCTATCGCTCAAAACAAGGATTACTCCCTTGATTTGCTGCATGTCTTTTGGTGCTCCATGTCTCTCGTGATGTCGCTTTGAAATCGGAATATCCCGTGCTTTAACGGAAGACGCGTGGAGTACGCCACGCAGGTGGCAGCCTCATTCCCTTACGAGAGCATGCTGAGTAGTATTCCGATGCTCTGGAAGGTAGCCTCTGCCTACGAAACTGGCACCCTCCCTCGACGTGGAACCCTTCTACCTGCCGGTGACCATTATACTTTGCGTCGCATGGCGCTTCAAATACTGACTGACAAATCGTTCTACGTGTCTACTGCTGTTGGGCAGTCTGCAACGTGTCTATTTTGGCGTCTCACTCGGTTAAACCTCTTTGCTAGGACTATTCAGCTGTCCGCTTTTGAACGCTGTGGCGCACGTATCTACTCGTTTTGATCTGAAAATTCTCCGATTCTATTCATCAAATCTCCGTACTCCTTTGTCCTCCTATCAGTTCTACCCTATTGAATTTCAAAAGAAGCGAGTTTTGCGCCGTCAGTTTCTGAGTAGATAGAGAAGCACGTTGGTTTCCTATCCCGAGTTACCCCCGGCATTTGCCATGATTATAATCATTCTCCGCAAATCAACGATTTCCAAACAACATTTCCTAGAGCTTCGTCTTTTCATCACGGTCATCAGAAGGTTGCCATTCCCTTCCGATTTTTTGAAGTCCTGATTAAGGGGCCTTCGGTAGGAACTCCGCCGTTCCTCTGCTCTTCAGAGTTAAATTTGACGACGATCGCTTATTCTAATCCGTCAGGCTGGCTCTAATTTAAGATCCCTGTCATGTTGAACTTCCACCCATCTGGACTTCGGATCCTCTTAGAGGCTCACCCGCAAGGCTTGCTAGCTTAAAACTGGGACTCAGCGTACAGTGAGCGAATTAACCTTTCTGTCTCTGACACCCAACTGACCAGAGTAAACCAAGATGGTCATACGATATGAGAAGTATATACTGTCGAGCCAGGAAGGCAATTGTTATCATTTTACCGCAAACAAATACCGTCTCGTAGACGAGTATGCGTACACTCTACATACTCATACGACGGCGCCAAAGCCGGTAACTCTCGCTCTTGCCCATGCTGTCGGTCTTCGTGGGTCGATTTCTTTGCCTCTTTCTCTACTGCCTTTTGACAACTGAAGGTAGACAAAGAGCTTTGGGAGCCATTTCTCGAAGATTTGAAGTTGCTACAGGTAAAAAGTGCCTGTTTTCGGGAGAATGGAGTCGTCACGGAGGCATGGTCTGTGGATTGTCCGAGCCACGGCGACGCGGCTATCCTTAACGAGAAGAGGCTTATTTTCGATGATACCTTTCACAGCGAGTTGGTCCCTAACTGGCCTTCTTCCTGAGCTAAATCCTTCTAGGTACTACCGAATATGTTCGATCTATGATGATTCTATTAGAATCTTCCATCTTTGCCTCTGCACGTTCTCGACGCCTTATTCTTGTGGGCCACTCTGGAGGGGCTTGCGTTGCGTAAGTTTTGGTTCACTATATGCTCATCGTTTCGTGCTGGAAAAGACCATCAGCGCACTAGTGATGCGTGAATGCGTCCGCCGCTGGGGTATCAGCGGCGCACCATTCCATTCGCTCGTCATCATCGAGTGTCCTGTAGTTGCTACGCCACTCAGTTCACTTCAGGAGCGTAGTGACCACTGGATGGCCCTTGGTGGCATGCTTTCCAAATTCGCCAATAAAAGGCGTGACAAGTGGACATCTGTCAAGGATGCACATGAGTGGTTTCGCAGACGATCTCCATACAGAGATTGGGATTCGCGTGCTCTGCGTCGGTATCTTGTATGTCCCTCCTTCACCTCTGCCTTTCACTTTTGCTTTTGACTATTGATAGGAGTTTGGCTTGCGGCCACTTCCAACCGCGTTCTACCCTAATGAAACGACAGGCTACACGCTGAAATGCCACAGATCGTTCGAAAGTAGACCTTTTGGCGGACGCGACGAGACTACCACAGCTGGCGCTGTTCTCGAGGAACTGCATCCATTCCTCCCTGTCCATATTATATTCGGGCAGCTTAGTCCCTTCAGGTACGCATCAACTCATTTGCGCCAACCAAGCCGATGTGGAATACTTATCCTGTCATGTCAAGACCTCCAGACGACGATATACCGCTCCTGACAGCTCAAAGAGGGAAAAACAGTTTCTATGCATCTGTGACGGATATCCCGGGCGCTAATCATTTAGTTCGTTTACATTGGCGTCATCATATTCTCGTGCCACGCTTACCATCCGGCCTGCATTCTCTCGTGCTCTAGCTTGTCCAGGAAATACCGGAAATTGTTGCGAGGACAGTACTCGACACAATGAATATCCCGCGGCATGGGGACCCGCCTAATGTAGTCCAATTACATAGTGCACTCTAAAGCCTAGAATGTACTGTCTATCGTTCTGTACTGGAGCGATTCTTGTTTTCATTTCTTTCACTCATAGGTGGACTTTGGCTGAAGGAAGAGGGGATCTTTCAAATTCCGTGATAAGCGAGGCTTATGTAATACTACACTTTTTCTGGTGATCTCTTTCCTCCACGATGCAATTTTTGGGATCTCAATGCCCGTCAGATGCGATCTAATCCATTCACGTCGTAATTTTCTGATGTCTCATCTGGCGAGAGTGACTCTTCGGAGTGGGGACTCTAAAGCTGGTAAGGGCTAGGCTTGTAATTTGTATATTCTTGATAGAATAACATCCGTAGTGTGAAATATTGCATTTCAGTTGGTATTGTCAAGTCAGGAAAATGCACAACAAAAGCCGTCATTCACATGTATTTGCAATACTGCACTGTCGGATGCCTACAGTGTTCTATTGCTTTTAGTGAACAGATTGAATCTAAGTGGCTCTGGACTGCACCGACTCCTGTCTTCACGCTATACACTCCTCTTATCTACCGGAATACATATTCGTCAGACAGATTCCGTTGCTTTTTTTTAGTTCCAACTTAATTACGCTTCGAAAATTGAACCCGGCAACTCAGCAGATGCTGGCTTCCGCTAGTCCGCATGGTAAGAATCTCATCTCTGATTGAAAGATTTCGTCCATCTTGATATGGTGGGGCTTAAGAATCGTGACCTAGAAGCAGTTCAAAGATCCGACGAGTCCGCGATCCGAACTGCTCAGCACTGATGCATGAAGTTCAAGATCTAGGGTCAGAGGAACAGGAATGTTTTCACTCTTCTCACAGGTAAATATAGCTTTATCCTTGAATCTTAAGGTCGCCCTTCACCACTAAGTACCGTCTACTCCTCGTCATGAGGGTCCTTGAGCTTCCTTTTCGCGACGTTGCTCTCCTGGATGTTGCATGTGCATTGGTGATGAGCCCATTTATCCCTGAGAATAACGACCGAACACTGACTAGTCGCGTTTTTCAGGCTGTTCACGCGATCTATAGGCATTTAGAGCCTGATACATCGGCGCGTTTTGCCCAAGTCCTGCTTCTTGTCGTCGCTCCAAGTTTTCCGGCTGCAGTGTCCTTGCAGCACTTCGAAGTATCACCGGCTTTTGCTGTACTTGCCATGTTTGCTCTGTTCTACCTATCTTTGACTGCAAGCGTTATCTTGTATCGACTCTCACCTTGGCATCCGCTCGCAAAATACCCTGGTCCTCTGTTTGCAAAAATCTCGAAGTTCTGGGTAGCGTATCGCACGTCTAAGGGTAAACTTCATATCGATTTCAAGAGCCTTCATGAGCAGTATGGTCCTTATGTTCGCGTCGGTGAGTCAATAAAATAGCGCTTTTGAAACAAATTTTTCAACTCAGATGATTAGGCCCGAATGAAATCTCTGTTGCGGATGCAGCCTTGATACCCAGTGCATTGACCGATGGCATGCCAAAAGGGCCAAGTATGTATATTGCTAAGGTGTCTCCTTTTTTGCTAATATTACTTCGACAGTGTGGAAAGCTCGGACTCCAACATCTGTGCCTCCTTTGATCGCCATTCGCTCTACACAGGAACATGCGCGACGTCGTTCGCGGTGGAACCGAGCATTCAATTCTGCATCTGTGAAAGGTTATGAACCAGTACTTCAAAAGCGAGCACTGCAACTTATCAATGAACTGGAGAAACGAACTGTTAGCAGTGGATCTCCATCTGTGAACTTGGCGGAGTGGATCAGTTTCTTTTCGTGAGTTGACTTACTAAGGTTTGGAACATCGTTGACGAGCTTACATCCTCAGTACCGATTTCATGGGTGACATGGCGTAAGACATATGATTTGCCTTCTCCCTTACGTCCTGCTGATAGTGTCTAGTTTTGGGGGCGGATTTGAACTTATGCGAGATGGAGGAGATAAAGAGGGCTTCTGGACAGTTCTGGAATCCGGCATGAGGTAAGTTGTTCAGCTTTGAGAAACATAGTCTCAAAACGATGAAATAGGAGTGCTGCAATCATCCAGCAAGTTCCTTCGATCGCTCCACTTCTGCACGGCCTTCCCTTTGTGAGCAAGAACTTACGTCGACTTCGAAAGTTCGGTGTTGAACGCGTCAAAGCTCGTAAGGCCAACGGTGCTCTCACGAAGGATTTATTTTATCACCTTGTATGTCTCTGCCTTTCGCTGCTATGCGAAACGCGCTGAAAGTTCAGTATAGATTGACGAAGATAAGGTTGAGAAAATTGCACCGACAGATACTGAGATTATCTCGGATGGGACACTTGCAATCATTGCAGGATCCGATACAACGTCTACAACGCTCAGCGGGATTTTTTATTACCTGCTCAGCCATCGTCTTGACTATCAACGTTTGCAGAGGGAGATCGACCAGTCATTCCCTCCTCGAGAAGGCGAACCATTCGATGTGTTGAAGTTATCGGAATTACCATTCCTCAATGCGGTTATGTATGCTTATTCGCTATCCTCATATTCATTCATAATCTCACGATTAATTTCCGATCAAGTAATGAGACACTGCGTTTGCAACCTGCAGTCCCTACATATCTTCAGCGTGCACCTGAATCAGGGAGTGGGGGGAAGTGGATTGGCGATATGTATGTCCACATCGAATTTCTGAAATAGAGTATCCGGAAAAACTCAGATTCAATCCGCAGTTTGATCAGTGAAGGAACTGCTGTAGTCGTGCCGCTTTACGTTATTTTCCGGCAACCATCCTGTTTCTTCCCAGCTCCTAATGCTTTTTGGCCGGACCGTTGGATGCGAGATGCCGTTAAACGTTCTCCTTATCTATCAGAATCTATTTCTGAAGTATCTGATGAGAAATATGATGGAGAAGTCATAACAAATTCGGCAGCGTTCATTCCGTTCTCCTTCGGCCCTGCAAATTGTGCGGGACGTGCACTGGCTCTGACGGAGATGCGAATAATCGTCGCTTTCCTGATCCAGAGATTTGAAATAAAGTTCGCTCCTGGCTACGATCCAAAGGAATGGGAGGGACATCTGGAGGATTTGTTCGTATTTAGTTGTGGCCCTCTTCCCGTCACATTAGCTATGAGAGTGTGACGATTCGTTTCTATACGGATGAGAACTGAATCTTGATTATGACACAATGTATTCCGCCAATATTCACCAAATGTGTCCGTTTAGATTGTCTGAGGTCGAACAAATATATCCTCATGAGAATGTACCATACTAGTGAGATCAACCAACATCGTGCTGCATTTTTCTTCAAGATCCAACTGCGAACATTCTGCTCCGTCATATGCGTGAAAGAAATGTTTATGCATATCACACGTACTATTCAGTGTATGATTACTAACTGGCTAACTATATGTATTCTGCTCTTCCTGATCTTCATTCCTTTCCCGGTCTACATTTTAATATTGCAAGATGAATTCTCAGCCATAAGCATATTTGCTTGCAGTCTGTGAAATTTGAGAAAATTCCAACAAATTACACTCTAGGGTTCCGCGTGTATTGTATACGATACGCGCATATATTTTCAGCTTCATACGCATACGGTCGTATAAAATATGCGTGTATATTTGTCTCTGAAGCGATACACATACGCACGTATAATATACGGCGTATACGGGACCATACTGACTAATATGATATTTTGACCATTACACCTCTTGTTCAGGCCTCAAAATACTTACATGGCATTCCTTGACTTACGACAACTAATATAAGTATTGATAAACTTACAAGAGCAAGCAGTGAGGCGGGGTGGAAATTGTGGGAATGACAACTGAAACTTAGTTGCAATTCCCACGCCTCAGTACCATGTAACTAGTCCTTGATACCAAGTCAAACCCGGTAATCAGGTCTTGAGCTGAGATTCAACACTAAAGTTTTGGTGAGTAGTTACTCATTTTGGTAGAAGCGGAGCTGACTTTTATTTAAAATCCAAGCTTTCTTACTGGTTTCAGACCTTGAAAATATATGCGCGTATACAGCGTATACACAAAATTTTCTGAAACCATATATGCATACGAGCATATAAATACGCGCGTATATTGTGGCTGCTCGAGCTGATACGCATACGGGCGTATAGCGTATACACCGTATCGTATATACGATATGCTGCGGAACCCTATTACACTCTCATATATGCAGCAAATACAACGTAGGTGCATTTATAGAAACTGAAATTATAAGTTATTCAAACGTATGAACTGGTTCAGCACGCTTCTTTCACAACTGATTTCTCTCTATGCTTCGATATCAAGCGCTATAGGATTGTTCAATTGCGTTAGCCTTCTATTCAGGAAGAGCTCTTGAGTTCCTTAGAGGAGAAGTAAGATTACTCAGGATGTTGAAATTCAGAAAATGCAAAGACATACCTCATGGTCAGGAGTGTCAGATTCAATGTCAATATCAATATCAACTCGACACTCCATGGGTCTTGGAGATGAAGCCTAGAGATATATGAATGAGACTCTTAGCGACAATAAAGAGCAAAATAGACAATATCACCTTGTGTTAGATTATAGTAGGCACGTTAGACCTTCCCTCTGAGGTAGAGGATGGATTTTCAAGGTGGATGCTCATACCTCCAGCATTGTGACCCTGAGTACTGCGAAGGCTTGATCAGGCATTCAGTCTATTGACTTTCATCAGTTTCGAGGATAAAGAAAGGAGAAGAAACTGTGACAAATGATGTGAGCATGGAATTGAAATACACTAGAAAGGGATGGAAGTGAGCTAGATTAAGCATCTGAAAAGAGAAGACATACATACATTTAGGAAGGTTTAGATCAGCAATTAAATATATGAATGAATGTGGCGACAACTCTGCACTTATGAGTGCCGCAATCATCCAAAAGGAAGTCAGAAGACCAGCCAGGAAACAAAGTGCACTGCGTTGTCCGCTGGTTCACCTTCAAAGGAAGACGTGACAATTATCACCGGTGAATTTGTTGCTAAATGGCCAGTAGTGTTGTCTAATGCGTCGAGGTGTGTGTCAAATCATGTACAAGGAGCGTCAGAGCAAACCTTTTCAGGCAAGCGTTAAATCTTACCGTGAAAATATGCATCAGATGCGATTCGCTGTGCAAATGCTTGTTATGTGCCAGTATTACTTCCATATAAAATGAATAGTGGATATCCGCTCCACCTCTCATATCTGTATGCCTTTACAGCCTGACTAGGACCACCGCACGGAGAAATCGGTCTCGGAGCACTGGCTATATTCTTCCTTCTAGTAACAACGCAGATAAACATATCTTTCGGTTTAATCGACAGATTCTGTTTAATCTCCAACGTGTAGCTCGGATCATTCAGATAAAAATCGAACTGATTGAATGCGCTTGCTAACACCAGCAGTGCTTCTTGAATTGCGAACGACCTTCCGATACCTAGCTCACTTCATTAACGATAAAAAACGGTCAACATACACGAGCGCCCCCCATACCCAAATGGTTGCCAAGAATGCTTAGGAAGGCCTTCAAACTTGTCATCTAGCATTCGTTCAGGACGAAAGACTTCGGCGTCGTCGTCCCAAACAAGTGGGTCTCGATGCACAATAACGGTGTGCAGGAAGATAGTCTGGCCCTTCTTGATCGCATATCGTTTGTTTATTCGGGTTGGAAGGGTCACCATCTCCCCCGACGAGCTCGACATCCTGTTTGGGCACAATACTGCGGGCGGGAACAGTCGGCCAGAGACGAAGCAATTCGTGGAGAACTGCTGTAAGATACAGCAATTTCCCAAGATCGTCGACCGTGGGCTCTGCCGGTCCAAGTTTTTCATCAAGCTCTTCACGCGATTTCTGGAGACAAGCAGAATTCTTCAGAAGATAATACGTTGTGAATGTGAGCAATCCGCTAGTTGTTTCATGCCCGGCGATGAGGAATGTAAGGAGCTTATGAACATTTGCTTTAAGTCAAAGATATCGGAAGAACAGGGCAGGGGCTTACGTTGAATATGATGTTTTCCTCGGTGAGCTGTGCACCCGTCTTGGGATCCTTACCTTCCAGCATTAGATTTAACAAATCGGGCTTCTCCGTAGGCTGCTCTCTCCTCTGCTTGATAGTCTTCCTCGCAACTTCCGTCATGTGCTGTGCATCCTCAAAATTCTTCTGGTCTTCTTTTTTATAATACATCGGGATCAATTTTGCAAAAGCAGGCCGATATCCACTTCGACTAGACATCGTCAAGAAATCCGACATCCTTCGGGTGAAATCAGGCATATCACGCTCGTAAAACGAATTGAAGCGGTATGACATGCTGCAGAGAGCGAGTGCGTCAAAAGTTAAGCGAGTGTAATCATCGGATGGATCAAAAGCGAGCTGAGACCAAAGCGCTCCCACTTGAGAAGCATCTGAGAGCAGATGTCACGCATCTCTGGAAACATGCTCCGAACTTCGCTGAACGCTGGCATGAGAATGCGGTCTAATACCAGGAACAGGTAAGCAAGAAGGGTAGGATGGCTGAGTTACGTACGAGCAATTTCCCAGTTCGGTTCATCACTATCCACAGTAAATAGTCCGTCACCAGCTAATAGTCTGCCTTCCCTCAAGCTACGACTGAATGACTTTCTATAGAGTGCGTCGTTGCTGACTTGACGGGCAATGGAAGTGAAATTCGCGTGTAGTACAATCTCGCTGCCGCCGAGCACGAGGTGATAGACCTCTCCATACTGCTCAGCGAGAAGAAAGAACGATCTGAGAGGAACCTCCAGGTCAACGAGGGTTATATTGCCGAGGAATGGAAAGGTCGGCGGTTGCGGGATTGGACAGAGCGTGGCCATGTCGAGTTAGATGGCTGAGGGAATGCATCGAGGACAGTTTTCGGCCTCGAAAGACTCTATATTTACACATGGACTGCTGAACTCGATTCTGCATTTACGGGGCTACGTAAAAGCCGCGACCGTCGCAACCTACCGAGTTGGCCAGTCCCCTGGGAGAGCTGCGGGAATTTGATAGAACCGATCAGATCATCGACTGCGCTCCGAATAGGGGGAAGCAGAGATTGTTGAAGTCCCATTGTATTAGTAGCCCGGGATACTAGTGGCTAGTGGTATGATGGAAAGAAAAAATAAGACGGGGTATGAAATCGCAATTGCGTGTGACAGTGACTCTGACCCGTGACAGTTGAGTCACAGATTCTACTCTTGACCGCCACTTGCTACTAAACAAATACCATCTACATTTTTGACAATCCACCAAAATCTGAAAAGGAAACTAATGGCCTTGTCCCTCTCGGCTACTCGTTATCGGCGGACTTGCTAGCTTCGGCGCCACAACCAAATAGCGGCTACTCAAGAATGCGTGAATCTGTTCTGAATCTAGCAGTGCTGATGTTCGTTCAGAACATGCCTCCAGTCATCAGGCCCCATCAGTCCTTCGTGAACTTCCCCTGAAACCAAACTTTTCAGCGACATCTACCCTCCGATATTAGCCTTCTGTCCTCTTGAACTCTACTGGTCTCTTCTCTCCTCTTTCCTTGTCGACTGCGTTTTTCTCACATTATTCACCATGTCTTCTCATCCTGAAGAAAATATTCCTTTTAGTATGGAGCCCAAAGTCACAGCCCGTAAGACCTCAGATCTGTCAGTTAGCAGTGACCCAGCCAAGGACTCTTCTGGTGCGCTGGCGAGTGCTGTGGACATGGACGATGGTACTAAACCCGAACGAGGACCGCGCTTTTGGTTGTGTTTCGTGGCAATAATGGTGTCGGCCTTCCTGATGTCCATGGACATGGTGAGTCCTCCATAAATGGAGAGTTCATTACGCATACCTGACCTACATGTAGACTGGCATCGGGACTGCGCTTCCAGTAATCATTGCGGACCTCCATGGTAAAGAATTTGAATGGGTTGGCTCCGCGTATGCCGTCTCGGCAACTGCCTTTCTACCTCTGAGTGGCGGCCTTGCACAGGTAAGCAGCCCCAATCGGTCACTCAAAATGAGCTGACAATCCTTTGCAGGTATTCGGATGCAGGCCAGTGATGCTAGTTATGGTATTCTTGTTTGCTGTCGGCAGTGCCATGTGTGGAGCAGCGCCGAGTACGAACTTCATAATCACAGCACGAAGTACAGTAGACTACATATGTCTGTTGTTAGCTACTCATGATGCATCTCAGCTATTCAGGGGGTTGGTGCGGGTGGAATCGCATCTCTGACACAAGTAATAATTGCAGACCTTGTACCTCTTCAAGAGAGGGGAACATTCAACGGACTGGTTGCGATGTAAGTTCATGTTGAACTATTGGGCTCCCTCATTACTTATGGGAGAAACCATCATTTTCATAGCGGATATGCCTTTGGAAGCTCTAGCTCCCCAGCCATTGCTGGCGCATTTGCCCAGAATGGACAATGGCGGTGGTTCTTTTGTAAGTTTTCGTACGGTTCCAGCCACGTCGTGATTCTGAGCATTGTTCAGACATGAACCTTCCTATCTGTGGAGTCACCGCGTTCCTGGTGCTGACATGCCTTGACCTCAAAGTTCCTAGAGGAACGTTCAAGAAGAAACTCCTAAAGTTGGACTCACGTATGTGATGCCTTTGTGTGTTTATGCTGGATCTATAATATAGTGGAAAATTCTTGGTTGTCGGGGTGACGACGTCCGTAATTATAGCTCTGAAGTGGGATGGCATCAAGTTTCCGTAGTCCTCGGCCATGTACTGGTTCCGTTAATAGTCGGATTAGTCGGTCTGTGAGTCTTCATCTTTTACAAGGCTAAGTATTCGAGACATCCTATGGTACGTAGAGCGTCGTCTCAAGGACCATCCATAAAACTAACCCTAGTTGTTAGGTTCCGTTTGAGGTGATGTCAAATAGAACAAGTGCTAGCGGATATATTCAAGGCTCTTGTTTCGGTTTGACGTCTCTCCACGTCGTTCGAGAAGATATATGAACTAAATTCTATCTAACAGTTTGCTGTCATGCCGCACAATATCATCCACCTGGCGTTCTACGTCTGTCTTTCAAAATGTACGTTCGTGTTCATACGATGGAGTATAGCTAACGTGGTGTTTTTTTTTGTTTTTTTTTCTTTTGGAAGTGTGTTTTAATGCCCTTCTTGCCGCACTTAATACACGGAAGCGGCTGCGAGTACAAATGACACTGGAAGAGTAGAACTTGGTGGCAGCTCAGATCAGTTGACAAATATTCTCAAAATTATTCGAAATATAGAAAAGTTCTCACATCTTCCGCATACGCCGCATCTGCCGCATCCGGCATTTTCTTCTCGTCTCTGGTACGTAAAAATACGGTCCGTATACTTCCTCTTTATGGGCACGCAGTCCGAGTATCAGTCTTCATGCACATGTACTAATTCTTATTGAAATGAATTTTCAGGGGGGGAAAGGAGAAGAGCACACATTGTGAGGTATAAGGTCCTATTGAGAGCACTAAACGCGTAGGCATCCCATTTTCTGCGGGTGATATGTGCGAGATGCTCACGATCAGTTGGGGAGGTCATACAAATTTTAAAAGACTGGTCGATACCGACAAGTGTCGTGCTATAAGTCAATAACTCCGATTAAGCAAGTTTCTATAAAATCGATGTAAAAATTGTAAAGAAAAAGTATCTAGAGGCTCGGATATTCGTGTGTGTTCTCTCTCAAGAAAAAGACGACACATGACAATTGCACTGGCGATAGGTTTGGAAACAACTATCCCGTTGATTGATTGATCGGGATGACGGAGAGCCCGGATGAGTGCGAGTACTAGTGCTAGGAGGTGAGTCGAGATGTGATGCCAGATATAGTAGAACGTCGATCAACAGATGCTCCCACGCTCTACAGAGAGCGTTGACGATCAATCGCGAGGCGATTGGGCTTCTTGATCGTTCCATCACCTGCATATCGTGTTTTGCCAACCCTGGAAAGTTCAAGAGTCGGTGAGATAAGAAATTCCGACCGCACAGCTCTTCACTCCGCTCTGTTATCCGACTCCCCCGGATCTCTATATGTGCCGCCGCATCCATACTTCTCTGACTATATCTTTCTGATCATCATTCGTGTACAGCCGTACTCACAATAAACATGTCAAGTATAATTACATAGACTGTTAGTTCCACGTTTCTTTATCCTTTTTGTCTACTGGAGCTACTGCGATGACGAATTGCTCCTCATCTCCTGAGTTATGCGAACTCGAGCAAGGTGTACGCATTATACAGCTAACGAAGTTGGCGTGCGGTGGGTTCGTTTTCTTGAGATTTCATGAAGGGAGAAGTAATATCTGTTTGTCTCATCAGTTTCATCTCTGGCTCTGTACCTCTATGATTTCCGTAAGTCTCAAAACTTACTCGTGATTTTTTGCGCCTCTGAAAGACGCACCTCCCAGTTTTAACGTATAGCGACGAGCAATCCTACATGTGGGAAAGTATGGGTCCTGTATTCCATCAAGGTCATTATATCAACTATCTTCAAAATTACAGAAGGCAAGATTTGGGCTGGGAAAGATCGTTTACTTTTTAGTGCGTCTTCTGTCTTGCTCCTTTCGCTGCTTCGTAATGGCTAATGATGGCGCGCTGGAAGGTCCGTTACATGACTCTGTTTGTCTTGATGTGAGGATATTTCATTGAGTCTACCTCCTAGATTGACAATGACTATCACAGCTTCATCAACAGCGGTAAGGACAAACCTAAAAAAGAACCGAGTTGACCTCGTACTGACAAACGTTTAGTTCTACTTGTTCCATATGCTTCACCTGACGTACGTATCAATTCTGTTTTTCCTGAACCGTTCGCTGATGTTTACCAGCTGTACGCACGTATACGATGAAAAGAAATTTACATTGGCTGATCTCGGGATCGTTCCGCCCCTTCACTTCAGATGTGCGTTTCTCTAATCTTTTAAGGTTCTTTGTCTGATCAACTCAGGCAGGTATCTCATGGATTCGTTTCCATTGGGTTACTGGTGTTATTATCGGAGCATTGACGGAAGGTCAGGAATAACTATTACTGAGCGTTCTCGTGAGGAAACTGAAACAAGCAAAGTTGCACTCGTACTTCGCATTTATGCCCTTTATAACAAAAGCCTAAAGGTCCTGATATTCATGGTGGTATGTCTCATCTTGACCGGTGGGAGCATGATGGGTATTGCCGCTAAGATAATGCAAAATGAAGAAGGTAAATGATGCATATCCCTATTCATTAGTGTACCACAACAAATTAAATTAAACTGATACTTGTATTTTGAAGCTACTTTCGTCAACCTGGGTCCTCGGTCTGAGCTGCGAATGTGTGTCCCAGTGAAATTGGACGGTCTGTTCAAGGTTTTCTGGATTCCTTTGCTGGTGAACGAAGCACTACTTGCGTCACTGGCCATAGCTAAGTGGTTCGAGAGCCCTGGGGTGCATGGCGTACAGGCGACAGCCGCGAGGGAAATGGTGAAAGACCAGGCTATATACTTTATTGGGTATATATCCATTCCCTCCTTTATGACATACCATGCCTTCGTGCTCATGCGGTATACTCAGAACGTTCCCATTTTCACTTCTTTGCCAGCTTGTTTGGGCGATCGGCGGCGTCGGTGACTGACATTTTCTGCGCGCGAAGGGAAGCTGATCTTTTTTACTACAGGAGAGATACATTGAACTGCCTAATGGGTTTGCCATAGCGATAGGCAGTATTGCTTCCCAGATACTCCTTTTAAACGTGAGGAAGTATCATTATGGGCAACGGTTCGAACCGTCAAGAGCTTGTTTGGGCGAGCGGGTGGACGACGTTCGGAACATACCTTTCGGCGAATGCAATTTGGAACTGGTGAACATTAGGCAGACCAGGTCCGACACAAGTTCGAAACGAGACGAATATATTTAGGGATAAGGACGCACTTGCTCAGAGCGGGGGAAGCAACAACTCTCAAGATGGGTGATTCTTATCATATCTGTCGTATGGCATGTATCGAACTTTTGCGTCGAGGTTTTCCGCGCGCAATATAAGTATACGATCTCTTCTGAATCTCTCCGGCAATTTATTAATCAGAGGAAAACGAGACTAAACTTTCGCATACGAAGGTGATACATTACTTCTGAGAACGAGAACTTCAGAGTTATGCTAAACGGCACATTCTCTTTTAACGACGCATCTGAGCTCGGTCTTGATTGGAAATGATGAAGAACTGGATAAAACAAGCCGAAACTTTCTGGAAAAAGACGAGATGGCGTCAGTCTTTTCTGAAGAACGAACTATGCAACAGGCTTACAATTGAGTTCATTGTTTTCCTAACTCAGCTATCGCATCAACTTGGGCATCGTTTCAATATATGCCTCGTGTATGTTGTTCGCTGTCCCCGTCATCGTTCGGGATGTGATGCGTGCTCCACAGCTTCTGCGTCAAGCAAGATCAAGCGGCGCACACAATTGGCATCAGACCTGTGTCCAGATCATCAGCCGCGATCTATCGAGAACAAAGTCATCCGTCGAGTCACCTATCTTCACTGTCAGTCACGGGATTCATCCGCTCGAAGTGGAGAAGTTTCGTCCCTCAGAATTTATAAGAGAGGGCACGCCTGACCACAGACACGCAAGACCGTGACGTCGGTCGGGAAGTTGGTTGGGAATCTCAAACACTCCTGGAATCGTATAGGCGCTTCGCTCTATACTGTCGGTTTACGGACGTATTAGATCGGCTCACAATTCTAATCGCTTCATTCTCACTATCTCGGGAATGTCTTACGTCGACAGACTACTTGATAGGTCTGAGGCCGAGAGGACGGAGACGTGATTTACTTATCACGTGCTTATTACGGCAAAAGACGATCGATGCATTAAAGTTTTTCTCCCACCGGAAACGGTGCTCATAGGGTCTGTCTTATATGACGTTCTGGCACATCTCCTCTTTCAGCGGCATTGTATCATGCGATGTTAAGCTATTTAGGGAAGATGGACGACCCACTGACCATCGGAGGCATCAAGATACTCGTTCATCATTGCATCTTCCTCTGAATCTGGTCCGACATCATGATTTTTACTTGCCATTCGGCATTTCGTAGGACACAATCGAGTTTCACGGCCTTTATTGAGCTAGAATGACATCCAACGATCAGTTGGAGCTACATACAACAAAAGTGAACACTCGCAGACAGTATTGCCCGTTATAAGTACTGAATCATGATGCAATATAAGAATCTCCGTGATTACATCTTTCCGAACATCATCCATAAATTTTCTAGAAGCACTATCTGATTGGAGTCCCCTTTCCTTCATCTCGGATACCCTCCAGATCTCGTATGCTAATGACAAGCTGTGCTGCATCCCCTCGGCTATGCGAACTAATTTCCAAGCTCAGGAACGTAGTCCATGCCATTCAGATAACAAAACTATCAAGCGATGAGCTCTCCTGACTGACATAATGCACCGAGAAATATTCTCATACTTTTCTTTAGTTTCATCGCTTTCTCTTTATATCTATAATCTTCGTAAGCTATCATTGTGTCGACTTTCCGAGCCTTTTAACCCACTCAGCCCTCAGTCTTGACGTGTGATGATGAACACTCTTATTTATATGTGGGTGAGTATGGTAAATGACTGACGCTGAGATTCGCCGCCACTATCATTGTCATCGTCTACCTCGCGTAATCTATTTTATCTTGATCATGCAGACGGCTAAAAATGGACCGGGAAGGTCGTATATTTCTTGGTAAGCATCTCAAGTGATGTATGTAATAGCCTACTTTATTCACCCTTCTCCCGGATTCGTTACTTGTCGTAATTAATTCGTTATGCTGTGAGTATTTTGTGCACGCAAAGACTAACCGCTCGCTTAAAAACTTTCAATTTAGATTCATCAACGTTGGCAAATGGTGTCAAGGCATCTCTTCCAGAGGGGCTTTACTGAAGGTTAACAGTCATATTCCTTCCGCATGCAACGTTTATGGTATGTCATTTATCCATTTCCCGGGATGTCGCATAACTATTTTCTTTTAGCTGTATGTTGTCTGATCGTAAAAACTCCTAGAGCTAGCTACAGCAATTTCAATTTAATCTTTCATTCTATTTATTTAGATGTAAGTAAACTAGGGACTCCAATTCTGATCAATCGCATCAACCAGGTCTCTTTTGGATACGCTTTCACTGGGTCTCCGGCATTCTTATTGGCGTTTTGACAGAAGGTGAGTAAAGTGCTTCCTGGACACATCTCTAGACGCATACCTCGATAGCTGACAGAAAATTAGTTCCGCTCCTTCTTCGTACTTATGCACTTTACAATAAGAGCCGGGCAATCTTGACGTTGGTGACCTCGTGCCTTGTCTTGACTGCCATGAGTATGTTAGGCATCGCTTCAAAGGTGATGGATACTGAAGGAGGTATGAAGTAGAACTATATGCACGCTTTGTTCGCTTATCCTATATTCTCAATCTACAGCACAGATGGATTACTTCGGGTCGGCGTCTGATTTTCACATGTGCATCCCAACTACCTTGGACGGGTTATACAAGACATTCTGGATTCCTTTGCTATTAAATGAAACCTTTCTTTTATCACTGTCCTTGATCAAGTGGGTCAAAATCTCTGGACGAAATGGGGTGCAGACACTTGCTGCGAATTCTATGATCAAAGACTCGATCCTCTGTTTCTGTATGGTGTCCCCCGAACATTGATAATTACCATGCCAAAAGATCCAGCTCATTATTTCATTGCAGAACCTTCCCCTTCTTCCTTCTAAGTCAGCTCATGTGGGCATTTGGAGGAGTTAGTTGAATATCGCTTATTCGCGGGTAATTTTGAACTTAACTTATTTGAAACAAAACGCAGGAAAATTGCATCGAGTTTCCGGTAGGACTTGCCATCACGATAGGCAGCATCATGTCCCAGAGGCTTCTTCTGAACATACGAAAATACCACTACGGACAACAGATGATATCTGGCAGAGGATACGGAGGTAGAACAGCACAGGAATCACAGCTGATTGACCTCACGGATTGCAGCATGGAATTAGTGCAAGTCGGACGCACGAGGTACTAGGCAAGTTCAAGGCATGATGTCCTCATCTAGAATACACACGAGCAAATTTGTAGCATTCGGATACTTAATTGTAGGTAGTCAGGCGCGAAAGAAACGACTGGTGGTGTAAGAGGTGTTGCATCACTACTAGAGAAATATTCGATGTCTCAAGCGTAAAATGGTACAATGATAATCAATGGCTGAATCATTTGACGCAGCGTGGTTGTGGAGCAGCAGAGGAAGCACGAAGATGAGTGCTAATGATTTGGGACCGAACATCAAGCGCACCGAGTTCGAGACAGAGTCACACAATGAGATTATGCCAATGTCGACATTAATAGCAGAGCATTCCAACCTAGTACTACACTCCACCAATAGGAGAATACAATCAGTATATGCAAGAAATTTGAAAAAGAGTGGACCGAAGGGAAGATAACGGAAGCCGGAAAGGTACAGACAAATGTGGTAGAATACGAAGCGAAAGTAGAAGTATGAGTACTTCCGAACTAGAGCAAGAACGAAACTTCGTGAAAATCGATTAGTTAACATTGTCAGACCGCTCCTCACGCCTGAGTAAGATCACCGCGTGCGATTAGTCCCTCAAAGAAGGCTTCCTACTACCCGTTGCAGCCCGTGATTTCGAATGAATATATTTGCAGTATTACGTGGCATCGGTATCGAAGCACCACGGGCAAATTAGGCAAACGATACGAGAGCACGAAACGGAGCCAATTAATATCGCAATCCATTCTGGAATCACAGAAAGTCGGCACCTGATATAACGGAACCAGTTCAACAATTGTCCGTTTGTGTAGTTCACAGAATGGAAGCACCTTTCAAGTGGTTTCTGAGGATGCCCTCTCGCACTATCGATGATTCATTTGATTAGGTTAAGTCAAAGTAAGATACGAGAGAAGACACGCACCTGCACCGAGTGTAAGGGCCGTCGCTTTCGTGTCCTAAAACACATATATATATATATATTTGATGAGAACAAAAAGAAAGAAAAGAATGCACTCACGATGACGGAAGTTAAGTGCGTATAGATTGGGCGCGATTCCGGCGAGTATTGCTTTGACATGTCACGGAACTTTGTTCGCATGTCTATGCAGCAACAAATGACTCTCGGTTCAGGGAAGAGCAATAAACTGCAATGAATACCTACATTTTGCGACAGTACCCAGAGTATTACTACGGTCCCCAAAACTAGGTACGTAATCCTTCACTTGTACTCCCGACCTCAGTTTCTTATCCAACAGGTCACATTTGTTCAAGAAGAGAACGAGCTGTGTCTTCGCCAGTAGCTTACTTGAGCAAACAGCCTTCCAGAGCAAAAAACTATCCTCTAGTCTGTTTACGCGTCTATCCTCAGCGAGCTTCTCATCGAAGCAGTTGATGGGAGCAAGGAAAATGATTGCGTTAACGTCGTCAAAGTAGCTGGCCCAGGCCTTTATTAGAAGCCATTAGCGAAGCGCGAGTGGAGACAGAGCTAACAGTCCTGTACCTGCCGCAATGTCCGTGTACCACCCACATCGTACATTAGCCATTCCTGACCGGCTTCACTTCCTTTGTCAAAGACAAATCGGTATTCCTGTACCCCCATTGTACGCAGGCGAGCTCGGACAACATCGTCGTCTGAAGGTGAATAGTCGATTGCCGCAACGCGCTCTACGTCATCAAGGAAGAAGCCAGCTGAGTCTTCTAGGCGGAGCTTGCGTCGCGCAAGCATCTGGCGAATTGTAGGATCGTGCCACAAGGAACGCATACTAAAGATAACATGAAGACAGGCTTCAATGAGATAGAAAAGTAATAACGTACTCGTCCCGGCACCCGGCAATGATGGCGTTACTCTCTTCTGCTTCCCTTTCACGCCATTCACGAGTGTGGGAATCGTCCCGGCTCCCTGTCGAATTACGCGATTTCAATTTTTCCAAGGTACTCTTCCAACCGGTTGACGAGCGAACATAAAATTCTTGTGGAGCAGCCTCGGTTGTCATCCCAGGAGGTGCATCAGTGGGCTCCTCTGCGCCGGATCCAAGACGACGCTCCAAATCCTTCTGCACGCGACGAAGGGGTGCCAGTCTTAACTTGAGAAGTCTGTGCATTTCAGTGAATTGCAAATGTGTTGCGTCGTGCTGTTCATCTTCATCCTCGGAATCCGAAGAAGTAGGCGAAGATATATAGCCAGAACCAGTCATTTCACGCTGCAGGATATCCAGAATGGTATTGACAGATCTGAGTATGGCAATGAATGACCACAAAATTCCGACATTAAAATAAGCATTATCGTACCTGAGAAGATTGAGTTGAACAACAGCACGCCAGCTATCTCGCTCCTCTTGCCATGCTTTACGCGCGTATGTGAGCTGAAAATCTATGCAAAGCATCAGAAAGAGCAGAAGCTCGCTTGGTATCGAAGTAATTGCATACTTTTCAGCGTAGTGGATTTTCCGGACTCAGATTGTCCTGTATCGCATCGCGAATGATCGGGTTAGTATCGAATACTGTTCCACGCATACGACTCACCTAGTAGCAGAACCTTCACGGGCTTTTTCCTCCTCTTCAAAGCCGCGCGCTCATCTCGAAGAGCCTGGTCGATATCGTCTGAGATCCGCTTAGCCTCGCGCTCCCGGGACAAGCGAGCCTCACGGTCTTCCGGAGACTCGTTTGGTGGTGGCGCGATTGCCTGTGCCAGCGGGTCGTCGACTTCGAGAGAGCGGCCCATTGTAATTGTTGTGAGAGGACGTGGTGGAAGACGATGACAAGGCCTGGTGAATGACTTCGAGCCTTGTTCCATCATTTTATTACATAATGTACACTTCTTTCGAAGATTTTCTCACTCATATATATCAGGTTCGCGGTATCTGCGATATTCTGCAACCCTAACTTTATCCCAAATTTGTGCAAGTCACCTTGCGGACTTAGGCGGGAAAACTCTCGACCGCGCTTCCTTTCTCTCACAAAATGACTGACAGCCACATGATCCTCCGATTTTTCTTCGAGCCTTGTCTGAACATTGATGGGTTTTGGTCGTGTTCCCCAATTGGGAGGACATGCCAGGACGAGTGTAGGAATCCTTGATTTGTTTTTCCCTACGTCTTCTCATCTTAAGCTTTGAGAGGCGTATGAGCAACCCTGCCGCTCCCTGGAGATCCGGTTGATTTATCGATTTTTTTTACCTTGTTGTCATTCTTTGCCGATGGTGAAGATCTGACCTGTCTTTTCTCCGCCGGGATCATCTCAATTCATCGCCACCGGGCCTTCGTGCGACAGTAGTCGCAGGCCTGCCCGGGGAAACCCTCACAGACCCGGAGCCTTCTCTAGATCCTCAAAGACACTACGCGGAAGACTGTTGTCGCCCTCATCATACATCGGCTTCCCATGCACGCGATTTATGGCAACCATTTTCAGTCCACCGATCACTTGTTCGCAGAGACGCAGAGTCGGTGCATAATTCTGTTTTGCCAGTGCAATGTGTGCGGAATCATTGTATATGACTGCAAACTTGACTACGACTTCTCGATCGTGGTACGTGGCAAGGAAGAGCGATCGCAATTCCGCATACTTGCCCTTGAGCTTGGTGAGTTTATTATTGCTTTGAGTCAGCTTGGCCTTGAATTTCAGTTCTGGAAACAATGCATTCGGAGGAGCAGTCGCCGAGGGGCAAGGCAGATGCCAAGCATCTTCCTCAGCTCGCTCGGATGTCTGCACTTGATTGTCGTATTCGGCCTTAAGCTTGTCAGTGCAAGCCTTCAATGCTGAGGCAATCAGGGCCAGCTTGACGACCGTCTCATCCTGATTGGGGCCATTGAGTACCTCAAAACGGAGGATTTTGTCCACAACGACCTGCTCCAGGCATACCGCTATGGAAATCTCGAGCACGTTGAGCCTTTTCGCACCAGAAGGAATTCTGTGCTCACGAGCTCCGCCAGAACAGATTCTGGAAAGTTTTGGGGCTCGGACGGAGTCAACGTTGACGGATGCAAGCCTTTCAACCGTCTCCCAGGTCATGAAAGCGGTATGAATTGCAATCATGTTCCATTGCATTTATCGATTTATTAGATGTAACAGATCTCGCTTGGGCTCCAGAGGACCGTTTCCTTACCTCGACTGGTCTTGATTCCCAGGTCATGATCTGGTGCGGTTACACCCTGTAACGGCCCATCAAACTCGACATGCATAAAGAGGGTCTGGGACCCTGTGGGTGAATTCCTCCCTACTCAGCCTGATGACCGCGCTGTGTGCATATGGAGTACTACTGGCTGGGGTCTGGAGGCGACAGTCACAAAACTTTTTGAGCACTCGCCGGGCAGCACGTTCTTCCGTCGGCTGAGGTGCGTCTGCATTCGTCATATTCTCAATTGTCTGCTCATAGTATTTGCTTCAGCGGTCCCCCGATGGTGCGCACATGATAGCGTCGAACGCAACAAACAACAATGGATACGAATTCACCGCGGCCATCATCTCTCGCAATACATGGACACGCGACCGATCACCATTGCAAGGGAGGTCTTTGGAAGACAGATTATGGGCCTTAGCTGGCCAGCAAACGGTCTGCTGTTGTATGCAGTATCAAGCGATAGCACCTTGGATGTGCTTGTATTTGACCAGGAAGAACTTGAGGCTCAGCGCCAGTATCTCAGCAATTTGGCTTCTCTCTATTCCCTCCCTGTTCCAAATAGCTACTTGCATTCTGTCGCTCAGCCGACGCTGTCTGTCACTGGTAAACGGACATGCAATGGGACGAGCCGTGCCTCCCTTAACGCCTCCATCTGCGCAACAGAAATGGATCCGGTCGTGCCGGATCCTCGCGACCAGGTGAACAAATCACCCAGCTCGTCGCCCAAAATTCGTGGTCGTGATCGCGGGCAACGACGTGTGCAGCCTACCATTGTAGGTTCACTTGGAACTGCAGCAAGTGTTCATTCGGCGTCGATAATGGACATCTCTTCAGCATTAACTTCTATTTCCATACAACTACCTCTACCACCGCTGCCCGCTAATATTCAAACGAGCGCGCCGTCGACGAGCTTCTTTCCTCCTCCTCCTCCTCCTCCTCCTCCTCCTCCTCCTCGTCGGATTCCGGGTCGTCCATGGCCGTCCCTATTAACGTTCTCGACACACGTGGACGGTGCAGTAGGAGCAACACAATTACAGCCTCCTTCGGCCTCGGTGGAGATCGCGTGAAGGGTCAAGGCGAGAAGGAAGCACGCGAAATTAGAAGAGCGAGTGTTGACACGCTCGGATTGCAGAATGTTGGTGTGCCGTCATTCACCTAAGACGGATTATGATGGTCTATCAGCGTTGATGCTGAAAACATTCCTATCCGAACGCGCGACGGAGACAGGAGATACGCTTGAGACGCGAGGCTCAGAAGATGGAAGCGGTGAGAGTTCATGCTTGACTTCGTCCTATTGTTATCTGACAAGGCTCTATCAGAGCCTTCCGAGATAACATTCTTCAGTTCAAAGGAGAAAATCGTGCAATGGCTTGACTTTCTTCCTTTCCCTGTACTTTGTATATGTGCTTCGAATCAATTTTGTGCCACTGCGATGCATCTTTTATCCGGAAGATCTGGACATGTGTTGCATAGTCTGTGTGCAGAGTCGACCAAGTAGAGAAAGAAAAGTCAAATTGAATTGTCTTCTCTCACCGTTATACACATCTCAAAGGGGTAAGCAAGGTCAGAATGCTAATCTATGTCGACATGTGACAAGACATAACAAGTGGATCGGTACAAACCGCTTTCAGATCCTATAACCTGACGCGGAGAGATTCTGAATGAAAGCATCGACTGCTGGGTCCCCCGCACCACGACTTGCCGCTTGGACAAGCGAACAGATGCGTAGCTCTCTGTTCACGGTCGACACGAGCAATTCTCCTGCAAATGCCCTAGAATTGCTTACTTCACTAACCGGGTCTGCGAGGAGACCCTCGCTTGCAGCAAGTTTCGAGTAAGCGGCTTGGTATCCTGCACCTTGCTCGGAGAAGTCAATCGTTCGCGGAACCTCATCGGGATCTTCCGCCGCAGTCGTCTGTGCACTTTGTAGATGCTTGGATTCACTGAAGAGCTTTGCGAGTTCAGCAAATGCAGTCGGCCTGAGGATTCTTATAACAGATTGACGAAAAAGCTCACCAATGCGTAACAGCTGGTTCAGAGAGCGTAATGGGGCTGCTTATTATCGTTTTTGTCATGCCTATGATGACGACTTTTCTGTCTTTGGGAAGAATCCTGTGCACCTGCGGCACGATGACGTTCCCCAGCAATTGCGACCATAACCTGAAGTGGTTAGGTCAGAAACAAATGAGGCAGCTATTACCGTACAACGCTTACTGGGTCTGTACCCCTTCTATTGCGCGGATAAGGAAATCCGGCGTCAGTCTTTCCACATTTATAACCATCGTAAACAAGAAGAAATAGATCAACTGATAAACGTACTTGCCCATGGGAGCAGTCTGTAGCTGAGTCAAAAGCATGGTCACGATGCTCTTCATGTACTGATCAAAAGCCGGCGGTGGAATGTATCGAACTACCACTTGAAGCAGCTCGAAGCCCAAAGTATCATTGGTTTTCGACGGGATTGTTTTTTTGCTGCACAACAGCTAGAATGCTTGTGAATTGTCTCGTGCTTGCTGATACTGTGGCATCTGTCCGCAAGAAAGCTTTTAGTAGGCGATCGAGACTAAGAATACTTCTTTTCTGCACCCAGCTTGACGGTTGAAGAAGGAATGGTAAAGCGATCGGTAAGTGGTAGGAATGTCTCCGCAATGTAGTTCCAGCATGTGCAAGATAATTTGGAACACATAAGGAGTGAACTCTACCGAGCACTCAGTATATGGTCATGAAAAAGCAGGGGTCTTGATGACTAACAGTCGATGTCCTATTGTAAGATAATTATGAACGGTCCGAAAAGATTTTTCTCAAAAGTCGAAACCGACTCCGGAGATGTTGCGACGGTAAACCTACACAGAGGTCTAGTACAATTTTCGTGTAATCTCCGTGCGCACATACCTGATTAGAGCAGATATGCTTTCAAATATATACTGGTCAAATTTTCGATTGCTCAGATTCTTCGCGATTGCTCTAAGAACGCCAATCAAACATTTTTTGCAGAAGATTTAATAGACGGGGACAAGTGTCGTATGGGCAATGAGTATGACACGTACACGGAGTAATTCAGATAAAGCCCGGAGGATAAAAGTTGCACACGCACATTTCATCAAGTAGTCATTTTCCGCAATCTTCTCCAGCGACCAATCTGACTCGACTCTAGAAAGTATAGAATTTAGAATTTGAGGTGCAACCTTGCGAATGTCTTCTTGATTAAACCTAGAATGACGTTGAGTAAAAATGCGGCGATGGCAAGCAAAGCTTGTTACAGTAATTGGAAGTTGCACTTGATGACGAGGATCCATTCGATAGTTGTTGCGGCGTATGTAAAAGTGACGCAATTGGAAGTACCGAGATGAGTGGAAGAACGGAAACAAGCTGTTCCTTTGTGAGCTGAAATGATGCCATCGATGAGATTCTTCAAAGGTCAAGAGTTGTATAATAAACCTGCCTGGTTTCGGAAAGAATACAGGAAGCGAATCGAATCGACTTGAAGGATCGGATGCACGGCGCCAGAATCGGCTTGTAGGTCCTGGAATACGTTTACGACGTCAACCAGGGCGTTTGTGCTCGTCACTCCTTGCTACCAGATGATATAAGACTGAGAGAGGCAGGTCGACAGAATAGAGCACCTTACCTGAGCGGTAGCTCCGAGCATTGTGACAGCAATGAGTAGCTATACACTCCGGTCTTCCCGCATCCAGCTATCTTCACCTCGTGGATCGGACGCGTACTCCTGTAAGCTTAATCCGATCTATCTGAGAACAATTTCTGTCGTAATGCCACATATCCGCTTGCAACAAGGGCACGCAGAACATCAGCAGCGGCTTGGCGCCGTGTCGTTCCTTCTGCAGTCAGACCGCTAGCAATCGCAGCCGAGCTTGCACTAGCAAACGACAGATCGAGATGCACATATCCGAGAGGGTCGTCTTCAAACTGCTCTACTTCATGAGTCGGACGCGTGCTCATGTAAGCCTAATGCGATCCATCTGAGAACAATTTCTGTCGTAACGACCTCATATCCGTTTGCAACAAGGGCACGCAAGACATCTGCAGCGGCTTGGTGCCGTGCCGTCACGATTGCACCAAGAATTCCAATCAAACGTTGCAGAAGATTTTGATACGTGGGGACGGGCGTCGTACGGGCAGCAAGTATGACACGCTTGACACCTACACGGAGTAATTCAGATAGAGCCGGAGGACAAAATTCGCACACGCACATTTCATCAAGTAGTCATTTTCCGCAATCATCCCCAGCGACCCACCTGACTCGACTCTAGAAGGTACAGCATTTAGAAATTGAGGTGCAACCTCGCGAATGTCTTGATTGAACCTAGAATGACGCCAAGTCGAGATGCGGCGTCGGCGAGCAAAGCGTCTTACAGAATATCTGCAGCGGCTTGGCACCATGTCTGTAGTCAAACTGCTAGCAGTCGCAGCCGAACTTGCACTAACAAATGAGAGATCCAGATGCACACATTCAAGAGGGTCATCTTTAAACCACTCTTCCCTCCATGAATCCTTAGCAGCATACTGGGTACGATGACGCCTCCAACAAGGTTATTGACAGTACTCTCAGCTCTCGATAATTCCCCGAGCAGATTGCCGTACTAAGAAAATGGAGTGACCGGCTTACCAGGCCATCATAGGTGACCCCAGACTGCTAGCTGCTGCTAAGGAGACTCCAGCAGGCACGAATGCAAAGCCTCGACCAAATTTGTCCTTGGATACTGGTGAGTGTAAGCTGCTTTGGTGAGCTCAAAGATAGCAGCCTTTCTTTGGATTGGGAAGGAATGCTGGCCACTGACTATGTACATTCTAGATTCCAAATATGTGCAATACTATCATACCCTCAGCTCACAACATGATGTGAGTTTGTAAATAATACAGGAAGTATTTTGAGAGTACTTGTATGTAGTAGGAGTATCTGCCAACCAATCTGTTAATGACACCAGAAGAATATCTGGTGTAGAGAGATATACAAGTGCAATGAATAGAGCCTTTATAACTATCTAACTAGAGAGATTCTGACTGCAGATTTTATTTTTTCTACATCAGTTTTATCAGGTGTGACAAGCAGCTATAGTGACTGAGTAACTTGCTAAGTGTTATGCGATATGTGACAGTTTATATACTTTTTTGTACAGAATAATTTTATAAGTACAATAGTGGCTGTATAACTTTAGATAATGAATTAGTTAAGTGGCAAACTAAGAAATACTTATTTGGACATAGTATGTTATATATAAGTTATTTTAAATTAAATTAAATTAATATTATATGATATAAAAACTAGAGTGATACTTAAAAGAGTAGAATTTAGATGAGGCAAGAACTAAAGATATATAAAATAGAGTAAAATATAATTTAAAATATACTTAATATTATAAAAAGAAGTGTAACCCCAAAAGTAAAATAATAACACCCTCCAAAAAGGAAGGTATATATATATATAAGTAACTTTAGGGTTAGAGGGGAAACTTGAGTAGGGTCGTAGGGTTAAAATTCAGAGCAGACAGACCAGGGTCTGAGAATACTGATATGGCTGCCTCTCATGCAGAAAGTGTCCCCGATTCGGGGACACTCTGTGCATGGCTCAGTGGACATGCTAAAAATTCTAGCATGGCTGCCTCTCATGCAGAAAGTGTCCCCGATTCGGGGACACTCTGTGCATGGCTCAGTGGACATGCCAAAAAAGTTAGCATGGCTCAGTGGACATGCCAAAAAACTCGGCATGGCTCCCTCCTATGCAGAAAGTGTCCCCGATTCGGGGACACTCTGTGCATAGCTCAGTGGACATGCCAAAAAACTCGGCATAGCTCTCTCTCATGCAGAAAGTGTCCCCGATTCGGGGACACTCTGTGTATGGCTCAGTGGACATGCTAAAAATCCTGGTATGGCTGCCTCTCATGCAGAAAGTGTCCCCGATTCGGGGACACTCTGTGCATGGCTCAGTGGACATGCCAAAAAAGTCGGCATGGCTCCTTCTCATGCAGAAAGTGTCCCCGATTCGGGGACACTCTGTGCATGGCTCAGTGGACATGCCAAAAAACTCGGCATGGCTCCTTCTCATGCAGAAAGTGTCCCCGATTCGGGGACACTCTGTGCATAGCTCAGTGGACATGCCAAAAAACTCGGCATGGCTGCCTCTCATGCAGAAAGTGTCCCCGATTCGGGGACACTCTGTGCATGGCTTAGTGGACATGCCAAAAATCCTAGCATGGCTGTCTCTCATGCAGAAAGTGTCCCCGATTCGGGGACACTCTGTGCATGGCTCAGTGGACATGCCAAAAAAGTCGGCATGGCTGCCTCTCATGCAGAAAGTGTCCCCGATTCGGGGACACTCTGTGCATGGCTCAGTGGACATGCCAAAAAACTCGGCATGGCTGCCTCTCATGCAGAAAGTGTCCCCGATTCGGGGACACTCTGTGCATGGCTTAGTGGACATGCCAAAAATCCTAGCATGGCTGTCTCTCATGCAGAAAGTGTCCCCGATTCGGGGACACTCTGTGCATGGCTCAGTGGACATGCCAAAAAAGTTAGCATGGCTGCCTCTCATGCAGAAAGTGTCCCCGATTCGGGGACACTCTGTGCATGGCTCAGTGGACATGCCAAAAAAGTTAGCATGGCTGCCTCTCATGCAGAAAGTGTCCCCGATTCGGGGACACTCTGTGCATGGCTCAGTGGACATGTCAAAAAAGTCGGCATGGCTCCTTCTCATGCAGAAAGTGTCCCCGATTCGGGGACACTCTGTGCATGGCTCAGTGGACATGCCAAAAAACTCGGCATGGCTCCTTCTCATGCAGAAAGTGTCCCCGATTCGGGGACACTCTGTGCATAGCTCAGTGGACATGCCAAAAACTCGGCATGGCTGCCTCTCATGCAGAAAGTGTCCCCGATTCGGGGACACTCTGTGCATGGCTTAGTGGACATGCCAAAAATCCTAGCATGGCTGTCTCTCATGCAGAAAGTGTCCCCGATTCGGGGACACTCTGTGCATGGCTCAGTGGACATGCCAAAAAAGTTAGCATGGCTGCCTCTCATGCAGAAAGTGTCCCCGATTCGGGGACACTCTGTGCATGGCTTAGTGGACATGCCAAAAATCCTAGCATGGCTGTCTCTCATGCAGAAAGTGTCCCCGATTCGGGGACACTCTGTGCATGGCTCAGTGGACATGCCAAAAAAGTTAGCATGGCTGCCTCTCATGCAGAAAGTGTCCCCGATTCGGGGACACTCTGTGCATGGCTCAGTGGACATGCCAAAAAAGTCGGCATGGCTGCCTCTCATGCAGAAAGTGTCCCCAATTCGGGGACACTCTGTGCATGGCTCAGTGGACATGCCAAAAAAGTCGGCATGGCTGCCTCTCATGCAGAAAGTGTCCCCGATTCGGGGACACTCTGTGCATGGCTCAGTGGACATGCCAAAAAAGTTGGCATGGCTCCCTCTCATGCAGAAAGTGTCCCCGATTCGGGGACACTGTGCATGGCTCAGTGGACATGCCAAAAAACTCGGCATGGCTGCCTCTCATGCAGAAAGTGTCCCCGATTCGGGGACACTCTGTGCATGGCTCAGTGGACATGCCAAAAAACTCGGCATGGCTCCTTCTCATGCAGAAAGTGTCCCCGATTCGGGGACACTCTGTGCATGGCTCAGTGGACATGCCAAAAAACTCGGCATGGCTCCCTCTCATGCAGAAAGTGTCCCCGATTCGAGGACACTGTGCATGGCTGAGTGGACATGCCAAAAAACTCGGCATGGCTCCCTCTCATGCAGAAAGTGTCCCCGATTCGGGGACACTCTGTGCATGGCTCAGTGGACATGCCAAAAAACTCGGCATGGCTCCCTCCCATGCAGAAAGTGTCCCCGATTCGGGGACACTCTGTGCATGGCTCAGTGGACATGCCAAAAAACTCGGCATGGCTCCTTCTCATGCAGAAAGTGTCCCCGATTCGGGGACACTCTGTGCATGGCTCAGTGGACATGCCAAAAAACTCGGCATGGCTGCCTCTCATGCAGAAAGTGTCCCCGATTCGGGGACACTCTGTGCATGGCTTAGTGGACATGCCAAAAATCCTAGCATGGCTGTCTCTCATGCAGAAAGTGTCCCCGATTCGGGGACACTCTGTGCATGGCTCAGTGGACATGTCAAAAAACTCGGCATGGCTCAGTGGACATGCTAAAAATCCTGGTATGGCTGCCTCTCATGCAGAAAGTGTCCCCGATTCGGGGACACTCTGTGCATGGCTCAGTGGACATGCTAAAAATCCTGGCATGGCTGCCTCTCATGCAGAAAGTGTCCCCGATTCGAGCACACTCTGTGCATGGCTCAGTGGACATGCTAAAAATCCTAGCATGGCTGCCTCTCATGCAGAAAGTGTTCCCGATTCGGGGACACTCTGTGCATGGCTTAGTGGACATGCCAAAAATCCTAGCATAGCTGTCTCTCATGCAGAAAGTGTCCCCGATTCGGGGACACTCTGTGCATGGCTCAGTGGATATGCTAAAAAAGTCGGCATAGCACTCAGGCCATGCAAAAATTTATTAGTATGGCCTACCTCTCAGGGAGAAAGTGTCTCCAATTCAGGGACACTTGTGCATAGGTCAGTACACTTAGATTTGGGCAGGGACATTTTTGTATAATATAGTAGCAAATGTCCAGAATATCTGGACACGCAGGTCAGGTACCCTGTGCATTAAAGCTTGATGTACTCAGTTGTCCAGACTATCCGGACACTACAGTCTGGGCTCTCAGTAATCTCACTACAGTGCCTGTCATGTCCAGATGGTCCAGATACTCACTGCATTACAGAGGTTCCTAATACACATCTATGTAGTCTATCATATATGAGCTAATACAAACCTACAAAAAATATTGTTTTAGTCTATGAAAGTTTTATTCGCTATGTATGTACTACAAAGTTTTAATATGCAAGCACATATAATCCATATATATATGTAAGAAATTTATTGGACTCCAATATACAATTTGGGGACACCTGTGCTCAGGTCAGTAGACATGGATTTAGGCAGGGACATTTTTATATAGTATAGTAGCAAATGTCTGGATTATCCGGACATGCAGGAGAGGGTCCTTATTTTTGAGTGAACTCACAGCAGTCTGTGTCCGGACCATCCGGACAGTGGTGAGGGAAGGCAATGTAATTCTGCACCGGCTCTCCCCCAGTTGTCCGGACCATCCGGACACATACAAGGAGTCCTTGAATTGCCACTTTTAGAAAATCTACTGTTACCTTGTCACAAATTACACATTACAAAGTTTCAATATGCAAGCATATACAATCGACACATAATATGTAAGAAATTTGATGGACTCTAGTATATTATGCCGAGTTTACACATATATTTTTTATCTTAGATTTAACAGCTTCATAGTAGGTGTCCGGATGATCCGGACAAGGGAGGAGGATCCTTTGAGTCACGTGACCTATAATGGCACGCGGCCGCTCAGCCAGTTCTTTCTGTCGCCTCTTCTCTTCTCCAACTTGTCATCACCTCAGGTCAAAATCGATTGGTCCGATTAGCTGCTAGTGTTTATCTCAAGATCACACTCAAGTGTAGATGGGAAGAGGTACCGTGTTCTCGCTTAATTACATGTCTAAAAGTGCTGACAGGCACTAGGATGAACCAGTTATTCCCGATTCTGAAAAACACCCTCTGCGTACACAATTTGTTCCCGCCATGATCTCTCTCGCGAGCCTGCTCGACAAAAGCCTTCGTGCACAAGTGGCGGAGACTGTTTCGATAATCGCGGGATACAATTTTCCGGAACGACGGGAGGGTCTTGTCAAGGTATGTCCAAGTCAGTTATGGGTCGCATGCTTGAGCTAAGGAACTCGTGAACGCGCTGAATCCTGCACCGGATTCATACGCAATCGATCTCTCAGTTCTTGAAACTGTGCACTCTATATTTGGACGATGGCGGTCTGAGATGCGCATTAACGAGTTATTCACAGTCCTCAACTTCGTCCCGGCCCAGTTCGCAGAACCGTTCCTACAAGTTCTCGGTTACACCGCAGGGATGCTCCTCAACGGTCCATTACCTCCAAAGAAAGACGCGGAGACTGTTGCACAAGCAATGGTCGGTCCGGGGTCGCCTATGATGGCGTCGTAAGCCAGTCACTCCGTTGTCTTAGTACGGTCTCCCCTCTGGGAATTTTCGAGGAATTTTCGAGAGCCGGGAGACTATCGATGGCCTTGTTGAAGGCGTTGTCGTACCCAATGTGTCGCTGAGGACGCATGAAGTAGAGCAGTTTGAAGGCGACCCTCTCGGATATGTGCGTCTCGATCTCTCATCTGCTAGTGCAAGTTCCGCCACGATTGCTGACGGTCCGACTGCAGGAGGAACGACACGGCGCCAAGCCGCTGCAGATGTTCTGCGTGCCCTTGTTGCGAGCGGATATGAGGCAGTACGACAGAAATTGTTCTCAGATAGATCGGATTAAGCTTACAGGAGTACGCTTCCGATCCACGAGGTGAAGATAGCTGGAAGCGGGAAGACCGGAGTGTATACCTACTCACTGCTGTCGCGACGGTCGGAGCTACCGCTCAGGTGAGGTGCTCTATTCTATCGACCTACCTCTCTCAGTCTTTAACCATCTCGCAGCAAGGAGTGACGAGCACAAATGCTCTCGTTGACGTCGTAAACGTGTCCAGGACCTACAAGCCGATTCCAGCGCCGTGCATCCGATCCTTCAAGTCGATTCGATTTGCTTCCTGTACTCTTTCCGAAACCAGGCATGTTTCCGTTCTTCCACTCCTCCTGCGCCATCTCGGTTCTTCAAATTGCGCACAGTCATCAACTTCGTCCCGGCCCAGTTCACAGAACCGTTCCTACGAGCTCTCCGTTACACTGCAAGGATGCTCCTCGACAGTCCATTGTCTCCAAACAAAGACGCGGAGACTGTTGCACAAGCAGTGTGATCGTCCTCCTGAAGATTTTCGATGACCTTGTGTGTCAGGACCTCCCTCCAGCGCCCGAGGTCGCTCATACCGAGTTCTTCGGCGCAGAAAACGGGATGTTCATCCGGTTTCTTCTGTGGGACCCCCCCTGAGCTGCAAACTGATTCGGATGAACCGACGGCTGGTGTTTCTTCTCAAATAAAGACCGGTATTTTTGTGCTCGCTGAAGAGTATGCTCATCGGTATCCGGAGCTGCTTATTAGCTCAAATTCAGTTGAAGCTTTCGTTCGTGCTCTCTGGGGTCTTCTGAGTGACGGGCGGCGGTCCGGGGTCGCCTCGTAAGCCAGTCACTCCGTTTTCTTAGTACGGCTATCCGCTCTCGGAATTATCGCGGAATTATCGAGAGCCGAGAGACAATCAATGGCGTTGTTGAAGGTGTTGTCGTGCCGAATGTGTCGCTGGGGACTCATGCAGTTTGAAGACGACGCTCTCGAATATGTGCGTCTTGATCTCACATTTGCTAGTGCGAGTTCGGCTGCAGTTGCTGACAGTCCGACTGCAGGAGAAATGACACGGCGCGAAGATGATGTAGATGTTCTGCGTGCCCTTGTTGCAAGCAGATATGAGGCAGTTTACGACGGAAGCGGGAAGGCCGGAGTGTATATCCTCTCACTGCTGTCGCGACGCTCGGAGCTACCGCTCAGGTAAGGTGCTCTATTCTGTCGACCTGCCTCTCTCAGTCTTATATCATCTGGTAGCAAGGAGTGATGAGCACAAATGCTCTGGTTGATGTTGTAGTCTTCTTTTCGCGAAACGTGTTCGAGGACCTACAAGCCGATTCCGGTGCCGTGCATCCGATCGATTTGATTTGCTTCCTGTACTCTTTCCGAAAACCAGGCAGGTTTATTATACACCTCTTGACCTTTGAAGAGTTTCATCGACGGCATCATTGCAGCTCACAAAGGAACAGCTTGTTTCCGTTCTTCCACTCTTCCTGCGCCATCTCGGTTCTTCCAATTACATCACTTATACATACGCCGCGACAACTATCGAACATCTCCTCGCCATCAAGCGCAACTCCAGATTACCATATGAAGCTTTGCTCGCCATCGCTGTATCACACATCTCGACTCAACGTCATTCTAGGTCTAATCAAGAAGACACTCGCGAAGTTGCACCTCAAATTCTAAATGCTGTACCTTCTAGAGTCGAGTCAGATGGGTTGCCGGGGAAGATTGCGGAAAATGACTACTTGATGAAATGTGCGTGTGCGACTTTTGTCCTCCGGCTCTATCTGAATTACTCCGTGTAGGTGTCAAGCGTGTCATGCTTACTACCCGTACGACGCCCGTCCTCACCTATCAAAATCTTCTGCGACGTCTGATTGGCATTCTTGGTGCAATCGCGACGACACGGCACCAAGGCGCTGCAGATATTTTGTGTGCCCTTGTTGCAAACGGATGAGGTCGTTCGTTACGACAGAAATTGTTCTCAGATGGATTGGATTAGGCTTACATGAGTACGCGTCCAACTCATGTAGAGCAGTCTGAAGACGACCCTCTCGGATATGTGCGTCTCGATCTCTCGTTTGCTAGTGCAAGCTCGGCTGCGATTGCTTGCGGTCTGACTGCAGAAGGAACGACGCGGCGCCAAGCTGCAGCTGATGTTCTGCGTGCCCTTGTTACAAGTGGATATGCTGCAGTTACGACAGAAATTTTTCTCCGATGGATCGGATTAGGCGTACGGGAGTACGCGTGCGATCTGCGAGGTGAAGATAGCTGGAAGCGGAAGGACCAGAGTGTATATCTTCTCGCTGCTGTCGCAACGCTTGGAGCTACCGGTCAGGTAAGATGCTTTATTCTGTCGACCTGCTGCCCTCATTCTTTAATCATCTCGCAGGAAGGAGTGACGAGCACAAATGCTCTAGTTCACGTCGTAGACTTCTTTTCACGAAACGCGTTCGAGGACCTATAAGCCGAATCCGACACCGTGCATCCGATCGTTCAAGTCGACTCGATTCGCTTCTTATACTGTATTCGAAATCAGGCAGGTTTCTTAAGCACCTCTTGACCTTTGAAGAGTCTCATTGACGGGATTGTTGCAGCTCACAAAGGAACAGCTTGTTTCTGTCCTTCCACTCTTGTGCCGACTGGGTTCTTCCGATTGTGTCACGTATACGTACGCCGCGACAACTATCGAACGAATTCTCGTCATCCAGCGCAACTCGCAAATGCTGTAAGAAACTTTGTTCGCCATTGCCGCATCTCGACTCTACGTCGTTCATGGTTTGATCAAGTAGGCGTGCGTGAAGTTTCAAATGCTGCACCTTCCAGAATTGAGTCATTTGGGTGGCCGGAGAAGATTGCGGAAAATGACAAAGTGCATGTGCAGCTTTTGTCCTCCGGCTCTATCTGAATTACTCCGTGTAGAATATCAGTCACTTTTACCATTTCTTCTTCAACCGTCAAGTTGAGCACAGAAAGGAAGTATTTCTGGTCTCGTTCACCTCCTAAAAGCTATCTTGTGTACAGATGCCGCAGAATTAGCAACCACGGGACAATTCACAAACATTCTAGCAATCAATGATACGTGGGGCCTTGAGCTGCTCGAAGCGATAGTTCGATACATTCCGACGCTGCACTTGAGCACTACATGAAGAGCATCATAACTATGTGGCTATAGACTGCTTGCATGGGCAACTACATATATCAGTTGATCTATTTCTTCTTCTTTACAATGGCTATAGATGTGGAAGGACTGACACTGGGTTTCCTTATCTATGCAATAGAAGAGGTGCAGTCTCAGTAAGTGTTGTACTGTAATGTATAAATCGGTCACTCGGTAGAGATACTATGCAGAAACCAAGATACAATATGTGCAATGTATGTTACTGTAATAACAATACGAGGTCAGATCTAAATATTATAATAGTAATATCATTCTCTTTGGATTGAAATTTCATGCAGAATAGAATGCTTACATGCATAAATCAATCACCCAATAGCAATATAATGCAGAAACTGAGATATAATACATGTAAAAGATGTTACTGCAATAACAATACAAATTCAGCTTGGAATATTATGAGAGTGGTACCATTCTCTTTGTATTGAAAATAAGTGTGGAATAAGATGCTTACATGAATCAATTGGACGCTTAGTAGCAATATTATTTAGAAACCAAGTTACAATACGTACTATACATATCACTGCAGTGACAATATGAGTTTAACATAGAATATTATGAGAGTAGTACTATTCTCTTTGTATCAAAAATTAATATAGAATAGGATGCTTACATGCATGAATTGGCCACTCGAAAGCAATACTGTGCAGAAACTGAGATATAATAGATGTGAAAGATGTTACTACAATAACAATACAAGTTTAGCTCAAAATATTATAAGAGTGGTACTATTCTCTTTGTATTAAAAATTGGCATAGAATAAAATGCTTAGATGCATGAATTGACCACTCAGTAGTGATACTATTCAGAAATTGCATTACAATATATGCTATATACGTCACTGCAGTAATAATACAAGTTCAGCTCAAAATATTATGAGAGTAGTATCAATCTCTTCAGATGAAAAATTAGTGTAGAATAGGATGCTTATATAAATAAATTGGCTACTTGGTAGAGATACTATGTAGAATTCAAGATTTAAATTATATCATATGTATTACTGTAACAATAATAACTCAGCATTATAATGAGTAGGGTTAAGTATAATATAGTTATATATGATATATGACAGTTTATATAGGTTAGATTATATTTGAAAGCAAGTTGATATTGTATAAATAAAGTTTATATATATATATTAAGTATTATATCTTATAGTAAGTAATGAAATATAAGAACTGGAGTAGTATTTAACAGAGTAAAATTTAGATAAGATAAAAACTAGCAATATATAAAATAGAGTAGAATATAACCCCAGAAGCAGAAAGTATATAATATAAATAAATAAAGTAGAGGAATTATATAATGAAGAAGAAAGCTGACAAAGAGAAGATTACATAAGTATATTATATAATCATGTTACATAATATTATATAATAGGCTTAGGCTTAGGGTTAGGCTTAGGGTTAGGCTTAGGGTTAGGCTTAGGGTTAGGCTTAGGGTTAGGCTTAGGGTTAGGCTTAGGGTTAGGCTTAGGGTTAG